>PYAF01002772.1:451007-476007 GCA_007407185.1 Glycine tomentella
CTTCTCCATATAATTGCACGGATGGTATAGCTTTGGGAGAGTTTAATTTGTTGTTTTTTCTTCCTAGCATTTATTATAGATTCTTCTTGTCTTCTTTTGTTCTTATCCTTCTAGCATTTATGGGAGATTCTCCTTGTCTCCAATTATTCTTCTAGGCTTGCCACTTGCTTGCTTTTCCTTTCTTTCTTTGAATTGCCCCTCCTTCTTTTCTTTGCTTCATCTCACGTGGACTTCCATTATACAAGGGGTTGCCATTGATTTTTTCCTTTCTCTTCACCGTAGCATGCTTATTTTGTGCCAAATAATGTTTGCTTTTTGCTTTATATTTGGATATCTTGGATTCTAGTGATTTTCTTTGCACATGGACTCATTAAATAGTTATATCTTTCCTATCCAATCTTGATTTTTTTCACTCCTTTCTCTCTTGATCACACGGCCAAATCTTGTTTCGAGACCCAAGGCTACACTTATTTTCCTTTAAATAACAAAATCCTATTTTCTTATTGGTTCAATTTATAAAATTAATAAACTATCTTAATAAATAAGTCTTTTTAGCCCATAATTAAGAGAAAACTCCTAAGATTATTTTTATCCTTCTCATACAACTTTCTAATAATTTGGATAGCTTGAATTGAACTTTATTTCATAATATGTATTTAAATTCTAAAAATCTTACTAGATAGCGTATCATAATTTCTAATCGTCCTAAAGTATTGCCTTAAACCCATATTTAATAAGTATAAAATATTGGGGTATTACAGTGCCCAACCACAAGAAAGATGAACCTCCAATTTTGCTTTTGAAAACGAAAGTATGATAAAGAAAAACATGTTACTACCATGAATACACATCATCATTTGAAACTGCATCCTCTCCGAGAAACAATGTTGACATATGAGAGACATGAGGGTAAGTGATTAAGAAAATAAAAAAAACATATGACTTTGTATCCAATCTTTTTCGCAATCCCAATGCAAGTATGATGCTTTAGTCTCTGAAATCCAAACCCCCCTCCCTCTCTGAACGCCTCTATCTCTCCTCCTTTTGCTAGTTCATTTTCTTCGAGCCAATGTTCGATGTCTCATCCCCCGATCAACTTCCTCTCACCCACCCAGACCTGAAACAATTGGTTTATTGAAAGAAAAAAAATAGCCTCAAATACTACATACAGAAGAAACATTAATGATTCCACTCTTAACGTTACAACTCTTTATTTATCTATTTTCAAATGCATAAGGGAATATCAAATGGTTGAATTTCTTGAATTTGATGTTCCTACGAATTGTTTTAGAAAAAAAAATCGTGTATTAATCGTCCAAATAATTCTTTTTATGAAAATAAATCATATATTTGGGAAAATATTTTTATCTTATTTTTTTTCCAGATATATAATATTAATTTTAGTTTTTTTATATTTAACTCAATTGATTCCTTTTAATGCACACATTTTAATATTTTTTCTTTCAATTTTTTTAATTGGTAGTTTTTTTTATCAATAATGAGTAAAGTTATTAGTTTGAAATAAACTAAAAATATTGTATTGTCTGGTGTCCAACAAATGGACGTGGCAAGTGATGTGACGCTCCAATGTGCAATTCAGAGCCCTCCAAGCCAATCCTGACATAGGAGCATGGATGCTTCACCCTTAGCATACTATCGGGCTGACAAACAATTATCTCTAACTACCTTAATATTTGAATATTATTGATAATGTTAAAACTCTCTTATCAAGTAACAAGTACTTAATTATCTATAAGCGATGAATTACCATCTATAATCCATTGAATTATCTACAAGATTTAAAGTATCTACTAGCAATTATCTATAAGTCAACTTATCTACCAATTATTATCTGCAAGTTTGAATATTATTGATAATGTTACAGCTCTCTTACCAAGTGGTAGTTACTTAATTATCTATAAGCGATGAATTATCTATAATCCATTGAATTATCTACTAGCTATAAAGTATCTACTAGCAATTATCTATAAGCCACAACTTATCTACTAGCTATTATCTACAAGCAAGGAATTATCTGCAAGAGTTGTTATAACACTGTAACAGCCCCAACAAACAAGGACCCGAAACTCCCATCTCACTCTATAAATACCAGGCTCTATCTCACTATTTTCATTTCATTCTCAACTAACTGACGTACTTACTTGAGTGTCAGAGTCCTTTGTTTTGCAGGTCCCTCCTCTAGTCCTCCTAACAAATGGTATTCACATTCGGACGTGCGAGATTGTGGAGGCCGCCTTAGCAACGTCCATGCTAACGTCAGTCAGCTCCAGATTTTGGTAAGTACATTTGGTGCCCATCATGGGACCACGATAAAACATACCCCGTGGCCTCTTTCACCAATGGTTAGCATGCGGTCTGGCCTCAGATGTGAGACACCTCTAGAGACCTCCAATCCTTCACCAACAACCATGACAGACATCGACAATCTCCAACAACTCTAGACACGTATTGCGGAGATGGAGCGACACCAATAGGAGGAACTCGAAAAGCTGAAGGCTGACCACAACCAACTGGAGGCTTGTGTGAGGCGCCCCCAGGGCAACGAGCACTCTGCCCACACAATGCATGAACGTACTCAAAGGGAATCACACTCCTGACACACCATCAACACCCAAGACGATCCTAGTCTCTCCTATATACACCGCCATGAAGGGCGAACGACTCATCGACATTCTTTTGTCGACCGTATCATGGTGGTCGACCTGCCCTTAGGTTGGAAACCACTTAACCTAGAGCGCTATGATGGAACTACCAATCCAGATGAGCACCTGGATGCTTTCCTCACCTAGGAAAATCTCTACACCAACGACGACGCAATTTTGTGTTGTGTTTTCCCAATGTCCCTCAAATGGCCATCATTGACATGGTACGGAGGACTCCTCCTAAGGTCCATCGAAAACTTTGACACTCGTGCCGATCGTTTTAGTTCTCAATAACAACCAGCTGATCACACCGGATGACCTCCGTTGCTCTGGCTAGTCTGCAACAAGCAAATGATGAATCCCCTCAAAGGTTCATGGACAGATTTAGACAAATTGTTGTCCAGATCCAGAATCTTAACCCTGAAGTATCACTACACTCCATGCTGCTTGCCTTACAGCCTGGTAAGTTTGCAGACAGTTTATGCAAAAAACTTCCCAACAGTATGGACGAGTTACGCGAACGAGCCAAAGTCTATATTCAAATGGAGGAGACGTGAAGGTTCATAAATGAGGTCCAAAAAGTCGGACAAAAACGAGATAAAAGGGAAGGGGGCACCATGATTGACTCACACAAGTCGGACAAAAGGCACAATTTGGACAAGTGCTAGCCTATTCCTAGGGGACCAACGTACGAGCATTACACACCCATAACAGTTAATCGAGCCATCATCCTTGAAGAAGCCTTCAACGTTGAGATACCCATACAACTGCCTCTAGTGCCTGATCCCAGACCCGGGTTCGACAAAACCAAAGACTACTGATACCATCGCAGTCATGGTCACAACATTGAAAATTGTGGGGGCCTCAAAAACAAAATAGAAGAACTCATACAAGTTGGATATCTAGCCCATATTGTGAAGAGGCCTGACAACAATCCCACAAGAGCAAGACACAAAGGACACCAAGATGACCATCACATATATCATGATGCCAAGAGGAGGAGGGACAAAGTAGGAAACAGAGGAAGACATAGGCATCACTAGCAAAGACGCAAACGATAACCTCAACAATAACAGGAAAACAAGCCCTCCCAACAAATCAGAGGTGTAATCAACACCATTGCAGGCTGATTTTCCTATGGAGGGTTGTCTAGTTAGTCCCGAAATAGGCATCTCCATGTCATTTGGGATATCGACATCAACTGTGTCAACATACCATCGCCACGAAGTCTCCCTCCCATAACATTCACCGATAAAGACTTCAATGACATCAACCCTATCAACCAGGACGACCCCATGATTGTCCCCATCGTGATCACCAATTTCATGGTGTATAAGGTTCTCATTGACCAAGGCAGCTCCATGGGTATACTTTATTGGACATTCTAGAGGCTTGAAGTCTCATCTAATATAATCCAACCACACTCTGGACTACTCCTCGGCTTTGCAGGAGAAAGAGTAGAAACTAGAGGCTATGTAGACCTCATGACCATCATTGGTCAAGGCCAACTCTCAAGGAACGTCACAGTCAAGTATTTAATTATTGATGCAGATACCTTTTACTTTGCTTTGATGGGCAGGAAAACCCTGAATGAACTCGAAGCCATCATCTCCACACCACATCTCAAGATGAAATTCCCAACCTTGACAATAGAGATTGTGACCGTCGAGACAAACAAAAAGCAAGTTCGACAGTGCTAAGCTGCAAGCTTAAAGGTGACACCCTATCCTCCCACTAGAGAGCCAAGTAAGCCTCATTCCACAGCTGGTGGTAGCAGTTAAGTCATGAGTGTACACGAAGGGTCCCTAATTCGAACCCTGACTATCTACGAAGAAAGTCTGGGAGATCAAGATGACATATTCGATGTGGATCCACGCAATGAGACTATCAACAAAGGCCCAAAGCCTATTGAAGAACTTGTCAAGCTACAGCTCGAACCCAAACCTAGCAATGTCACAGCCCAGTTGGAACCTCACCGGCCACGAGTACAGACGCATAGCTGACATCCTACACAAGAACGCAAACCTATTCGCGTGGCAGCCATCTAACATGTCGGGTATCCACCCTAGCATTATATGCCACAAATTGGCCATCTGTCCCCAGGCCAAACCAGTGTCACAAAAGAAGAGAAAGATGGGAGAAGAGCAATGCAAGGCAGTCCGAGAGGAAGTGGACAAGCTATTCAAGGCCCACTTTATTAGAGAAGTACTCTACTTGACTAGCCAATATCGTCATGGTAAAAAAAAGGCCAACGACAAATGGCGAATATGCACCGACTACACCAATCTCAACAAGGTATGCCCCAATGATGCATATGCTTTTCCCAACATCGAAGGGCTAGTCAACGACACGTCCGAGTTCCAAGTACTAAGCTTCTTGGATGCCTATTCAAGATACAATCAAATCAAAATACACGCCCCAGACGAAGAGAAAATGACATTCATTATTGAGGATGCTAAATTTTGCTACAAGATCATGCCATTTAGTCTAAAAAATGCAAGCGCCACATACCAAAAACTGATGGACCGAATCTTCAAACAACAATTAGATGAAATGTCGAGGTCTGCGTTGATGACATGGTCATAAAGGCTCAAAGAATAGCCCAACATGTGGAAGACTTAGAAAAGGTGTTCGGAGAAATCCTTAAGTATGACATGCGTCTCAACCTGGAAAAATGCACTTTCGGGGTAGGCGGTGGAAAGTGCCTGGGGTTCATGATCACACATCGGGGAATAGAAGCCAACCCCAACAAATGCATAACAATACTAGAGATGCACAGTCCTGCCAATGTCCAGGAAGTCCAGAAGATGAACGGTAGACTAGCATCTCTGTCCAGGTTCCTCCCAAAGCTCGTAGAAAAGGTGAAGGCATTCTACAAATTACTAAGAAAAACTGAGCCAATCCTATAGGACGAAGCCTGCAAGCAAGCTTTCTTGGTTTTCAAGATCCACATAGCCAGTCTTGAGTCGACCCAAGCCAGGAGTACCCCTACTCCTATATCTCTAAGTAGCTGGCGAGGTTGTTAGCTCAGCCTTCATACAAAAGGACACAAAACACCAACTTCCCATCTATTTTACTAGTTGTATCCTTCATGATGTCGAAAAACGATACCCGATGATAGAGAAGGTAGTGTTGGCACGCACAACCTTGGACCGACACCTCAGGTCGTACTTCCAAAGTCACCCAATGGTGGTCAAGATGAACTACCCTATCAGGAAGGTGTTGCGAAAGCCTGAGCTTGCAGGAATGATGATAGCATGGTCTATAGAGTTGTCAGAGATTGATCTCCAATATGAACCTAGTGGCTTCATGAAAACTCAGTTCATGGCAGACTTTCTGACAAAGTTTGCTGGAAATGAGCAAACCACCCCAGATTGGTGGAACCTTTACATGGACAGAGTGTCCAACGTGAAGGAAAGTGGGGCATACATCATCATTGAAGGGTCGAGCAACGTTACTCTAGAGCAAGCTCTTAAGTTCAATTTCAAAGCATCAAATAATCAGGCCGAATATGAGGCACTTATAGTAGGCCTAAAGCTAGCAAAAGAAGTGGTGGCCAAGAAGCTAAGGGGCTACACTGACTAGCAGCTTGTCCAAGGGCAAGTTGCCAACAAATATCAAACCAAGGAGACAATATTGCTCAAGTACTACCATACTGCAAAAACTCTCATTGACGACTTTGTTTGCTTTGAGATGTATCAAATACTTGGGAGAGGAACACTAGAGCAGACTTGCTCTCCAAGTTGACCAGCACCAAAAATATCAAGCATCTCAAGAATTTCCACCATAGACACTGAGGAGGTCTTGGCAGAAGAAGAGGAGGAACTAGACTAGATGACCCCCCTAAAAGAATTTCCTAATTCCGGGGGTGTTGCAACCAAATGAAAACGAAGCTCGACGCCTGAAAAGGAAGGCCATCTACTATGCCATCCTTGATGGTGATCTGTTCAAAAAAAGGTTGAAACATCCTTGCTCAAATGCCTGAACAGCCAACAAGAAGACTATGTCATGCGAGAGCTACATGAAGGAATCTGTGGCCTTCACACTGAGGGATGTTCCCTTGCAACCAAAGTGGTGCGTGCCGAATACTATTGGCCTACACTCAGGGCTGACACCCTCGACTTCACTAAGAGGTGTAGGCGATGCCAAGAATTAGCCGATGTTCCGCGAACCCTTCTTGATAACCTCTGTAGCTTAAGCTTCCCTTGGCCTTTCGCCATGTGGGTGGACATACTGGGACCATTGCCAAAGTCTCCAGGAGCAATCAAGTTCTTACTAGTCATTGTCGACTATTTCACCAAATGGATTGGGGCAAGACCATTGTGAGAAATCTCAGCCAACTAGGTAGAAAAGTTCACCTGGAAACACCTCATATGCAGACATGGCCTCCCTTATGCCATCATCCTTGAAAACGGTACTCAATTCAAAGCTCAAGCTTATGAAGAATTCTTGACAAGGCTAGGTGTCAAGTACCTTGTGACTTCTGACGAACACCCCCTAACCCAGCATACTTTATGCTTATTGCTAGTTTTATGCTTATCGCTGGTCACCCCAGACAACAACCAACAAAACTCCTTTCCAACTTACATATGGCACAAAAGCCATGATCCCCGACAAAGTCGGGGAACCGTCGACAAGGAGGTTGTTTTTCCAGGAACAACAGAATGAAGAAAACATGAGTGTGGAACTAGAGTCAACCCCAAGGTTCGTCCTTGGTGAGTCTTGACAAAACCCAAGATGAACTCATTGCTGGTCGATTCTCCAAAGGCTAGTCAAACTTAAGGTCTACCCTTCGTGAGCCTTGACAAATCCCAGGACAAACGCTGTAACATCCCAAAATTTTCATAACTATAGTTCAATAGATATTTATTTGATTATGTGGGCGAAATATCAATTAGAGACATTACGGAAATGGTTGGGAAAAATGGCCATATTGCCCTTACCATAAATTAGAAATGACAAAAATGCCCTTGAGGGTAAAAGGACGATAATACCCTTGAATATTTTTGAGAATTACAAAAGTGCCCCTAGATATTTTAGAAAGATATTTTAGGGTAAAAAATTACATAAATGTCCTTGGATATTTTGGAAATGACAGGAATACCCTTAGATATTTTGAATAGATATTTCTATAATGAAAATGACAATTATGACCCTAGGATGAAGGATGAATTTACCATGATCAGATATTCTTAGGAATTCTGTGAGAACCTGATGAAATTACAAGAATACTCTTAGATAGCAGATTATTAAGATATTTTGTGACAAGGCACTTTAGAATAAAATTTCTATGAAATTTACAAGGTAGCAACTTTGAAGTTTTAAAGAAAAATTGCATTCTTTCCCCTAAGCTTGCAAGTCCATGTGAATAAATGAAGTGAAAGAGGCAAGAACTTTCAAGATAAGCCGCTTGTAAAGGGAGCCATGGGATGGAAACAAGTGTCAAGACACTTGTATGGTGTAGGATTAGCTTAAGAAGATTTTTGAAGCAAATCTTCTCTTGTCTCCTTTGGTAGAACACGTGGAGAGCTCTAGACATTATTTCAACAATCCCAACGGTCAAAAGTTAGATATGTGGGATAGTAGTGTACCTTTAAAATTTTAAATAAATCCAACGGTTAACGAATCCAGAAACAATATTTTACTAAAACGGGTTTTGGGGTAAATTTAAGAATGAGGAAAAGCACAAAATATCTCTAAAACCTAGCTATGCCACGTGAAGAAGAAAGAATTTGGGAAAATTGCTCTCCAAGCCCAGCAACTATACGTATACCATCAAGAAGATTCGGGAAAGGTTGAGAAAATTCAAGAAAAAGGACACTTGGATGGCTAAAAAGCTTGAAGGCTTGCTATTGGTCCATTTGGAAAGAATAGTCAACAATAGCTTTAAGATATTTTCATGATAAAAAACAAATGAAGATTTCTCTATAAGCTAGCAAAGTGAACGTGCAAAATAAGAGGAAAAGAGTAGGATGTGGAATTTTCAAGAACATAGCCATTTGTAAGGTGGAAAAATACTAGCCAATAGGAATAAAACAAATGGAAAGCTAGATTATAATAACTTCAAAGATATTTTTAGATATTTGTAACAAGGAACAAGTGCACCAACCTTATAAAAAGGTGGTGGGGACCGAAAACCAAGCTAGGACAAAAGGAGTATACGTGCAAAACTCCAACCTACATCACTTTCATTTAATCATTTTCCAAATTCACATCCTTTTCACCTTGACTAAAAGCAAAACAAAGGCCTACACCCTTGGAAACCTCACATGAAGCACTAGGAGAACTAGGAGCAAGGCTAGCAAATTTTAAAGGAGAAAGCAAGGTATGGGAAGTTTATGATAAATAAAGTTTGAATATTAAGATTCTTATTGGTTTCTACAAAGAACTAGCCTTGCATACTAGGTGTTTGAGGAAATACCTCAAAGAGATAAAGATTGTTAAATAAAATGATTATTTAAACAAGTGATTTGATTTTGGTTTAATGAATGCTCGGTTGAATAAATAACTTGAAACTAGCTTAATGGGTAAATGCTAAGTGACTTAAATCTATATGTGTTATGACTATTTTTAAGTAAATAGTTGATTAAAATCATGGAATGTTTTATTAAAGTTTAGAGGTTGTGTTAAATGTTTTACTAAAGTTTAAGTGTTTTAAGTGTTCTATAAATCTTTGAGCCTATCTATTTTATGTTGAAAACATGCTTATCATATTGAACTTTATAAAGATTAATGTTAACTATAGTTTAAGTATAGTTTTCTTTAAAGTATTCTATAAAACAAAGTTTGCACACCATGTGTTTGGTAAACTGTTTGAGTGTGTTCTATTCATGTATTGCTAAGTGTTTTATGAAGTTCACGTGTTGTTGGAAATTTCTATGAATTGTTATGAAATCCATGTGTTGCTAAGTGTTTCTATAAATCTTTATACATGAATGATATGTTGAGCTGAGTTCTGTGCTGGATTTATGTTGAATGGTTAGTAAAGCATATGAGATATAAATTGGAGATTAATACTGAAGAGTAAATATGAGATAAAAGAGAATCATACATGCATGTTTCATATGTATATGCTTGGCGGGGGCTAGTCCGTGTTATTTACCTCAAGAGGAGGTGTGTTAGATAGCTAAACTGAGTCCATGCGTTCAGACAAGAGGAGTCTGAGCTGGGGGGGTAGTTGAGACAGTGAGGACCACACCACCATGATGATCACATGGATGGAGGTGACCTTCCTATCGCGACACTGGGCTACCTTGACTGAATGGATAGGTTCGTTCCACTGAGAGAGGGTGGGGCTATCTTGACTATGGTACCATTTGAGAAGATGATGAGAGAGTCATGCATCATTTGAATAAAGATTCATACATCATCCAGGCATCTTATTTTATGAATGATATTATGACCATCTGTGTGTATATTCCTTTATTGTGACCATCTGTGTATATATTCTTTTATTTAAACTATGTTTGTCATAAACTTACCCTATTTTGTGTCTGTGGTTGACACATGCGATGACCTCAATTTATTTGGGTGAGCAGAGGAATAGTAAAGCAGAGCATGATTGTGAAGAATAGATGATGAAGATATTTTGATGACTTGTATTTTGGACATGTAACTTGAACTAGACTTTAGATTCGTCTGTATATTCTTTTGGACTATATATTATGGATTGTATTTAATTATTATGGACTTCGAACGAACACGGTTACACTAGTGATGATGAATACCGTTCGTATGAATTATTCTAAGCAAAAAGAAAAGAAATTTCATTCAAAATCAATAAAATACAAGATAGTAAAATGAGGTGTTACAAACGCATCGTTGGTCAATTCTCCAAAGTCTCGTCAAACCCAAGGTCTGCCCTTGGTGAGTCTCGCTTCTCTAGAGACTCGTCAAACCCAAGATTCGCCCTTGGTGAGCCTCGCTTCTCCTAAGGCTCGTCAAACCCAAGGTCTGCCCTTGGTGAGTCTCGCTTCTACAAGGGCTCGTCAAACTCAAGGTCTACCTTGATGAGTCTCACTTCTACAAAGGCTCGTCAAACCAAAGGTCCGCCCTTGGTGAGTCTCGCTTCTCCAAAGGCTAGACAAACCCAAGGTCCACCCTTGGTGAGCCTCGATTCTCCAGAGGCTCATCAAACCCAAGGTCCACCCTTGGTGAGTCTGGCTTCTCTAAAGTCTCGTCAAACCTAAGGTCCGCCCTTGGTGAGCCTTGTCAAAACCCAGGATGAACGGTGTCTGGCCCAAAGCTCATTAAGCACAAGGCCCACCCTTGGCGAGCCTCTCCATTGCCAAGTTTTGCCTTCGCGAAAATCTAACATATGCAAGGTCTACCCTTGACAAGCTTTTCTACTCATAAATTTTATCTGTGCAGGAACACAAGAACCCCAAGGTTCGCCCTTGGTAAGCATTCATAGAAAAATGCAAGGCATGCCCTTTGTAAGCTCAATCATTTGGAACTACAGCGAACGTAGCCAAATGTCCAGATTAAATCGTTTATCCTTAAATAATAGGTCCCATAAAGCAAAATAAGATACCACCAGACTCGTTAGCAAGACCATCAATCAGTTGGAAATCAAACTAACTCTTCACAAGCCTCAGGGGAGAAGTGCAGCAAAGCGAAAAGAAGTATCACCAAGATGATTGACAAGACCTTTAACTAGGTTGAAATCAAACCTGAGATGATCTTATGTCATCTAGGTCTCTATTTCATACAAAGCCGACAAGGTCTTGCTTCCCACACTGCCAAGATCTCACTCTTGTCATGATGACCTATCCTTACTACCACAAGCAACGAAGCATTGCACAGACAAAGGGCAAAATTGTAAAATTCAGGGGTTCCACTTATCAGACACGTCTATGTTTGCCTGCAAAACGAAAAATGTGTCCTTCATTGATAACTTAAGTGAAGCATTCCGAACAACACTTGTCCAGGTTGGGGGGCTTGACAGACCTACAACCCTCACACTTGTTGAGGTTACCATCCTCGACACCGGACAACACTTATCCAAGCTTGGGGACTCGACAAACTTGCGACCTTCCTACTTGTCAAAGCTACTACCCTCGACTCTAGACAATCTCTCCTTCGACACTAGACAGTCTCTTTCGCCAACTAGCTGGCTCAGAGCTTGGGGGCTTATGTGTTGTATGGTGTCCACCAAATGGATGTGGCGCTCCAATTTACTATTCAGAGCCCTCTAAGTCAACCCTGGAATAGGAGCACGGACGCTTCGTGCTTAGCAGCCGGGTTACCTGGCCAACAGGTTATCTCTAACTACCTCAATATTTGAATATTATTGATAATGTTACAACCCCCTTATCTAGTGGTAGGTACTTAATTATCTATAAGTGATGAATTATCTATAATCCATTTGATTATCTACAAGCTATAAAATATCTACTAGCAATTTTTTATTAGCCACAACTTATCTACTAGTTATTATCTACAAGCTAGAAATTATCTGCAAGGGTTGTTACACCATTGTAACAGTCCCGACAAATAAGGACCCGAAGCTCCCATTTCACTCTATAAATACCAGGTTCTATCTCACTCTTTTCATTCCATTCTCAAGTAACTCACATACTTACTTGAGCGTTAGAGTAATTTGTTTTACAGGTTCCCCCTCTTGTCCTCCTAACAAATTATACTTACAATTTGATGTGTGAGATCGTGAAGCTCACCTTGACCACGTCTACCCTGACGTCAGTCAACTTCAGATTTTGGTAAAATACAAATATTAATACATAAGAAAAATATTTAGTTCTTAGATAATTAAATTTATTTCATAAATATATGATTGTATTTAACTCATATACTAAAAGCAGAAAAAGTAAATTTTAAACTAACATTGAGTAAATAATAATATAACTCATGAATCTTATCTAATGTAATTGCAAAAGACAGAATTTAAAAAAAAAAAAAGTAAACATGTTTCTCTTCCTCTTTTTATAGGTCTACGGTATATCTTTTTCCACCTTAATTGTTATCATTAATTTTACAATCAATCCTTTAAGTATGTAACGCCTTTTTTCCATTAAATGAAACTTGTAGACAATTTCTAATCCACCTTTTAATTTGGAAATGTTTTTAAATACACCGCATAATAGATTCTTTAAATGCTTCTCATAAATTTGATTTTCTTTCAAAATTACCCTTACTCATTCCCTTTTATATGCCAAAAATATTCTCACCCTTATCCTTTTATACATAAAAAAAAGATAAAGATTTTTTTAATACAAAAATCACCATATAATTATATAATTAATCTTTACCTAAAAAACTAGTATATATATATATATATATATATATATATATATATATATGAAAGAGAGAGGTGAAATTAATGCATGCAGTGCATGAAATTCTTATTCAATTGTAAGAAAAAAGGTCACACCAAATTTGAAGAGAAAGCCCTAATCAGAGATGGCCACGGACACAGAGGGAAGAAACACTACTACAACAACACGATTTTATGGCGGTTATTAAAGGCATACTTTTGACAACGGTTTCCTACCTGTCTTTGCAGGTTAAATTTCTAAGACAGTTCCCCTAAGAGATTGTTTTCAAATATGTAAAACACTTTTTAAAAAAAAAAAACATCTAAGACGGTTTTACTAAAGAACCATCTTAGAATGTTAACATTCAAAGATAGTTTTTTCATACAAACCGTCTTAGAAGATTAATTTTAAAAAAAAAAATATACGAGGTGTTTCTAAAATGGTTTTTTCATGAAAATCGTCTTCAAATCTCCACATTCTAAGACGATTTTCATGAAAAAATAGTGTTAGAAACACCTGATTTAAACTATTTTTTTAAAGGTTATCTTCTAAGATGGGTTTTTCGTGAAAACCGTCTTAGAAACACCCGAATTAAACTTTTTTTAAAAAAACACTATCTTCTAAGATGGTTTTTTTTGTGAAAATCGTCTTAGAATTCCTTAGGCAATCTCCAAGCGTTTTTAGAAGCTTGACCTGTGCGGAAAAATAACCCTTAAGGCTAAGCTTAAAGAGCTTGCATTTCCTGATTTAACTTCCATGCATCCCCCCTGAAAAGGTGAAAACAAAAGGTGCTCCAAAAAAAATAAACACACAAAGCACGAAAGATCAATCAAGTGGGATCTGTCTTACTTTAAGTATATTGATGAATTGCATTCCGTGCAAAATAGTTGCTCCACACAAAAAAGGTCTGCTTGCTCATCTGGTCAAACAATGAGGAACATGAACGTTCTTATGCTAGATCAATTCCATCCTTTTATGCATAAATTCATTCTTAACATCACAAATGTTAAAGCTGATGGTAATTGTGGATATCGTGTAATTGTTGTTGTACCAGATTATGGTGAAGATTCTTGGCCTTTGGTATGCAATCATTTGCTGAAAGAACTTTCATAATGGTCTGATCAATATATAGCCTTGTTTGGTGGCTTTGATAGGTTTGATCAGTTAAAGCATTCTTTTCTTGTTGATGGATTAGCAAGGGTAAGACCGAACTTTCACAACGGTTTGAGAAATATATGTATGTTTTTTTTTTAATTACAGATATTGACACTAATAAATTATGATTGTGTAGGTAACAATGGATAAGTGGATGGATATTACCGACATGGGTTATGTCATTGCTTCAGGTATAATGTCATTCTTGTTTTGTTTTCTCTTCAACAAAGTATGACGTTTTTCCATATGAGAAGCCAACCTCCTACAAATCCATCTATTCATCGCATTGTTTGTATTGGTCATGTGTATGGTAACCATTTTGTCCAGGTATAACATGCAGCGTTAATTGAAGCATTTAATTGTTTGACATTTATGACTTTTCGTAACAGCGTAATTGAAACAGGTTCAATTGACAGACGACTGTCCTATCCCATCTATTGCATTCTTGTGGTCGACGCACTGTTTGAATGAGGCAAAACATTGGCTGACTCATTATATTGATCGAATGAGGTTGTACTCAAAATCCATGAAGTTACAAACTGAATATGTTGATTTAGGATAAAGTAAGAAATGGTGTGGTGTGTTTGTATTTGCAAGGCTTATAAAGCATTTGTGTTGTTTGACTCAAATTGTTCTAAATGTAAACGATTTTCACAACATTATCTAAAATGCAATTAAAAGATTTGTTGTTGTAAAATGAAAGGATATCAGGTCCAGCATACGGATTACACAATAAAATAGTATGACAAATATGTTTCATTAAATACAAATACTTAAAATGAAAATTTAAACACAATTAGAAGGTAAATGCAAAAGTGATATATGAGGAGGCTTTAGTCTCTGCCACCAAGCCGTCTCCTAACTATTTCCCTCAACCCGCTGGATAGTACAAACACGTTTCCATGTTGAGTGACACTACGTGTTAATTCCTACAAGTGTTGTAGAGATGAGTACGCATATGTGCCAGGGGTAACTTGTTGCGTGTCTAGCATGTGTTGCAACCCGTCTGCTATCCTTTGGCACATAACCTGAAACAATCATACAATATAGCATACTAATAATCAATTACTATTGCATAATGACTTTAATTAACTTTAAAAAAATAGGTGTCCCAAAGTTTTACCACTACATGTGGTTTCTCGTGCTCAGAAGCGGGATCAGTAACAGTAGTTGTGACTCACAAAGGATGTCGGCTTGGCTCCCCAACCTCTGGCAGTGACATATATGGATGAGATATAAAATAATATCATTCCATATATCCAGGAGCAAACTGACTAGGATATGTAACCAAATCTCCAATGTCTACAACGTACTGGGAGAAGTGGATCCACCTGTCATCAACCTGTTCTATCAACGGAGCCTCAGACTAAATTAACTGTGGGATTTGCTGCACAAACCCAAATTGCCTAATGACTCAATCTGGTAGATGTCTAACCATGTATGGACCCCATCTAAGGTACCTAGAAAACAGTGAAATCATATTGAAATCCATGTGGCCACGGTGATCCCTGTATGCATCCAAGAAACATCGTCCAGCATCAACCTATCTAACCACCTACGATAGGTTGTCACTAGCAATGTCTTCGCAGCTTTCCAGCGACATGCACAGGGAAACCTCACATCATACTTCAAATCTGGTATGACATTTCCAATAGTCGAAAAATGTTCATAGATCCAGCACTGCAGTATGAAATAACATATTAATTAATACAACAATCATAATATTAAAGAATTCTGATTGAATTAAATAGTCTAAACATTAATTACTTAATTGAAGTATTGTAATTACTTGTAGCAAAGAAATATATTTGGCAAGGTGCTTCCCGTGATGCTAAGATGCATAGTTTAAATTTTCATACATGTGGATTAGAGCGGCTGCACCACATGCATACCCGGCCGATTAGTCCAGATCTCGAAATGCGTCTAAGAATACCACACTAATATGTGTGACACTCTTGTTCGCAAACACTATACAACCGACTATGTGCAGCAAATACACTCTGGCTGCTTATACCCAATGCCTTGCGGCACACTTCACAACATATAATTCGGAGCCACGACAGACAAACATATGCCCCGTGACATTGTTCAATCTTAGCTTCGGCATTCTCAACTATCACCTCCAGCAACTCAACCAGTAATGTTATTGCCTCCCCCATGTCAATCGGATCATACGTCTGGAAGGCTCCCATAATTGGGAGATGCAACAACGACGCAACATCATCCAACGTCAGGCTCACTTCTCCAATGGGCAAGTGGAAGCTGCTGGTCTCAGAGTGCCATCTCTCGATAAACGCAGATAGCAAGCCTCTGTCTCTAGTCTCCACAAAAGTTAATATCAATGGGCTTAACCCAGTAGAAGTCACTAACCCTTCAATCTCAGGTGTCGGCTTTCCAAATTTTGCTACTTTACGTCCGTGAGAAGCCAATTTTAGCTCAGGACGTTCCTGAAAATAATTTATATCAGTAACAAACATTACATTGACAAATATATTTTATGTTGTATGTAGTTAAACATATGAATACCTCTCCAGATGACACTATAAGTGCTACATGGTTAACATAGCCTGTCAAAACTGAGGTATCTTCTGGGCCACCTGGGAAAGATTTTGACTCGCTCGCAACATTATCTGTCACTGGAATGTCGTGGTCCACATGTTCTTCCTAACCAGCACCATCCTCAGCAATAGCCCCAGCTGCCCGTTGTCTTCTGTCGGATGTGGTGGGCCTACGACGTTCACCCAATTGTTCTTCATTTCAGCAAGGTGTGTTCCAACCACTTTGTCGCCAACTCTCCCTAAAGCACGATGCATACCTCTTGTTTTTGCCATGATCTATAATATTTCTTAATGAAGTTAGTCGTAAATTTCAAACAAAGTCATAACTTCATCAACAGTCATCTCATACCAATCAATTTACAATTTTTATGTTACACACATTACACACAAATCAGACAAACATATATACATACCATTGGTTACATATCAATCTATCTAGTTTCTTTCACTTCCTTTCACTCTTAATAAAAACCAAAATCTTAGGATATAACATCAATTAATGAGTAAAATTTATTAACTTTGTCCACCAATGATGATTGCAACATGTAAACGATAACCAATTGACAATGGCCCTTTGAACCCTTGTCAACCCCAAAACAGTTTCATTATGCAACACTTCATGCCATAAATCATAAACCCATAATCAAGTGCTGAACCCATAGGATACTCAAGGTCAATGTGAATGCATATCCTAGTCATACAATTTCCATGAGGTTAATCATTAAATCAAAACATAATGCCTGCACATGTTCTCAAATTTTATATTTTAAAGGTAACGAAAAATAAGCTAGTTTTGTTCATGTAAAGAGGACAAGTGAATTAGCATATTATAACCATGTATTTATCACAACTAATCCAAATCCAAAATTTATCACAACACATGTATTTCAAAATTTAACACAACATGTGAATTTCAGAATATTAAATTATTCAAGGTATATTAAATTATTTTAATATTTAAATATGTAAATTATTCAAATATGTAATTTTACTTCATACGGATTACATAATCCGTACGTAGTGCATCTCCTACTTACGGATTGAACAATTCTTGTCATCCACACGGATTTGACAATCCATAAAATAGCGAACACAGTCCCAAACCCACACTCACTATCGACAGACGCGACCGGGGAGCTCCACCACCAAGGCGATGACGAACAATGAAGAAGAACCGTGCATGGCCTATACAAAGGGAACGGGAGCGGAGAAGATAGCTGGTGCGGAAGAAGAAATTTTCAGCAGCTAAATGGTGAAGGAGAAGAAGCGGAACTTGCGGGCAGTACGAATTCTTCAATTTTAAAACATTAAACCTATAGCCAAGGGTAGTATTGGAAATCCACTATACATATATGGTGTATTGGAAACTTATATAGTGTATTTAGCTCATCCCATCAATTCATGTTGTGGAACTGTGGATGAATTGAGAGAAACATACAAAGGAAAGGTTCTCTTTCTTTGGGCCCAAGAGAAGAAAGAGATAGGCTTACGAAAATTCTAGGTTTCTACATGAAAAAAAAAAAAAAAAAAAAACAGTGAGCAACATGTGATGCATGCGATGCTTTACCATTAGCTACTAATTGGAAGTAAAATCACACTCCGTGTTAATTTTTTATTCCTAAGTTTGTATAGTTTTGTTTTCTATTGGTAAGTCGTCATCTCCACTCATATAAAATTGACAGCTAGATAGTATTTCAGTTGAAGTTGGTGATGCTGTCATCATCCTTTTGATGGTTGTTTTACATGTTTTAATCATATAATTTAAAAATGAATTGATGATGTTGCAACATACATATGGCTACATTTTCCTTTTTTAGTGGTAGGCTCTTTACCCAACTTTATTTCTGAAACCAAGGGATGCAAAAGCAAAATGCATGGATCGGTTGACGTACTTAGCTGCAGTATAACTATAAATTAGTCTCTATTAGAGAATATGTTATTAAGAATAACAAAAACAATGATATAACAAAGGCTTTAAATTTTAGTAACAGTTGCAATTTTATCATATATTTTTTATTCATAGAAATAAAAAATAAGTATAGAAAGTTTATAATAATATAATCAATTAAGTTAGACCTCTTATTTTTCAAATCTTTGATATTATAAAAAATATATATAATTACAAAGAATTTAAAATAGCTGTGAACAAAAAAACAAGTCTAAAATAAGACCCATCTTTAATATGGGGGTTGAAATTGCAGTGGACCCTTTTGTTAAATCTTAAGAAATATTCAGTATATCTTTTTTTTAATTTTCTTGGTTGTGTTGTGTATATATATTTGTCACTGTTCTAACTTAAAACTGAGGAGGGGCAAAGCATATCAGGGAATGATCATGGTGTTTCCAAAAAATAAGACCAATTAGGCAGGACAGGACCGATTCCAAAACCCCATTGGCTAGATTACAAAAGCAAGAAAGTTGAAAAGCTAAGAAACGATGTTAATTTTAGGGCAGGACAAGACAATCGACCAAGTCAAAGATGAGCTACGGTTACGTTTGTGTATGTATTAGATTAGATTATTAGCAAATAGCAAATACAACAGATAAATAGTAGTAGGAGTAGTATGTATGACAATACTGTCAAAGTCATTTTTTCTGATCTTACGATACAAATGAAGTATTTTCTTCTCTTCTCTCCTCTCTGACTATCCCTTTTCCCACTCCCTTTTTTCCTTTATTTGACTACAACACTAAAAAACTCCATGAAAGAGTGGAACTAGGTAGAGATAAAAAGGATGATGGAGTAATAAATAGTGTTTTTGAGCAATGGTTTTTGGATTAGTTGTTGTTGTTATTATTTTGTGACTGATTCAGGAGGTGGCAATGCAATAGGGTTCCCAGAACAGAAACGACCTTCTAGAATCCTTGCAACTCTTCAAATTGTGAACCAAGTAATCACCATTCTTCCCTCTCAGAACTAGCAACTGCTGTTGCTCCCTTGAGACCACCTTGTTGTTGTTCATGTCCCCAGACACAACAACCTTGCTCTTCAATTTCTCTTGGTCAAGTTGGTTAAGGTTAACACTACTTGTACCTTTTGGTGTTGCAGACTTGGTCCTCCAATAGTACTCGTAAGCATTGAAATTGAAAGAAGCTGCAGCAGGTGCTGATGGAATCAACCTTGCCACCCTTGGCCTTGGAGGCAGTGATGATTGTGCTGCCACATTAACATCATCGAAGTTGGTCATCTCATTAAACTTCTCTGACCACTTTGGATTCCTATTCACTACCCCAATTGACTTATTATTATTATTCATCATCAAAGCCAACTCATGGACACTACTTGTCACCCCAGTATGCAATAGGGACACTTTCTCTGACACATTCTCGTAGCTCATCAGAACAGAATTATCTTCCTCTGCATCTTCGTCTTCACCCTCGTCTTCCTCGTCATAATAATCCACCTCATCTTCTCCAGACTCAAACCCTTCAAAGCACTCTTCTTCCAACTCCTCCACATGATCCTCATTATCTTCTTCTTCTTCTTCTTCCTCCTCCTCTTGGTGATTGGAGAAAGTGAGGACAAGGCGACCATCTTGGCGCTGAATGCTGAAATTGTTGTGAGAAGGAAAAGAAACAGCTTCGAGAACCAACCTTCCATTGTCACGGTGGGAACGCATGTGAGTTACTGAAGAACTTGCTTGGTAATGAGAGAGTGAAGGAAGTGGTGGAGGGAAAACGCGTGGTGGTGAAGCCGAAGCTGAAGCCTTCTTTGTAGCCACCACTGAAGCATAGTTGCATAACTCTTCTTCTTCTTTTACTTGTTCTTTCTCTTGTTGTTGTTGTCGCTCTGCATCAGCATCCCCTGTCTCAGAAGAAGAGTAAGAAGAGAACAACAAGGCATCAGAGCCAGTCTCAGATCCGAGACTCTCAGTGCAGATTTCGAGACTCTTCTCACTCAAACAACTCTTTGACCTTTTGACAAGAGGGTGAACATAAGGTGTAATAGGCATTGATTTGGAGATTTCATCTTTGCCCTTGAGGGACACGATTGAGCTCCACATGTCAAAGGCTCCTGATTTCTCTTGCTCCTCCTTCTTGTTCCGCTGGATGGAGCTCCAAATCTCAAGCCTCTCTTTTTCAGCTTCATCTTCTTCTTCTTCTTCTTCAAGCTCCTTGTTGTTGATGTTGTTGTTGTTGTTGGCCTCTTCATCTTCTTCTGAGGGAGCAATGGTTTTTGCATGCAAGTCTTCTTCTTCTGAGGGAGCAATGTTCTGAGAGAGCCAGTAGTTCTTTGAGGACATATCTGCGGAGAGAGTTCTTCTCAGAGAAGAAGGTGTGTTTGTGTTCAATATGGTGATGATGCCTTGCTTCATGATCTCTTCCTCTATTCTCACAGAGGAAGAAGAAGATAATAGGCCATGGCTTTGAACCTTGTTGTTGTTGTTGGTCATAGGTGCTGATGACATGGCTACCCAAAGGAGAAGGAAATTGCTTAAAATCACTCAGCTGCACAAAAAACAAGTGAAAAATTAAGAATTTAGAACAAAGCGCCAAATAACAACAACGTACACCACCCTCCAAGAAGTGTACGTGAAGTGTGCCAAACAGTTAATTTCAAGTTTCAAAGTGGAGTCAGTCAGACATATAGGTAACATGCGAATATAATTAGCCGTAGGATATATTGATAAAATAATAAACGGTCTAGATTTGCTACTAAGAGAGTAATTAAGAGTAAAAAAAACAAAAAATAGGGAAGAAGGTAGGAGATCAACATATTGATTATTTATTTACGAGTATTATTATTTTATAAGCTGTTTGTTATTGAGTAAATGAATTTACCTGAAGTGAAGGAAGGCAACACAGCTAGCATCCAACAGAGGTCTCTTCCCAAGAGAGAGACCACTGGGAGTGCAAGTTGCAAGGAGGATGAGAATTGGAGTTAGTTTGTGTTTCTGTGTGTTTGGTACAGTTTGCGTGTGGAGAATTGGAATGGAGGAATGGTTTGGTTTGGTTTGGTTTGTGGTTGATGATGATGATGGGAATGGAGGGAGGGGCGAATGAGGATATTTGTAGGGGGCCAAAAGCTTTAGGAACCGTGTTCACTGGACCCTACCTAAGCACCAGGAAAATACCCTCCTTTATTATTATGGATACAGGTTTGTGATGGATTCTGCAAAATGATAGTGTCTCTTTTTTATTTTAAGATAATTTTTTATGCATGTTGTGAAATTTATGAATACGTTATGACTTCAATATATGAGTAGGTGTGGGTTTTATGGTTGAGAGAATTTAAAATGTCTGTAAATTTGATGAATCAGAATAAAATTATTTAAAAAATTTAATGTATTAAAATAAAAATTATTTTAAATGAAGTTTTTTTAATTAATATGTGACATCATTGTATTAACTAGGGTTAAAAGGTATATCATCTTTTTCTGTTAATATATTTAATATTTCAGCAAAACAAAAATAAGATGTGTTAAAATATATAAAGAATTAAAATGAAATTTAAAATTTAATGTATCAAAATAAAAAATACTAAAATATAAAATACAAAAAATAACATTTAACCTTTTTTAAGAGAAAAAAGTTATGGATCCAGTAAAACTATTTTACACATCATCATTTATGATAAATTTATTGATTTTTACAAAATTATTTTTAAAGTCATGCAAATATTGATTTATTATTCAACCAACTTGTAAAATTAGTTTATATTATCAATATATTATTATTTAATAGCTTTTTTTAATACAATGTGTTAAAGTTTTGTGCATATCTATATCTTTCTAATATTACATTAGTTCAATATACTATAAGAGACATACACTAAAGTTTTATAAATTCCCATTCTTACAATATTTTTATAATTAAGGAAGTGATAACTGAAAAAAAAATTAAGGAATTCATAAGAATAGAAAAATAATGTATAATAAAATAAAAAAACATTAGGGTGTTCAAATATTGAATTGGATTGATTTTAAGAAAAAAAAATCCAATTAAATCTTTTTGATTTTGTTCTTTGACCATTCAATTAATTTGATTTTAAAATTCAATCCAATTTACTTAATTTTAATTTGAGACCTGTAAGTTTGATTTGGTGGTAAAAAGGAAAAGGAAAGAAAGAAAAGGTTGTGAATTTGATTTTTCCGTTAACACAATTTAACAATTAATAACTAACTTTTACCCAATAAAAAAACTTCATTTTACTTTGGATTATATTATGTTTCTTATTTTTTAAAGATATTAAAATGAAGAGCAAATTACGATAATATTTTCTAAAATTTTGTATAATTACACAAGTATCTCTTGTTTTTTTTCACTGTAAGAAGTGTTAGTACGTATAAGATTTGAGAGGATGTTGAAGGAGTCAGGGTTATGCTTTCAAAGGAAATGTCAGTGTAATGCTTTTAAATTTAAAGAGAAATTATTATAGAAAAATAAAAAGAATGGTATAATATTAATTTGATAAAAACTCTTTTATTAAATAAAAAGGGTGTTGCTATAATTTGATAAAATAGCAAAATTAGTCTAACATCAAACATCACATATATAAATTTCTCAATACATGATCACATAACGAATTAATAAATTTCACTAAAATAACTAATTATTAAATAATCTTAAATACTTTATATATAAATATATATAAAAATATTTAAACATTTAAGAACTTGTTAGGACTAAAGCACAAAAAAGAACATAAAAATTAGTGTCCACTACAACTTCTTTTTAAAAGAAAGTATTAGGGTCAGCTTAAGAGCTAATTTAATTGATGCTCCTTTGATCTCAATTACAAGAAAAAAATACTTATTTTTTGGTTTATTAATTTTATCATATTTAATAAGATCATCTTTAAAATGTTATTAATTTAATAAAATTTAAATTTTTTTATTGATATCAAATTTCAATAAAAAAATTACTTTTATATTTAATTTTTTATTCATATTAGGATTAACACATTTTAATAAATTTAATTAATTTATTAAAATATGATTTTTTTTAACTTATAATAAAGAACGAAGGAAATACCATTAGACTTTGTTTGGGAGAGGATTTTGGAGGGAAAGGGAGGGAAGAGAAAGGTTTAGGTGGTGACATCTCCTTGTTTAGGAGTTTTAATTTTTGAGGAAAAGGATTTGAGAATTTTTAAAACTCCTCTGAAATCCTCCAAACCATTAAAATTGTTGTTCTCCCAATTTGGGTTTTTTAGAAGGAAAAGTAATAAAATTACTATCCTACCCCAATTACAAATTCAAAATTAAGTTTTATTTGTAAAATATAGAGTGTATTAATTTTTAAAGTAAGGAAAAAATTGTAAAAGTATCTTATTAACTCTTCATTTTCCTCTCTTAATATATTTTTAACTCTCAAATAAAGAGGAATGAACTTCTCTCATTTTCTTCCATTTCCTTCCCCTTTCTTTCCCTTGAATCTTTTTCCTTCTCTTCCCCTTGTAACTCTCAAACATAGCCTTAAGAGACAACTTTTAATTGATGCAAACAAGTTAATAATGACCTTTGTAGTATGGGTCTTGAGACCATTGCTTAGTCGAAAATAAAATCATCCCTAGAGTCATTTTATATTATTAACTTTGGTTTTTATTTTTATATGAAATTGTTCCGCTGAAAAAAAATTTTATTAAAAAATATGAGTATACATAATATGAACATTTTTTATATATAATTTATTTCATACTTATTAAGATTAGAATCTTGTATTATTTAATTAAAAAATACAAGTTGTTACCAATTGAGCTAATTAACCGTTATTATTATTTTGATTTTTAGTTAATGCCATGCATTTTACTTATAGTGTCAATTGATAAAAAGTAGTTATAAAAAGTATAAAAATGGTGTCTTTAAAAATTAAATTTTCAATTATGGATGAGAACATCAATTCCCAATCATGTATTTTTGGATAAAGTCTGCCATGAATACAGTCCATTATGAGAAAAATCTTAAATAAAATACGAATATTTTTGGGAAGAGAAACAGGAACAGTGTTTGGATATTAAGAGGGCTCGCGTTTTGATTCACATGACATCAAATGCACGTTATGTGCCGTTCCCTTGTGATCTGAATTACAATACTAGATGCATGGAAACCGGAAAGGGAATGAAAATGGATGACGATGAACAATCACGATGGATAACAGGGAAGACCTATTATAGCTCTAAAAATCATTATATTTACTCATTCTCTCTCGTTATAATTGTTATTTTAGGTTTTTTATAAAATAAAAGAAATTACAAAATACATGAGAGAATAACAATTTTACTAAATTAATCTTATTACTGTTAAATTAAAAATATTCAAATTTTATTTTTAAAAATCATATGATTTTCATCTTCACAAAATTAAAATATATCATTTTTTTTCTAAAGTAATGTTTAAATACCCGATTT
>PYAF01002772.1:477617-504415 GCA_007407185.1 Glycine tomentella
GTGATAGGAAGAGAGACATAAAAATAATCAGAAGTTGAAAAATATAAATCTAATTAAAATTACAAACTATTTAAAATAACTTCTCATAGGATCATTGTTTCTCTTAAAAAATAAATTTTTATGATTGTAAACAAATACAAATTATTTCTTTTTTATTATTATAATCTCTAAAAATATTTTGATTATGTCACACACCTCTACTATTCTTTTCTAATCTCACTTAATTGTAAAAAAAAAAAAAAGTTTTACAATGTTATGCTAATTATACGATAGATAAATCACTTTTATTTTCAACAACATATTAATATATCTCTTATTTCTCTTTATGTCTCTCTTCCTATCACATCATAAATCCTACCATATTTATGATTTTTTTCTCTTTTTTTACTCTTTGTCTAGGTGTTGGATAACACATTGGACGTCTATAAAAAAATTTCCAAATTAAATAGAATTGTCCAAAATATAAAGAACCCCAAACCTTTATGCAACACTTGAAAAGAGAGAAAAAAAAAATACAAATATGATAGAGTTTATGATGTAATAAAAAGAAAAATAAAGAAAAATGAAAGATATTAATGAAATGTTTAAAATAATAAGATGTTTGTGTATCATTACTAAAAAACCATTACCTCCATACATCCTCTCCCAATAAAAGTAAATTAATTTGAAAAAAAATCAAAAAGGAACATAAAAGTGATATTGGTGGGGGAAATGCCAATGAGACTAAGACAAGGAAAGTGAGGTGATTAATTTGCACCATAACCTTACTCAATGGAGAAAAGCACAGCTACATACATTACTAATGTTACCAATTAGGCAAGACAAAAAGTGACATTTATTGGGTGAAATTGGCTTAAGAAGGAAGCAAAGGAATCAACTTTGTGGGAGGACATTATGATTGGCGGCTAGAAACCCACAACACATAGCCTAATAGAAAGAGAATACATCTACATGCATACATATTAATTTGAAATCATAATAGTTTAATCACAAGGAATAATGTATGTGGAAACAAATGAACGCGCGTCACGTCTTGATTTTGGGGGACCCCTTTTGGATACAAACATCACTTCTTTTCTCTCTCTCACCCCTTCCCTGTTTGATCACTGTAGTTTATGCAATATTTGTGCGCGTATAGAGTCATGAGGTGAGGTTTATACATATGTAAGACCAATACAGCAACATTTTATTGTGTTAATGAGTCAAATTAGACTCAATTTTTTTTAAATTATATCTCAAATTTGAGTCTTATAAATATTAAAAAATGTATTTAAAAAAACTCACTAAAAACTATTAATTAATTTTTTTAGTGAAAATTAATTATCAAGCATAATCGATTAATACTTTATACAATAATATTGTAAAGAAAGAAAAGGATACAAGGCCAAAAGTATACATCCACCAACTAAAAGGTGATGATGTTGATCAATTCAAAGAAGAGTATATAGAATAATACCATACGAAATACCAAATAGTATAAACAAATTATTAATGAATGAACACATAGAGCAATTGAAAGCCAACTAGTAAGCTTTGCCACGAACTGAGGAACGCAAAGAAGGTAACTAGATGCCCCTTGTCTGCCTATATAAACTATAAAGCAAAGCCACTCAACCTACAAAAGCTTATCTACTACGTTCAACGCTATATAGGGTCACAAAAAAAAATTATATATTATTATTTTATATATATATATATATATATATATATATATATATTCAATTTTAACCAAATGGTCGTCTATGCAAATCCCAAGGCAGATGCCACTCGAAGATATTTACATGGCAACTGGCAAGCACCACTAACCAAGCATAGAGCTTCATGTCATGGTTTTTTTTTAGTCAAAATCAAATCCAACGTTCAAAGTTGATGACAACCTTTATACAAATTCTCGTAGCTCGTACCACGCAAGGTAAATGTTTTAACTATTCATATGTGAGTGGTTTGTGATGTTATTTATGCTAGGTTCCTTACTATGCCTAATTTGGAGAGTGATGTATGTATGGGATATTTTTTCTACTGATCAACTATAATGAACTGCCATTGCACCCCTAATGATTATAATGACCTAATTCTATCAGACCTTCCTCAACCAAAAAGGGAAGGGTGGTGATCCTAAAAATTGATAGAAAGAGATAGTTGGGTACCAAATTCGACGAGCATGGCCTAAGCACATTTGGCTTTACAACTTCTAAAAAAGTCTTTTTTTAAAACGCTGATAATTTATTTATCCTTTTAATAAACAAAATAAAGGAGGAATCACATTCCAATTATATGGGGTGTGAAAAGGATAAAGAACTCTGAAATGATGCAGTCGGTAACGTTGGTGACAAGTAGATACACGTTTTTCACATAAGCATTTTTGTAATGGTATGTATATATGTATAATAATAATAATAATAACAACAACAACAATAACGTATAATTAGACCCCAAAATACACAAGACTAATGATATTTATCTAATTATTCAATATAAAGAAATTTTATAATATGACTGCATGTATTTGTTTTAATAAAAATAAATTATTGCCTCCATAAATTAATGCAATTTGTTTGACGTACTTTCTTCTTATTCACAAGCTTTTTATGTTTTTTTTTAAGAAGTCATCTATTTCAAAAATTGCTCCAAGTCAAATGTTTAATTATAAAATTCTTATATGATAAACTACTAAAAATTGAATACATCTCATTGATATAACTATGTAATGAATTCTTTTAAATTATCTTCAAACCCTGCACTTCATACTTGCACACTCTTTATATTTCACTTATTTCAATGTATAGTAGGTTCATTCATGTGTTTCTCAAACTAAAAACCTGAAAATAATTATTCCTTATTTATATTTCATCTCTTTCTCACGTGTTTGAAATGTCACAAACACATATACATGCACATTTATGATTTATGAGTAAATGCTCTCTATATATTGGTGTGTATTTACATATCATATATGTCTTACCATTTCTCTTTTTTAATTGATAATAGTACATTTCACCTTTTGACTTCTCCTTAAATAAGTTTTCTTTGTTAGATATGAATAATATTTTTTTCTTCTAATTTACTATAATATTATTCAGTTTTCTTTTGTTTAGCTTTATTTACTTTTCTTGAACCAATTTTATATTCATACTATCAAGGAAATTTATTTTTTCTTTCTTGACGTAATCACTTTAATAAAATATATATCTATACGTGAAGATAGTAACATTATAAAATAATAAAACTTTATGAAACCTTATTAGTATCTAATTATAATGATGAAAGTTTAAATACATGAGTGAAAAGTTGATATTATATATAGATTCTACTTTATAAATTATAAAGGGTAAGTATTTACACCATACGTACATAAATAAAAATCTTGCATGCAAATATATGAATATCTAAATTACAAGTAAATATATGTATTACTCATGGATAAAAATTTCAAATGAAATATTTCAAAATTAGGACAAATGTTTCCATCACATAAGATGAACATGTTACACCAAATTAAACTAATATTTAAACTAAAAGAGCAAATATTCAAATCATACAAAAGTAAACACTCTGGGTTTTGAATTATGGGGTAAATGTTTACATTATGAAACGGAAAATTATACATGAATACTTTTTAAAATAAAAATATAGCTAAATATTATATACCTCAAAGGGAATAATTTTAATTTTATTTTTACATAAAAACCACATCAATATTTGAATAACAGAGAAGATATTTACATCAAATAATATTATACATATATATATATATATAGACACGCACATTAAAGAGAGAAATATTTGCAAACAAAAATAAATAAAAAAAAACTTTATATGAAATTATATTAATATCTATATCATAAAATAAATATTTGAATTATAGAAATAAAAACTTAACATGTGTGTTTTAAATCATGAAAGTAAATATTTATTTTAAACATGAATAAAAATTGAAAAAATATGCTGATTTTTAAATCACGTCATGATGAATTATTTATAAATAAATATTTAATTTGTGTATTGTACGAATATACGCACTAATATCCAAATAAAAGTGGAGTATAACAAAACAAAATAGTTATGAGCAAATAAGTTGATCATCATTTAATTAATTGATAATGCCTAGTAACCACAATATATATATATATATATATATATATATATATGAATGATATATATTTTTGGCTTTTTACTTACAATGTCCATATATGTCGAGTATATAATTGTAGTTACAGAGCTAAGAACAATATTATATAACACATGGTTTTGTACATTTAACCTCAAATATAATATTAATATCTATGCCTAGTGTAATATGTGTTTGATTACCATTGAACTAAAATCCAGACTGCACCTCTGAAGAACAAAGATCATGGAAAATGCCATTTGTACACCATTTCTTTCTCATTTAGCTCATCATATGTTTTGTGGAAGAAAGTATAGCTCTTAGCATATATTTTTAAAAATCTCTTGCGAATCTAGTGCTAAGCAAAGTGTGAGATTAACGAGCTAAGATTTATATATATATATATATATATATATATATAGGTTTTACATTATTTTAAAAAAAATTACGGGGAAATAAGCGGTGGTAGTAGCGGCAAAAGATTCATTTCACAAATTCTTTTGATAGGATAAACAGAAAATTAAGGAATTGATGGATATACGTACGTTTAAAAAATGCCGAAAACAAAAAGAGTGACGTGACATTTCATGGAAGAATTTTGGCTGCTGTTTGGAATATCATTTAAGAAATCCAAGAACAGTACAACTCAAATGCCCAATCGTTGGTTTGCGTTTTTTCTTCTTCATAGGTTTGCCCGGAAATAACTTAAGCCTTAATTTCTTAGATAATTATGCTGGACTGGTTTAGATCTTAGTGCTTCTTCTAATTAAAGAGAAAAAATTATAAAATGAAAAGTAAAATCTTATTTTATATATTTTATTAATTTTTCCCTTCAAATATATATACAATTTTTTTTATCTTTTCATTTATTTAAGTTCGACTAATTTCATCTCAGAAATTGTCAATTGATTTTCTCACTAACGATTAAGATTTCTCATATTTTAAGCATTACTCACTTTATAATAGCAAATTAAATCCTTAAAAACAAATGTTGAGGCTGCTAATTAATGGAAGTCCTTAATTTATTAGTATTTTGTATTTTATTAGTGCCATGACTTTTTGAGAATGGAAGTCCAAAATAAGAAAGTAGTAGCATAATAGAAGCTTAGTCATTTAATTAATATTTGTTAGAATTTTATTAATGCTGTGTTAATATGCAATGGCCTGGCCGGTTTGATTCGAAGTTGACTCCTCAGTTCAGTTTATAGACGTTTACATTCTTTGAATAAGAATTTTGCTTTTTTAAGTTCTTTCACATATATATACTACAATTGATAAGATAACTAAAAGAGGTATTTATAGCAAGCTGTCATCATTTAGCATAACTAGCTAGTACGTAGTATAATATTCACAAGCATATATATGACAGTTTGCTACACCAAAAAACATATAAAAGTTTGTGGCACTAATTAATTAATTGATGTACGGATATTTAATTATAAAAACTTTTCAACTAATTTATGTTTTTTTAAGAAAAATAGTTAATTAAATATATTGATTATTGATATTATTATTAAAAATTATTCTTTATTATCTTTGTATCTACTTAATCATTTTTTATTAATGTTTGAAGAGAAGATAAGTAAGTAAAAATATGTAAAAAAAATAATTAATGCACTTAAAAATTATAAAAAATATATTATAAGAAGGAATAATTTTAAAAAAAAATCCTATAATTAAGGCAGGAGGAAATAATTAAGCGTCCAGTATCGCATCTAGTTTAGTATTAATTAAAAACGTTAGTAATAATTTGATTATTATTTAATGGATTCCGTCAACCTACACGGCTACACGGGCTATTGTTTTTAAGTCTCACAGTAACAGGTACTATACAGTATTGGATTAGCATGCATCATTAGTGGACCTAAGCTGGAAATAAAGCTTAATTGACTATTTGAAACTTTTTACGAATTATTTTAACCTACAAAGGTTCGATAGTATAGTGTTTGACCTATAAATTTGAATTAACTATTGCACGTAGCAAATTGGAACAAACCTTAGTGGCCTTTGGCATGGTGTATATTAATTAGCATGCATCAAGCAAATGACTAAATTATTGATGTAAAACTTTTCTTATGTCTGTTTTTTTGTTGTATTCGTTCTTTTACAATTTTTCTTTTTATTCTTTGATTAGATAATTAATTACGAGTCGGTAAATTTATCAGTTCCTTTCTCATTAATAAAAGCAGCTGAAGCATTAATTATTCTTAATTATAAAATAATTAAAGATTGCGTAAGAATGCATTATTTGGGTTAAATTTTGAAGTAAAATATAGATTGGGATCGTTGACAATAGCTTTGAGTTTAAGATACTACCCAAAAGAATTAAAAGAATAAGAATTTGACTTTTAGGAATTTAGCAATTACAGTATTTTAGGCTTCGTAAAAGAACATAATTTAGCTCAGCATGCACTCATTTCCCTTTTTATACTTTAGTTCTACCGAGTTACAGCTTCCTTAAAATAAAATAACACAAATTTTTTTGTTCCTGTGAGCTTAATAAAGATTAAAGAATAACCTTAACACTAGTTTGAAGCTCATGCAAAGCCAATATTGTTTTCTTCCTAGTTTTGGAAAAAAAAAATAGTACTGTTGTTATATGTATTTCTTTCCCTTTAAAAGTAAGATCCTTGGCATGTGTGATTTTTTTTCTCTAATTTAAATTATTTTCTCAAATAAAGTAAGAAAAATTACTAAATAATAAAATATAACTCTAAGAAAGTAGGTATTAGAACCTAAATTAAAACAAATAAATTTATACAAAATCTAAAAGATATCTAAATTAATCGAAAAAAAGTATACAAGAAAAGTAGTATAGTGTATTGGTTCAATGGCAACATTATGATATAAAAAAAATAGAAAATAGAAATTTAAATTTAAAATATGGTTATGTGTTTACACCTAATTAAAATGTTAATTATTAGGATAATAACTTCTAATTGGATATGACTAGTATAAGAAAGTCGATTAAGATGACTGACGTGACTAGATTGGGATAAATTAATAAAATTATCAGGAAAAGTCGATTTAGATAATGTGTGGGTTGTTTTAGAAAATGTGGAAGACATTTCAAGAGTAACATCAATATAGAAAATCTAAACATTTTCTTGTGTATTATTTGTCTTATTTCGCTTATTTGTTTTATTTCACTTACTTCTTTAAGTTTTTTTTCTTTATTATTTTTAGCCATTTATTGCTTCTTTTATCATAATTTCACATTTTCAATAAGGTTCGAATCCAACATCCTTTTAAATGTTCATAAATCAACACATTTTTTCTAATATAATATATAATATAAATTATAGTATATATTATTCTTAATATGATCTCACTTTTTTTTTATAATTTATACTATATTAAAATAATAGTAATGATACTATGTTTATACTATAATAAATTATATTATTGTATAATTTTATTAAAATTTGAAGCGTAAATTTATTAAATTATGTTAGTTATATTATTTTTAAATTTATTATATTATTCTATAGTTTTATTAAAATTTGAAGCGTGAATTTATTAAATTATGTTAGTTATATTATTTTTAAATTTTTTTGAATATACACCGGATCAAATCACCACTGAAATAATCAATGAAGTCTATACCCTTTTGACTTTTCTAGATAATCAATGAAATAATCACTGATTATAATGTACATAGTTATGTTAGTGACCTTTGATGACGTCACTCTTGTGTTATGCTTCCAAACTGCTTAAACTCTGATGATTATAGTTAATGATAGTGATTAAAGCTAATTAATGACCCTGGTTTTAGACGGGGCGTTATAGCCACTTTGGTGACTAACAAATTCACCATACCTAATTCCAAACTTGAAATGAACATACAATTTGGAATTAAATCACTCATACAAATTTGGTCACTTTGGTAACTAATAAATTCACCATACTTTAATTCCAAGATTGCAATACTTTATAAAATACAAAATATGTTAAAATCATAAGATTTTAACAACATTCAAACACATTCTTACATCATAATTAGTTTTCAATGTCAACAAAATTTACAGTCATTCACAACACAACAACGCATATAACTTTATCAAATGCAATTTTAAATATGCATTGGTACAATATTGAATCAGGAAGAGCAATAAAGTAATCAAACATTATTGTTTACTTTTCATCATTATCATTAATATATCTTTGTCTTTTAGTGATAGGAAAGATAATTTGCATTATATATATATATATATGTTGAATTGAAAATACCAGATTTTATCATAATATCCATTGGAACATAAGACATACCAAGCGAAAAATAACACTAAGATTCAAAATCGTTGCATTGTTAGTGAAAAATATTTTTCTTTTAATCATAACTTTCAAAAACTTAAGTTCTCAAGAATCATTCATAACCATACATGAAAAAACATGAAGTCCCAAACCTGGTTCTGATACCACATGTAAGCATCAATCTATAATTCATGTTCAATAACAATAATATCAAAAACATGAAAAAGATCTTGAGAATTCATGAGTTTTACATAAACATACATTTGTCCATAATTGCGAAAGATCTTTTAATGGTAGAATACTTTCGTAGAGTCTTTAGGGAAGATCCTTTAATGGCAGAATACTTTCTCATAGTCTTGACCCTTTCAATTCTTGTATCTTCTTTGATAGAAATTGAATACAACTCTCATGGACAGACAATGATGGTATTCAATTTTCTAGATTTGTATTTATAGAAACTAAACCACTACGATTAAGATAACTACACCTATCAACAATTATCCTTTAATACATTAAAGATAATTGTTTTATCAACAATTATCATTTAATACTTAAAGATAATTATTTTTAAAATCAATTATTCTTTGAATAATTTTTCATTGTAACTAATTATCTTTATATCCTTTATTCATTAAATCAAATTTAAATGAGTCACAATGATAAAATGTTAGAATGAATTAATATACGAACTGCAGCGTTTCTGTAATCTATGGCAACATATTGTCCATAATATATAAATTAAGTGTAGTGCTTCTGGAATCTGTGGTAAGTCGAGGATACACTCCCAACTTAAATTCAATTAACTTTGTCTAAATACCAAGTACTCGTAAAATCCTAGTTTGAGCAGCAGCCGCGTCAAGATTAGAGTGGATTGAATGACATATTGAATATGAAATTATCTTTAATTTCAACAAAAGGCCCCTTTTTATTTTCATATATTTTATTTTATCCTTTCCCCCGTCCATAAAAATTGAATTGTTTTAGTATATTATTAGTTAATTCAAGTACATAAAATGACATTTGTGAGTGGCAAGCCCATTGAAACATGTGACTAATAACAAAATGCCACGTAATGAAGATGAAGCTTGAATACTTTAGCAACGTAGGCCACTACTTTGCCTTACCTAATAAAAAATTGTCATTTAAAGGGAAACCAATAGTTATGGAAAATTTGCAAAGGGAAAGCATACGATTCTGTCCGTCGTTCCCACTAGCTATGCTGACACTCTTATATACAAACATGGAGGTGAAAAAATGAATTATTTGACTAAGAGTGTCTGATTGGACTAAGCAAGTCTGAATAGACTCGTTAAAACATAAAAATAGGATATTAAATTTTAAGTTGATTTAATTTTTTTCCTTTTTATTCTGATTAATTGGAGTTTTTATTATTATCAATTTTCGAGTGTGTTTAAATTATTTGCATATTGTTGAAAATAACCAATTAATTTTTCTTGTTGAAGGTAAAGATAATAAATAATTATTTATACTTTTTCGTGATATCACAATAATTTTGTGAAATGAAATAGATCTTTGTGTGAAAATATTAATGTGTTTGAAAGTGTGTTCTCCACTAAAAAAATCCAAGTCCAAAGAGCCATTGATGTTGAAGCTAGAACTAACCTTTCAACTTTGACATGGAAAATCACATCCTGGATCCAAAACCAAATATGTTGAATGGTAGTTGGATTTGATGTGTGTTTGAATAAATGTTTATAAAATTAATTTTGAATGAAATTAATTTTGTTTAAAATTAATTATAAAGTAATTTTGTTTTCAATAATTTATATACATATTAAAAATTCTATTATTTAGAGTTTTAAAATTTGGATTGATCTGGTTAGTCCGGTCGCTCGAATCACCAGGAGCGACTTGAATTGACCCGATCAGATTTGCAGTTGATTCGGTGATCTGTTGACCCAGACTGGATCATTTATCTTTTTTTTTTCATTTTGTTTTATTTTAATTTATTGTAATTTTGAGTTAAATTGATCTTTTAATTCATTGTTGAATATTTTTTGTGGCCGCAATTGTATTTTCTGTTGAGTTAAATTGATTTAGAAGTGGTTGCAATTGTGATTGAGTTGTAAGTGAAATTGTGATCCCGAATTATTTTCTAAAACTGTGATTTGAAACTTTGGATTGATTTTTTATACTTTATAATATGCATTAACGTGATATGGTTATGTTTCATTTTATGTGAATATTGATATATACTGTCATTGATGTCTTTGATACTAAATGTTAGAGATAATAATAATATTTTAACTAGTATTATTTATATTTTATTTGTTTTTTTAAAATTTTTAAATTTTAATGTACTAAAAGAAAGATTTTAAAATAGATTTTAATTTTTTATTATAGACGAGATTATGTAGATCAATTAGTAAATCATCAATTCGATCACTAATCTAATAATCCAATATCACGACCGAACCAGCCAATTTTTAAAATTATGTCATTCTTTACTTTCCCATTTTTATGTGGGTTATCCAAAAAAGGTAACCTATAATTGTTCTCAAGCTCGTGCGTGCTATGCCGTTCTTCTATATTTGGGAATATAATTTGTTGACAGTGATTGGTCTCTCTTGCTGCCTTTTGTCGATTTATTTCAAGTGTGTGGTGCCTCCTTTTTGCTTGAGCTTTGAGCTAACTGCGGCTACTGCAATCATGCGCCAGCATTACACATCATTATGAGAATGTTTATAATGGTGGATGAGTTTTCAGTTTATTAACTGTTTATTCAGTTTCAGGTTTTTGTGTAGCTCCCGTGATTTCATTTCATCCTATATTATTCTTTTCTCAGTTTATTTTTATTCATATGAATTAAATACGATAAAAAAAATTATAATTCATACAGTTTACTTAAATAATTGAATTAAATCTCTTTAATTTACTCAAATTTGTTTAATTAATAATTTACTTGTTGAAATTATAAGGTGTTGTTTAATTAATATTTTAAATTATTAAATTTTCAAAACAATTTTGAAATTGAAATTTCTCAATTAATTAAGTTAGTTTTTTGCATTTAATCAGATAATCACATTATGCTACGTTAGCACTCTCTCTCTCTCTCTCTCTCTCTCTCTCTCTCTATATATATATATATATATATATATATAAATACTTTCATCATATCATTAAAAACAGTTAATTTTAATGAATCATATTATAAATTTTAATTTTGCAAAAAAATCATAAATTTTAATTTTATTCTAAAAAGACTCAGAATTAAAGAAATTGTATATACTAATTGACATGCATGTTAATTCTCTTGTATATCGACACTTGTGTTAGCTCACACATTGTAACTTAATTACAGGAAATTATCTTAGTCTCTAAAATTATAATATAATATCAATGTAGTGCATAAAATAGTTAAAATTTTAAAATAGACCTTGAAATTGAAGATTGCCAGTCAAGTCAATCTAAATTATAAGAAATAATTAACAAAAGTAATTGTATGTTATTATTATTTTCATCCTATAATAAGTATCGTATTTGAAAAAAAATATCTTAAAATAAATATTGTATTTGACTTTTGAATATAACATTAATTGTTCTTTTTCACCAATAATCCTAATAAATGTTACTTTAGTTTTTAAATCTAATATATTATTACTATTTTTTCATCTATTTAATAAGGTTAGTTTTATAAAAGCATAATTATTTTTCTTCTATTTATTAATTTTTCTTGATCTATGTAAAATAACCTAAGACGACACTTATTTTAAGATGGAGATTAGAGTAAATGAAATACAAACACAAAAGGTTTCACTTGTAATCAACAACACTATTGCATAATAAATCCCTTGAAAATGTAAATGAAAGGGTCGAGTCTTCTTAATAAAACATACTTTCGAATCTTAGTTATAAATGAGGCAAGCATAGTGAAAGTGATTGGAATAATAATGACAATGACAATAGACAAGACCTTATCATTCCATAATATTATGGTATACCATCCATACCTTATCTCATTCCATAGTATTATGATGTCTCTTCCATATCTTATCACATATCTCTTCTTCTCCCTAGCTACTCTGCCATCAGCCATCAACCATTGTTCCTTGCCACCAGAGACAATTTCCTCCTCCTCTTGAAAACGTTGAAAATGATAAAGACGAAGCTCTGTCAATGAGAGATTCTAAGAAATCGTGAGAAAATGCATATGTAAACTCAGAACCCATTAAAAATCTAACAATTAGCGGAGAGGAACCTTTGATGTAAAATATAGGAACATTTCACACTTAACCAAGAGGGGGGTGAATTGGTTAGGTTTGGTAATTCAAAAATTTTCTTGAACAAAATCAGAGTTTTTCCCTTTGGATCTTTATCACTTTTGAAACCAAGAACTTTATTCAATCCAATGCTCAACCCAAAATATGTAAAAACTCAAGAACTTTGTTGATAACAAAAACTCACAATCAGTAATAACAGAATACAACCAATATAAAGAAAATAAACAACACACAAAGATTTATACTGGTTCACTTCAAACACTATGAAGCTACATCCAGTTTTCTTCCACTCAACACTAGAATGGAGTTCCACTATTGCAAATTTCAGTTCTTACAAGTTATTACAAAGTCTTTCTTTATCAACCCTAGATAAAGTTCAGAAATCTAAAACATTATTAGATTCTTAGAGACAACCCACTGAGAACACTACTCAGCAAATCCCCTAGAGAAACTCTATCTCTAGATTACAAGCAAGAAAGCCAATTACAATAGACAAACAAACACAAAATTCAAAACAAAATTACAGCTTTAAAGATTAAGGAAAGAAGTCACCTGATGATCCAATGAATGATATGCATATGAATGATTTCACCAGGTTGAAGAATGAATACAAACTCAGATCATCACTTCCCTCAAGATTTGAAAAAGAACTTTTTGCTTTTTAGAAACACTTAACAACCCATGAATGTTTTTGTGAAAGCAAGAACTCTATGAACCCAGAAAATCACTAAAAGAATGTTTAGAAAGCCTTAGAATGCTCAGAATACGAATTGATCAAGTTAGTAAAACAACTGAGCATGTGTTCTATTTATAAAAAACTTTCTAACCGTCAGTAATCGATTAAATACGCTTCTGTAATCGATTAGTTGGCTTAAGTAATCGATTACATACGCTCCTGTAATCGATTAAACCGTTCAAAACAATTCTGGGTATATGCAACGAACAAAATAATCGATTATCCCGTCAAGTAATCGATTAAGACAGGAAGCTTTATATTTTGAATTACACTATGTAATCGATTACAGATTCTGGTAATCGATTAAGTCAGAAGGCTTTAGAAACCTTATTGAACTATGTAATCGATTACTTTAATTGGTAATCGATTAAGTCAGCATAACATGTTAACTATAGCATGTAATGTAATTGATTACTATTCTTGGTAATCGATTAAAGCAGGAAGATGATATATTTTGATTAGCTTATGTAATCGATTACAGGATGTTGGTAATCGATTAAACTGTTCATTAAAGCAGTTTATAGTATAACTAAGGTAAATTAATCGATTATTCCGATATGTAATCGATTACTTTGTTCTTAAACGGATTTCCAGAAAACACCAAGAACAAAATAATCAATTCTTTTCTTGATATAATCGATTAACTCAGTATGAAATGTTATTTTTCCAAAAACACTTGATTTATTTCAAAACTTAACCAATCTATTAATGCCTTATGAATACTCTTTCTTAAACTAATGAATGATATGAATGCAATGTATATGGATCACCAGAAACCCTTCTTGCTTTTACATTTAATCACAAATTGTTCTTCAATTCTTCAAGGCATGTTGAAAGTTCAAAACCTTCCTTCTTGAATCAATCTATGCTTTATGCTTCAAGCAGCTCCCCCTCAATTCAACATTTGATTCTGACGATGGCGATAGGTGACACTAGAGGAAGAGGAAATCTAGGCAGTGCTATAGCAACGAGTTGAAATCTGGTTTAGGGAAGCGCAAGAAGATTCCAGTGTAGACTCAGAAACTGATAGAAAGCATATCAATTCAAGTAGAAAATCTCGGGGAGGAAGCTCGGATTCCGACAAAGGAGATTGTAAAGACAAATATCATAAGAAGGGGGATTAATTGTGATTTAAAGTTTTAAAGCCTTTTTTCTTGAAAAAACAATGTTATCATCTGATGGCAATTTTTTAGTAAAAATGGATAGTAGATTTTCGTAAATAGATTCACACGATAGACACAAATTTTGTAAAACAAAGAAAGTTTTTAAAACAAAATCAAATTCAAACTCTAGGTCAGTTTAAAGTAGAAGTGAATAAAAAAATAAGACATAGAGAATTATACTGGTTCGTGTCAACCACTGAGACTACATCTAATTCTTAGCAAACCAACAAGTTCGAGTAAAATTCTCAAAGTTACAAGTATTAATCACTGTCAATTCCGGCTCTACAAATCAAGCTCTACACCAAGATTGTTACAACCCAATATTCTTTGTCCTACCAAGCCACTGCTGGCTCTACATAAATCAAACAAATTTGTTTATGTGTTTGTAGAATGACTAACTCTTAAGCTTCTAACAGATGAATGTGCAATCTCAACACTTAGTCTTTTCTCTCAATATATACAAAGTGTTTTGAGAGCTTTTTAAAGCTATACAAAAAAAATATACAGAGAGATTTTTGCAAAAAGAGTATGGATGTTAGCGCTTAGGTTTATGTCTTCATTTCTTCAAAGCTTCTGGTATTTATAGGTCTTTCATTTTCAAGTATTTGTTGTCTCACAATGAATGAATTTCTTCATCTAAGCTTACAAGTGATGCTCATGGTTGTTGGAGCATTTAATGTTTCCATTAAATGCACGTCCTTCCTCATGTAACGAAACCACTCTGATTGGTTTTTGTGTAGAACACTTTTATAATTGCCATAGTTCTTATATTTTGGTGTCATTTTGGGGAAATTAGTTGATATATCTTGTGCTTTTGAAATTTATTTTTGTTCATCTGAGTAAAGTTTGAATAAAAAGCAAGGTTTAACTAAGATTTACTAGTTTATGCCTTTTATGCTTGATCTTGGTTTGTTTTCTTATGTTTTGTAGGAGCAAGGACCAAGCAAAGGAGATGTCCTAAGAGTGATCTTGAGTCGTCAAGGATCCTTATGTTCAAACTCTAGAGCTTTGGAGGTTTTCCAAAGGCAATAAAAGTTTGAGAGTTTTGGAGCCTCACACCCCTATGCAAGAAATTATGAAGAAATTTGTACACATGTGCAATGCTGAAATTTGAAGTGGCTGAGAATTATACACTCGCACAACAAGATCGTGCACCTGTGCAACATCTGTTGTGAGAATTACCTATTATTTCTCATTCTATTTTGTATTGGGCTTAAACTCTATTTAGCCCATAGCTTTAAATAGGAGAAGTCTATCCTAGTTTAAGGTTATGACATTTTTAGGTTTGAAAGAGAAAAATAGGACTGAGACATTTTTGACGGCTTTGGATGCGGAGGAATTCATTCTCCATTGTTTCTCCACCAAGAGCTTTCTTCTCCATGGCTAGTAGCTAATTTTCTCTTTCATTGGGTTTAACGCAGATGGTCCTACTTTCATGTAATTGCTACCTTATTTCTATTCAATCAAGTGTTATTATTATTATTCTTCTATGCTTAATGTTTGAATATGGCTTGATCACACGTTTGCATGATTCTATAAATTCAATTGTGATTGGAAAATTCTTGTGAATTAAGAATTGAAGAAGACAACGAATCATTTTTATGCCTAGGGATAGGGTAAAGAGGATTGGGCATCGTTAAAACTATTTTTCTTAATGCAAGTACCTTGGTTACACTAATTCAATGAATGATAGTGGAATCAAGGGACTTAGGTTCTCTCACTTAAGGGATTAAGGCTTGAATAATTTTATGGGTTGATGATAATATAAATTTAATTGAATAGGAATTTGTAGTGAAAACATGTTTGGAAGTCCAATAAATTTAAACCCCGAAGATCCTTCTTGTTGATCGAAACTTCGTTTACCATGCATGCCAAGTGTTTGATAAATTCCAAAACTCAATCTTTTTGCTTTTAATTTTAATTTTTATACAATCTTATTTAATTTGAGTTACTTTACAAAAAACCTTCAAAGCAATATTTCTTTCCTTAATTTTCTTGATTTTAGCATATTGTTATTTAGATTTAATTAATCTATTTTCAAATTTTTGTAGTCTAATTAAGTTATTAAAAATTACTCATTTATCGCACAAGTCCCTATGGAGACAATACTTACTTATCACTTTGTTATTTGGCGATTTGGTACTCTTGCCAAATCCTAACACAATTCAGCAGAAAACCAATTCCCTTTTGTTAGAGCAGATCTATCACAACAGAGTGCGTCTTTTGGTGCTTGTTTGGCACTTTAAGAACTTGAGATTAATTTATTCTTCATAGGATTCAACAGATCCTAGGAGAATGTCTCTATGAAATGAATCTTAGATATAAAGAAATAAATAAAGTCTTAAATGTCATTCTTTAGTGTTGTATCAAATCATGGCTTAAACATGCTTTCATCTGATAATTAAAACGCATGATCATGAAGCATGGTCTGATATTGCACAAGATGCAACTTTTACCTTTGTATTTATTTGCATTTAATCAAAATAATTAAGGGTCTTAATTCATCTTAAGACATAAATATCTTTTGACTTAACAGAGATAGAGTGCACTAGAGGAAGAGGAAATTGCGATGACATTGTAAAAATGAGGCAAATACCGTTTTAGGCTCAGAGATGTTCAAATCGGAGTGGTTCGGTTCGGAATTGGAGAGTGAGGAGGCGAGGAAGCGGAGGAGGAGAGAGAAGGGGATGAGACGGAAAGGAAGTGAAGGAAAATGAAACGGTGGAATATAAGGACTTTGATGGTGCATATTGGTTTGCTAGAGCTGGAGAAACCACTGAAGATCCAGTGGAGGGCGAGGAATAAGTTAGGGTAGCAAACAAATAGAGGGATATGGATTGAATGTGTTTTTCCTTAGATGTTGTAATCATGAGAAAAAATATATTTATTGAATTTGATCCATCTTGAAAAACATTAGGCCAAATATGTAGAAAAAAACATTTTACTCTATTTTAGGGTGAAGTTAGTCTAACAACTTAAAGAATGAGTGGGATGACATAGATGAACATTTGAAAAAGATTTCGTAGAGTATCACAATATGTTATTACATATTGTATCTATATTTGTAATTTGTAATTATTTTATTTTACTAACTTTAATGTGTGTTTCCATTAGTTGTATCTTACTTCACTACAAGAAAAAAGTCAATTGACATCAACAAGTGGTTAATATATTCATCATCACTCATTATCCTATGGAGGTAGTTTTTGGATTCACTAGCAACAATTTCTTAAACTGAATCTCCTTTCGTATTATCTCAACACTCAACATATATAACTTCTCCCTCTTGATTGCACATTTGGACATCTCCCTATTATAACAATGGTACAATTTTAGCTAGTCCCCTTAGTTTCAAGGGTGTCAATTGAGTTCTTCAAGTGTAAAACATGAAAACAATATGAACACACACAATAACTAAGAGAGGGGTGAATTGGTTTAAACTTGACCTTTTAAAAAATCATAAGAATCAGAGTTATAGGATCTTTATCACAATTAAATCAAGAATGCTTCAATCAATCAAATGACTCAGCCCAAGAAAATAATTACAAAAACTTCACTTGTTGAGTAATAAAGAATTCAGCAAGAATCACAGATTAAGAAAGCTAGAAGAGATTAAAAGAAAGTAATCAACGTAAGAACTTATACTGGTTCACCTCTCAACAAGAGAAGTATATCGAGTTTCTTCTAATCAAAACTTGATTAGAGTTCCCCTATTCACAAAATTCAGTTCTTACAAGCTTTACAACAATCACTCTTTATCAAACCTAGATAAAGAACAAAAATCTAAAACCCTATTAGACTCCTAGTGATCAAGACATAGAGAACCCTTCTCTACTCTTTCCCTCTAGAGAAACTCACTCTAGAAAAACTTCAAGAACCCTTTGTAATAGTTACAAACAACAAAAAATACAAAAATGAATTTACAAGCAAAGCTAATGAAGAGAGACAACCTGATGATCCACTGAATTTGAATGAATATGAGTTACCAAACAAGATTGAAATGAAAAACAATTTCAAAACTTCCTCTCCAAAAAGCTTTTTTGTTGTCTTGCCCAAACTATCTTTCAAAGCACTATGAAGATTTGAATTTGTGGGTCAAGCACTTTAGAACTTAGAGTAACCTTTCTCAATCTCAGAAGGCTTATGAAAACTTTGGAAATTCCGTAGAGTAAATCTATTGTAAGTTTTAGAAAAATCCATCAGCTATTTATAAAAAACAGTTGTAACTGAATATAATCGATTAAATCGCCTAAGTAATGGATTAAAACTTCATTTGTAATTAATTTAAAACAAATTTAATCGATTAAAATGTTCTTCAATTTTCTGGAAAGATTATACGAACAGAGTAATCAATTATTTGACCTATAATCAGTTACTACAGAGATTCATTGTTCCATAAATGAACTAAGTAATCGATTACTGATAAATGATAATCGATTAACATAGTCAAGTCACGTACTGTGTTTATACTGAGTAATTAATTATTTAATGCTAGTAATCGATTATTTTGTTCTTCAAAGCTCAAGTAATAGATTACCAATATGTGATAATCGATTAATAAAGTGAAAAATAGTTTTTCCAAAACTTAAAACCATGAGCACTTTACTTTAATGCAATCATGAAATCTTAAACCTTTTCACAAACCATGTGCTTTTGTAAAATCATGAATGCAAGTAAATGAATGATTGTTTATGCAATACAATGGATCATAGTATGATTCTTTCCTACACCAAGCAATGACAAATGCCTTCAATTGAATGACATATACAAAGCTAAAACACTTTTTCATCTTCAGCATGTATCTTGATCCATTTTCATGCTCCTCCTGTATCTAACAATCTCCCCCTTTTTGGCTTTGATCATGCCAAACATCAATTGAACATCCATTTTCATGCTCCTCCTGTATCTAACAATCTCCCCCTTTTTGGCTTTGATCATGCCAAACATCAATTGAACATGTTGAACCTTGGAGTTCTTTTAAAGGAGTTGATTTTCAAGAGCTTGTACTTGATTATCTAAAAATGAAATCAACTTCTTGCCAAGACAAGTGTCAAGCATACTTTGCATAAACAACTTACATTTATATGTATGTATATGCTCCCCCTATCTTTTGTAATTTTACATTGGCTAAGATAAAGAGCAAAATGAATATCCCTTTGTAGCTTTGATTAAGTTCAGTAATTTAAGTATGTGAGACCTTTTCCTTTTATATCCAATATGTTCTTTAAAACCTTTTCTCCCCCTTTTGGCTTATCAAAGACAAAAATTAATATTGATGAGCATGAGATAAGCAAGAACAAAACAATTTTTTGCATTAATCAAGAAGGCAGTTACAAAATTATCATAACAAGAACATATCAAAAGAAACATTAAGAAAACATAAAACACCATAAGCAAACAATTACATCAAGCTAAACTAGAGAAGACCAGAATCTTTGAGAGCCATCCTAGTCTCTAAACTTTCTAGCCTATATGAAATTTCTTCCAAAGAAGACTGTGTTTCAGCCCTATGCTCATTCTGCAGAGCAAGCATAACATCCATCTTCTGAATCATCAATAATTCAAATGGAGTGTATTGTTGTTGAGCAGGAGCAACTTCAACATCTTCTTTTTCCTCAGCTTCTTCACCTTCATTAGCTCCCTATGGAGCTTGTTCTCCAGCCATTAGCCACCCATTGGGTGTCTTGATCAATCCTTATTGAGATGTTTTTCTTTGATGAGGTTGGTGATGTTTGTGGTGTTGTCTACAATCTCATTTGAGACATCAATCCAAACTAATCTATGAATCTAGAGATTAACACAACATATTTCAACATAGTTTCAATAAAACAAGAACCCAGTTAATCTGAGTTGAGGTCTTCATGCCATATACCAATTGCAAATCATCATCTGTGATTTGGGCATGGTTTGTAGACCTGGGGGTAAGGATGTGGGTTATAATGTAATGCAGCAACCTATCTTCCCCATTCATATTTCCAACCCCAAGCCTAGTCTTCAGCCTGATTTGGGGATCCAACAACATACCTCTGTATGTGTCAATCTTATTGTAGCCCCCAGTTTCTTCATCAAATCTCCTCACTCCAGCAGAGGAGATCCCAGCTACAGCAAACCAGACTTCCTCATCAATCACCATGGAAACATCGTTCACTTGAGAACGAGGCACGCCATCTATGTTGGCTTTCGCAGACGTGTAAAACACCTTTACCAGTTCTGGGTAAAAGGTACCCTTCAATTCAAGGAATTTTATCAATCCTTGAGCCTCTAACAGAGAAGGGAATTGAAATCCCTCATTGTTGAACTAGTTAAGATCTAAGTACTTGGGAGGCATGACTAGCTTAGTGGCATTGAACTATGTGTAGTTCATTCTATCAGTTTGATTAGGGAACCAAGAACTCAGTCTGTTCTCAGCTGAATTGGAAGAGTCATCAGCCTTTCTTTTACTGGATTTGGTTCTTTTGGAGGTAGACATGGTGTTAGAGGGTTGACAAATGAATTGGCAGAGGGTAGAATTATAAGAAGGAGGTAGAGCATAGAAAGTTTGCTCAGTTTTGTAGAGAAGAAAGAGATTGGTTCAGGTGTAAATTGATTTTCTTAGGAAATCTGTATATATAGAGTTTTGTAGGTTAAATTTATAATTTTAAAGCTTTGTAACAGTTATTTTCATCTTTCAAGAGGTTTAAATGATACTGACACATTCAAATTTGAATTTAAGATAAGATATGTCAGTTACGATTTTTGAAAATAGTGCAGTCTTGCAGAAACGCCATAGATAATCGATTACTCCAGTGAAAATTTGTTTCAGAAAAAACATTCTACAAAAGGTAATCGATTAATTCAATAGCGTAATCAATTACTCCACATGTTTTCTTTTTCTAGATAACATACATACAATAAGTAATTGATTAAATTCCTTATGTGATCGATTACTCCAGGTAAGTGCTTATTTTGAAATGCACTTTAAAATACACAGTAATCAATTAATCCGCAGTGTAATCGATTACTCCAGTGGAATTTATTTTGAAAAATGCATTTTAAGTTACAAGTAATCGATTACATAAGCATGGTAATCTATTACATCAGAGATCTTTTGTCTCTAAAATCCTTTTAAACTACAACTAATCCATTAATTCGTGAAGTAATCGATTAGACCAGAGAATTATGCAGTATAAACAGTGTTTCTTTAGCATAATTCGAATTTCATACACTTGTGATGCGTGGTCAATTTTGATTGCATATCATGTAGTCAAATAAATCATAGGCATGTTGTCATATATTAGATTCATCAATAATTCCTAGCATGTTCCTAAGATCATAGAATCTATCTCTAGATAAGGGTTTGGTAAAAATCTCAGCCAATTGATTGTTTGTATCAATATGCTCAATTTTGAGATTACCCTTTTGAATATGATCTTTGAGGAAGTGATGTCTGATCTCAATATGTTTTGTCCTGGAGTGCATGACTGGATTCTTTGATAGGTTTATTGCACTTGTGTTGTCACACAACAAGAAACTTTCTTTTAACTCTAGACCAAAATCTTGGATTTGTTGCTTAAGCCATAAACTTTGTGCACAACAACTTTCAGCTGCTATGTATTCAGCTTCTGCCGTTGAAAAAGCAACACATGATTGCTTCTTGCAATGCCATGAAAACAAGTGGCGTGTTCCACTGGTGCTTTTCCTATGAAGTTTGCATCCTGCAAAATCAGAATCTGAATAGCCAATTAAGTTCAGTGATGCACCTTTTGCATACCAAAGACCAACTTTTATGGTTGATTTGAGGTATTTAATATTTCTCCTGACAGTAGTGAGGTGTAACTCCTTAGGATTAGCTTGATATCTAGCACACAGGCACACACTCAACATTATATCTGGTCTACTTGTTGTCAAGTATAGTAAAAAATCTTATCATTCTCTATATTTTGACTCATCAACCTTCTTACCCTTTTCATCTGAATCAAGATAGGTTGAGGTTGCCATTAGAGTAGCAGCATCTTTGCTTTTGTCCATGTCAAATTTATTGATCACTTCAAGGCAGTATTTTGATTGGCTAAGAAATGTTCCATTTTTCATTTGCTTCACTTGAAGTCCAAGAAAGAATGTCAATTCTCCCATCATAGACATTTCAAACTCATTCTACATAGGGATAGGAAATTCTTTGCACAAAGAATGATTAGTTGAACCATATATTATATCATCAACATATACTTGAACCAATAAGATATCATTGTCATGCTTCTTGATGAACACAATTTTGTCTATTTGACCTCTTGTAAAAGATTGACTAAGCAAGAAGTTGCTCAATCTTTCATACCAAGATCTAGGTGCTTGCTTTAATCCACAAAGAGCTTTCTTAAGTTTAAAAACATGATTTGGATATTTGAAATCAACAAAGACTGGAGGTTGATCAACATAGATTTCCTCCTCAATATACCCATTTAGAAAATCACTCTTTACATCCATTTGAAACATTTTAAAATCCATTAAACATACATATGCAAGTAGTAACCTAATGGCTTCTAACCTTTCTACTGGAGCATAGGTTTTCTCATGGTCAATGCCTTCCTCTTGGTTGTAACCTTTTGCAACCAATCTAGCTTTGTTTCTGACTATTATGCCACTTTCATCAAGTTTGTTCCTAAAAACCCACTTGGTGCTAATAGGCTTGTGAGAAGAAGATCTATGAACAAGTTCCCAAACTTTATTTCTCTTGAACTGATCAAGTTCATCATGCATGGCAAGTATACAATGCTCATTAAGTAAAGCTTGGTCAATGTTCTTAGGTTCAATTTGAGAAACAAAAGCAATATTACAGCAGAGATTTCTTAGTGAAGATCTAGTAGATACTCCCTTAGTGACTTCACCAATTATGTTGTCAAGTGAGAGATCTCTTGTAGTTCTCCAATCCTTTGACTTTTGGATATGTGTTGATTGTTTTATTTCTACAATTTCTTATTCCTTTTCTTTGTTAATTGATCCATTGAGTTGTATATACTCTTCTAGAGGACTTGCATCATTTTCACACTTCTTTTCCTCTTTAGAGGGGTTAGATTCATCACAAATAACATGAATTGATTCTTCCATTCATAAAGTTCTTTTATTAAAAACTCTATATGCTTTGCTTTTTAATGAATATTCAAGAAAGATAGCTTCATCAGCTTTAACATCAAATTTGATAAGAGATTCTTTACCATTGTTTAATACAAAACACTTGCAGCCAAATGCTCTTAAGTGAGATATTTTGGTTTTCTACCTTTGTATAGTTCATAAGGAGTTTTTTTCAAAATAGGCCTTATTAGCAATCTATTCAAAGTGTAGCAAACTGTACTTACAGCATCAGCCCAAAAATGTTTAGGCAAATTTGTCTCATTAAGAAGAGTTCTAGCACCTTCTTCAAGAGATTCATTTCTCCTCTCCACAACACTATTTTGCTTAGGTGTTCTTGGAGCTGAAAAATTGTGGTTGATTCCATTTTTTTCACAGAATTTTTCAAAATGTTCATTTTGGAATTCACCACCATGATCACTTCTTATTGAGATAATTTTGCTTCCTTTTTCATTTTGAACAAGCTTAGCTAATTTTTTAAAAGCAATGAAAGCATCACTCTTGGATCTTAAAAACAAAGTCCATGTGAATCTAGAATAACCATCAACTATCACAAGCCAATAGAAATTACCTCCTAAACTCATAGTTCTAGAAGGACCAAACAAATCCATATGAAGCAATTCAAGGGTTTTGAGGTGGAAACAACATTTTTATTTTGAAAATAAATCTTGGTTTGTTTTCCCTTTTGACAAGCATCACATAGTTTGTCCTTTTCAAACTTTAGTTTAGGTAAGCCAATTACTAGATCTTTTCTAATAAGCTTATTCATATGATGCATGTTAATGTGACTTGCTCTCCTATGCCATAGCCATGATTCATCAATTTTACTTACTAAGCAATTTGTGCTGTGAAAGAATGCATGTTCTATAGAGAGTAAGTAAATATTCACTTTTCTTTTACCTACATCTATAACCTCACCGGTTTGACCATCACAAATCATACAACAATTGTCATTGAAGGATACCTTGAATCCTTTATCACATAGTTGGCTTATACTTAGGAGATTGTGCTTTAAACCTTCCACATAAAGAATATTTATGATCTTGGTTTTAAAGTTGTCTCCTATATTTCCTTCTCTAACTAACTTTCCTTTGTTGTTGTCGCCATAAGTGACAAATCCACCATCTATTATAGTCAAATTTGTAAGCATGGACATGTCACCTGTCATGTGTCTAGAGCATCCGCTGTCAAGATACCATAATGATGATTTTGCTCTAAGACACACCTCTGTTTCAACACTTGAGAATTCATCATCTTCACTTATTGTAGAAGTGAGGCATACATTAGCTTCTTCATTCTCACTTGATATTCAAAAGTTGTTGAGTCATTGTCCTCCCATGCTATGTAGGCTTTCTTTGGCTTTCCTTCTTTCTTTGCCTTCTTTCACCTAATTGCTTTTTCAAGAATATAGAACATTCAGATTTAATATGGCCAGGCTTACCACATTCAAAGCAGGTGAAGTTTGTGTTGTTGTTGTTGTCATTTCTTTTGTTGAACTTTGAGAACTTCTTGTTCTTTTTGTTCTTCACGAACTTGTTAAATCTTTTGACTATTAGGTTCAAGTTTTTATCATTTTCGTCTTCACTTGAGTCTTTTTCTTTTTCCATAGTAGAGGATGCAACTTTCAAGGCTATGCTTTTGTGTTTCTTATCTGCATCTTCAGCATGTGTTAGTTGAAACATTTCTAATTCATTGTAATACCTTGAATTTTAAGCATGGGATTAAGCCTAGTGATTAGGGATAATAACCATGCTTTGGGTTCCAAGAGAAGCTTGAGAGAAGAGTTTAGAGGCAGATTCGGCCATCTCGCGCGATCAGCGTGGTTCCGGCACTAACCGCGTGGATGGTTCGAATAGTGACGCTGTTCGAGTGGATGTGGCGCTGACCGCGAGGGAGGTTCGAAAGGATGGCGCGATCAGCGTGGATATGGTGCTAACCGCGTGAAGGGCACGAGTCAGGGTAGTAATTTCAAACTGATGGCGCGATCCGCGCAGGATTTTCGGGTCAATTTTATAAAAGCTGATTCTGAACGAAAATTGAGAAAGAAAAGAGAGGGAGAGAGAGAGGGAGAAGCCATTGTTGACCAGAGGAGCTTCGTATCTTCTCCATATTTCATCTAAACACCTCTAACCTAACTGAGAAAGTGTTCAGAGCCTCGAGATAAGCTAGAGACCCAACTTTATTCTCGACACGGGGCGGTAAACGGCGAGATCGAGTTTCTCTGAGAGAACCTTTGAGAGCTTGAAACCCAAAGTTGAAGGAAGCTGTGCATGGTCGATTTATCTTGGGAAAAGTGATTCCCTGGTCTTCCTTGACTTCATAGAGGTAAGAAACTCGAGCTCTAGCCGTTGGTTCTGTGTATTGGATTTTTTGGTGGATTTTGAGTATCTTGAGAGGTGTCTTTGGAGGTGTTAGAGTTGTTATTAGGTTTGGACCCTGTAGAGAATTGTGTTCAGAGAGTTGTTTTGATGAAGTTAGAGCCTTCAGTAATCATTATTGATGAAGTTTGATTTTGGCTCTGTGTTATGTATGAGTAGAAAAGACTGGTTATTTGACCGTTATGAACCTTAGAGCAGTTGATAAGTTGTTCATGAGATATCATAGATGATGTTTATGAGCTGAATTGGTTGTATTGAGAAGATTGAAACTGAGAGGGCTAAAGTTAGGATATGCCTTATGTTAGCCTGAGCAGAGTCTTAGGAGAGGCTCTGTAGCCTTGGTTAGGCTGAGTAGGATCCTTTTGAGGGTCTGAGAATCACTTGTGAAGTGATTGAGTGTGTGTTATGCAGAAAGGATTATAATTTCCTTTCGTTCTAACGGCTTGGAACCGTATTTGATAAGTTATATGTTTGTTCTTATGTAGGACGTGAACTCGATAGTTCTAGTGGTGGTGACCACGAGGCCGGGAGAGCCGGTGTTTTGCCTAGAGCAGGTACGCTCTTGGTTCTTGTATGTACGTCCTTACTGTGTTCCACCATGCTCCAGATGGAGGATGGTTCTGATATGAGCAAAGACATGTATATGGAAATTGTATGTTGATGTGATTGATTTCTGATGTGTACTTTGTACCCCGTGAGGGGGAATTGATGTATGATGATATGATATGATGGAAATGATATCTGAACCCTGTGATGGGTGATTGATGTGTATGACTATGGACTGTATAGCCTATGATATGCATGGCTGACTCATAG
>PYAF01002772.1:504515-525154 GCA_007407185.1 Glycine tomentella
AGCTGTGAGATGTTCCTGTGATATAGATGTAGCCTCCCGAATGGAGATGTTCCTATATACACAGAGGTAGCCTCCTCAGGCAATTGTGTTGATATAGATTATGAGATGTGTCTGTGATATATAGATGTAGCCTCTTGAGTAGAGATGTTCCTATATACACACAGATGTAGCCTCATTAGATGGAGATGTGCCTGTTATATAGATGTAGCCTCTTGATTAAGATGTTCCTATATATACAGATGAAGCCTCTGATAGATATGTTGAGATCCAGGCATGAGATGTCCCTAGTATATAGAGGTAGCCTCCCTGGGTGGAGATGTTCCTATATACATAGATGTAGCCTCTGCCGAATAGTAGTGTATATCGCCTGATTATTGGCAGGTGATAATGAATTGATAAAAATGATGTTTAATGAAGGGGGTATGAAATCCCTGCTTGCCTGATGAATGATTGAGAAATGTTCTGATATTGAATCTGATGATGGCTGGTTGGAATATACTATTTCTATGTATATGCCTGAAAGTGAACCAGGGGAAGGAAATACCTTCAAGGGCCCTGAGTTTACTGGGATTTTATATCTCACCCCTTGTGTGGGGCTTTATGTTTTGCAGATGATTCCTCAGGAGGAGCAGATAGATCTCAAGGCAAGAAGCCTATGCAGGGATAGTTGTTACTTGTAAACCTTAGGCATAGATGACATGAGCTTGTGGCTCTGATGTTTGTATTTTGCCTTTGGTTTCGGTTTTGTTGTACCCTGAGGGGAGATACATGTACAGTTTTGTACCTAAACAAAGATTTTTGTGTATATTCATCATATTATAGTGTACAGTGGTTACATTGATGACATTTGATGATGTCACTCTTGGTTTATGCTTCCAAACTGCTTAAACTATGATGATTATATGTGTGATTGTTGATAAATGTTTGGTAATGACCCTGATGATTGTATGGGGCGTTACATTCATACTCAAGAAGCTTACCAAATAATACAACCATGGACATCTTGGATAGATCTTTTGATTCCTTAATTGTTGTTACTTTTGGTTGCGATGGTCTTGTTAGACACTTCAAGATTTTGATGTTTAACTCTTCAACATCAAATATCTTCCCAAGACCAAGAAGATGGTTCACAATGTGAGTGAATCTTGTTTGGAGCTGAGATATGTTTTCTGTGGTGTTCATCTTAAACATTTCATACTCATGAATCAAGGCATGCTTCCTTGATCTTCTAACTTCATCAATTCCTTCATGAGTAACTTCCAACATCTCCCAGATCTCCTTTGCACTTTTACACCTAACATTTCTAAAGAATTCATCAGAAGAAAGTGCAGAAGTAATAATGTTCTTAGCTTTAAAATCACATTGAACAACTCTCTTTTCAGCATCTGTGATCTCATCCTATTCTTTGGAAATCATATTATTACCAACAGATTTCATAGGAAACAAAGGACCTTTTTCTATTACATTCCAAGCACTTGGGTCATTTGATTGAATGAAAATCTACATTCTGTTTTTCCAAAAACTGAAATGCTCTCCTTCAAACATCAGAGGATGATTGAGGAAGGCACCCTCCTTGAAGGTAATTTGTGTGGTATTCTTTTTCTCTTAAAGAAAGATAGTGATCTTGAATAACATTCAAGAACCTGTTCTTGATAGCAATTGAAAACAATATGAACACATACAATAACCAAGAGGGAGAGTGAATTGGTTTAAACTTGACCTTTTAAAAAATCATTAAGAATCAAAGTTATAGGATCTTTATCACAATTAAATCAAGACTGCTTCAATTAATCAAATAACTCAGTCCAATAAAACAATTACAAAAACATCACTTGTTGAGTAATAAAGAATTCACCAAGAATCACAGATTAAGATAGTTAGAAGAGATTAAAAGAAAGTAATCAACACAAGAACTTATACTGATTCACCTCTCAACAAGAGAAGCTACATCTAGTTTCTTCTAATCAAAACTTGATTAGAGTTCCACTATTCACAAAATTCAGTTCTTATAAGCTTTACAACAATCATTCTTTATCAAACCTAGATAAAGAACAAAAATCTAAAACCCTATTAGACTCCTAGTGATCAAGACATATAGAACCCTTTTCTACTCTTTCCCTCTAAAAAGACCCACTCTAGAAAACTTCAAGAACCCTTTGTAATAGTTATAAACAACCAAAAATACAAAAATGAATTTACAAGTAAAGCTAATAGAGAGAGAGACAACCTGATGATCCATTGAATATGAGTTACCAAACAGGATTGAAATGAAAAACAATTTCAGAACTTCCTCTCGAAAAAGCTTATTTGTTGTCTTGCCCAAGATATCTCTCAAAACACTATGACGATTTGAATTTGTGGGTCAAACACTTTAGAACTCAGAGTAACCTTTCTCAATCTCAGAAGGCTTATGAAAACTTTGGAAATTTCGCAGAGTAAATCTGTTGTAAGTTTTAGAAAATCCATCAGCTATTTATAAAAAACAATTGTAACTGAATGTAATCGATTAAATCGCCTAAGTAATAGATTGAAACTTCATTTGTAATCGATTTAAAACAAATTTAATGGATTAAAATGTTCTTCAATTTTTTGGAAAGGTTATACGAACAAAGTAATCGATTATTTCGACCTGTAATTGATTATTACAGAGATTCATTGTTCCATAAATGAACTAAGTAATTGGTTACTGATAAATGGTAATTGATTAACACAGTCAAGTCATGTTCCATGTTTATATTGAGTAATTAATTACTTAATACTGGTAAGTGATGATTTTATTCTTCAAAGCTTAGGTAATAGATTACCAATATGTGGTAATCGATTAATACAATGAAAAATAGTTTTTCCAAAAACATAAAACCATGAGCACTTTACTTTAATGCAATAATGAACTCTTATACCTTTTCACAAATCATGTGCATTTGTAAAATCATGAATGCAAGTAAATGAATGATGTTTATGCAATGCAATGGATCATAGGATGATTCTTTCCTACACCAAGCAATTACAAATGCCTTCAATTGAATGACATGTACAAAGCTAAAACACTCTTTCATCTTCAGCATGTGTATCTTGATCCATCTTGCCAGCCTGGCGACGAGTTTAAATCTAAATCATTCTATAACCACCTCTTTGTCTTTAGACCCCTTGTATCTAACAAAACAATGTGTGACCAAGTTCCAAATGTGCCAAATGAGTCTATTAGACGTCATAATTGTGCGATTTTACTAGTCTCTTAGATATATGTTATTTCACATGTATTAACTCATGAGGAGGGATCAAGTTACTCTAAGAATAACTTCAAAGAGGTATTATTCATTTTCACTATTCATTTTCTTGAGATCTAAAGATTGAGATTAGTGACTCATTACAACCATTAGATTTGAAGAAAAAGAATGGTGAGAATGGGGAATAATTCTTTCAGAGTTAGTCTTGGAGTAACTTGATTCTTCTCTTAACTCATATCTATTAACATAAGGTTAATAAAGTAGAGAAATAAAACTGCATAATTGCGATACTTGAGAGACCTTTTGACTCAATTGAAACTTGGAAGAGTACTTATTGCACAATTATAATACTTGGAAATTCAATTGAGACAATTGAAACCCGATGGACTAAAATCCCACAATTACGATATTTAAGAGAGCCAAAACTATGTACTTCAGTTAAGCCTTAAACAAATAACTAAGTATTCAATCTGATCTTACTTTAACTTTTTTTTTCAATGTCACAAGTATACTTATAGTCTTTGTACCCACTATATTACTTTCTTTCCTCTCATTTCACATGTCTTTCATCTCTACTGAACAATCACACTTTCCACTTTCTTTCCTCACAATTTTTTTCTTTTCATTTATTTTCTTTCCTCACACTTTTTTTCTTTTCTTTCATCACAAACCGCACAACCTAAAGGATTTAGTGTATACATATCATTTCCTTTTGTCTACTTTAGTCACAATATGAGAAAATAATACATTTTTTAGTAGGCTATTTGAAGCCAACAAGGAATGTTATCTTACTTTATCTTTCATTTTTCTTACTTTTCCATTTTATCTTTGTTTTTTCTTTTTCATCACATCTATCAGTTTCTTTTTATTTCTTTTTTCCATATAGCTTTTCCTTCATTCACTCCATTTTTCAGGTTTATGTTTCCCATTACACTTGATTCTCTTCCATCAAAAATGATTTTTTTTTAAAATAAAAAAAATTCTCGCATCACTATCTTAAAATTGTTAAAACACCATCTTTGTTTATTTTTTAGATGTTAGCCCCTATTATCTAAAAGATAATAATAATAATAATAATAATAATAATATCTAATTTTTTTGCTCCTCCAATATTTTTATTTAAGTTCATTGATAGCAATCATTCTTCCAATTTCATTTGCTTAGGCAACCTTTAACTCATTATTACGTTTACAAGAAGTAACAATATTAATTATGAAGTTTAATGTTTCAAAAAATTGATGAACATGTTTTACCTCATGAGATGCGGCAACCAAGGCAAGTTGAAGGCGATGAGCTAAGCAATGGACATAATAAGCATATGGACACTCAGCGCAAATTAAAGCCTGCAATCCATTCCATTCACCTAGCATGTTGCTAGCTCCATCATAGCCTTGCCCTCGAATATTTTGAACATCAAGATTATGGTGACAAAGAGTGTTGGATATTCCATGTTTCAAAGTCTTAGAACTTGTATCTTCCACATGTACAAGACCAAAAAACTTTCCCGTATAAAACCATTTTTATCTACAAATCTCAAAACAATAGCCATATGCTCTTTTCTAGATACATCACTAGCTTCATCAACAATAAGACAAAACTTGACATTGGAAATTTCTTCTCGTATTGTGTTCTTAACCTTTTCAGATAAAACATGAAGAATTCCCTTTTGAATTTGAGGGGAATTATATGATGCATTTTGAGGAGCTTTTTCTAAAACAACTGCTGCAACTTCTCGGTTATAGGAAGCTAAAAACTTTACCATCTCAAGAAAATTACCCCGGTTAAATGAATCTAAGCTTTCATCATGACCTCTAAAAGCACATCCTTGAAGAGCAAGCCATCTTGTCACATCCACAGAAACTTGTAGTCTCAAACGATTAGTTGCAATCTCCCGAGAAGTAAGTATTTCAACCAATATCTCAATATGTTGAGATTGGTTCATAAGATCACTACATGAACTCAACATTTTTATGCATTGAGATAACATTTTTCCCAATATGGCGTAGAAAGGCTCAATTTTCTACTTCATTAACCTTTTTCCAATTTCTAAATCCCTCAACAACAAATGTATTAAGTCCAAAACGACCACTGTCACATGGTTTACTAAATAAATAACAAGGCAAACAAAATGCAATATCTTTACTTGGAGAATACTCTAACCAAGATGGAAATAAATCAAACCAAGAAGAGCAAAAATGACGGCGATTCTTCTCTGGCCCAGAAAAAGGATAATTTTGAAGCTTGCACTAAAATGGACCAAATTTAAGATAAGCATGACGAATTCCATCTTGTTGATTTATAGGATATTTCCATATTGGAGGGTGTAGTGCAGGATCTCTTTCCAATAAAGCAAGATCAACTTCTTTAACTACCTCTTTATTTTCAATTCTAGGAGACTTTGAAGAAGAAGTCTCGGTATTCAACAATTCAACATTAGGAGTAGACAATGACAAAGACCCACTATTCTTTCTCTTAAAATAAGCATCAATGGTAATAGCACCCTTCTCCATAATTTTTATGCACGTCAATGGCAAACAATATAAAGTATCAATGACAATCGCATAAAGAAAATCACTGTTACATTTTAAATGAGATGCACACAGCACATTGCAAAACATTAACAACCGAAACAGTAATTTATGTTTTTTTTATTTCGTTTTAGATTTAACAAAAAGGGGTTCAGCCCAACATGGTAAGGGGTGTATGTATAAAAACAAAGGGCGCAAATATCAATTTATTTTATTTTAGAAGAATAACAACATGAAGAAGAAAGAGAAAAAGAAAGGAATGAGGGGATACCTGAAACTCATCTCTTTCACTGGTTTACCAAATAAAACAACTTTTTTGACTCCATATGCTTTCTTGGAATTTGTGTTTTCTTTTTCCCCTTTGTGTTCAGACCTCTCCTTTTATAATGTTCTTTCTTCCTTTTTCTCTTCATTTTTTTTCTGTTTTATCATCTTCCTTTCCTTTTTTTTGTTATTTCTCTTTTCTATTTTATTTTTATTATATTTTTTTCATTTTTTATATATATTTTTTCCTCTTTATGTTTTCTTTTCTTTTTATTGTTTTAATATTTTTTCTGTTTCTTTATTTTTACTAGGTTTTTTTATATTTTTTTTCTTTCCCCTTTTACCTTGTTTTAATATTTTTCTTTCCCTTTTTTTTTTCTTTCATTTTCATTTTTTTATTAATTTTTATAGGAGGATGGTGGTCCACCCTAAACCCCTAGGTCCGCCTCTGCTAGTGAAACACATTTTTTTTCTTCATTCATTATTGTTCCACTATACGTGTTTATCTTTATTTGCTGCACGACTAATACCAATACCATTTTAAAATTATTCCTATTTGTATCATAAATTTAAATATACACTCTTAAATTAAATTTTTTTTTTAAGAACTTAAGAAAGTTTTAGGAGGCATGTTTTGATTAAATAATACGTTTTTAATTAAGAGTCTTATTTCATTTTCATTTTTATTCTTTTTAAATAATATTTAAATTTAATTTTTTTATTTGAATTTTAATCATAGTTATTCATATTAGATGAGAAATTATAATTATTTATATTTAGTTAATCTGAATTTAAATTTAACCTTATTTAAATACCCTTTAAATTTAATTAATATTATTTGAATATTAAATTTTAATCATAGCATATCATATTAGATGAGGAAATATAATTATTTATATTTAGTTAATCTGATTTTTTTAAAAAACATTTTGATAAACTATACAGAAAAGACGAGTCCTAATTGAAGCCATTTTTTTTATTTCTACTTAATTTAAAATTAACAGTCTCATCTTCCTGATCCATTCTTATCTAATAAATTATAATTTTAAGTATTAACAAAAAAATCTACTATATAATTATTTTTAATAATTAATTACTAGTGAAATTAACAAGTTTTTTAGTTGAAGTAAAATATTTTTAAAATAGAACAAATTTCTAAAATGTATTTCAATATAATTTAATTCATTTTTATGCTATTTAATTTAATAAGGATTTGGATGTATCTGGCAGAAATTTAACCTAAAATTGGGATTCGTGGGCACCTGTAGCATGATCATCAATTCATCATTATGGATCCATAATTCGTAACTCGAAGCTAAAATATCATTTGACAAATAATTTAAGGTTTAAAGCTAGCTAGCCACAACTTTTACCTAATTAATAAAGAGTAACTTGACCAAGATGATTAAAAATTAAATTTGTCTCGCGTTATTAACTTGACAGACGGCATAACTAGAATTAAAAACTAAACTCGATGTTTACATTCTTAACGTTTATAAGATTCCGGGAGTCTCTACACATACTCCTAATTATCTTCTTCTCTAATCATTAACTCTTAATCGCTAAGATTTGTATCGTATGTAAAGATATATATGAAGGGATCCCACATATATAATTAATGGGCCATGCATGCATGCATGCAAGCAAGCAATTTTCGTTACCCTACCAAAGTAAAAGGAATTGAAAGAGTTTTGGTGTTGACCCATGATAATAAAATCTTAGTGAATGCATGGGCATATAATCAATCATAATCGTTTTTCCTCATTTCTTATGGAGCAAAAAGTTTATGACAGCTCTTTGCTACGTGTTTCAATTATGATCAAACTAGGAAAAAGACAAAATGAAGGAGATCATATAGCTACGTACAACTTGAAGCTTGGAATTGAGAAACATATATTCTGAAGCTTTATGAGATAGCTAGATGGCTAATTGAAAGCATTAATTAACGATCGCATGGTCCACGGCATTGTGTCATATGATAAAGCTCATAAATTCGTAATATATAAATGTTTCATCCCGTTGATAATTTTGTGGTTAATAGCTAAAGTGTTATTTCTTTGATTTTTATGTTGGTAATTGAGCAATATGTTTGTCGTCCTATTTTATATGAGTTTTATAGAAAAAACAAATAAAAGATTAATTAAGAAGCCCACGAAGACTGATCTAAAAAATAAACAACAGAAGGTAAAAATAATAAAATAATAAATTTGAATTGAATATCTATATACTTACTCTCTTTAAAAGTTATTTATCATCCTCATTATTCATTTTCTCGAGATCTAATAAATAAGATTAATTATTTATTACAACAATTAGATTTTAAGAAAAAGAATTACTCCTGAATTAAGTGAATCTTTTCCATATATATATATATATATATATATATATTAAAAAACAAAGTCTTTATATAAAATTTACGAAAAAAATGAAGAGGTGAGGGCAAGCTCACGTTTGATTCTCTCTAAATCTGGAGCCAACCAATCGATTCAAGAAATCTACAGTACAGAATTATTAATTTGTTTCAAATAGTTGATACTTATATATATTTTTGCATGGGATGAGGTATGTAGAAAATTTCAAAAAATTATAAGCATTGAGACCTAATCATTGAGATAATTTTATTAAATAATTTTGATCATGAAATTCAGTAACAATTTTTTAAAAAATAATAATAACTTTTTAGAAAAAATTATGGTACTTTAAATATCAAAACGAAGATAATAAAAATCATTAGTAAACCCTTCCATCATATTTATATCCTTAACTCAATATCACATTTTATGTGCATTTTCTTTTATATGAAAGAGAAATAAAAGTTCTTTGAGAGCATTAACGAATTCGAATAACCTCATTCTAAGATGGAGTGTGATTGCTATAGAAATCCTAATCGTTCTGCTTCGCGCATTTAACTAATCTAACTTAGAATAGTCTTCCTTGTAAAATAAGTTAAATTAATCTTCTGGTTGTTCCATTTATATATTAAATTCTTTGTTAGATAAAATAATATGAATGCTTTATTTAATTAAATCGAATAATTGAAGCTAGCTAGCAATTACTATAATACATAAATTCAGATCCCTTGTCATTCAAGAACTCAAAATTCGTATTTATCAGAATTTGCAGCTTTTAAACCGAAAGAGAACTAAATATGCATACGTCAGCAGAAGCAGTATCTCTACTTTCCAATTACTTTTTGGAAGCTAATTAAATTTCGTTCAAATTTATTCAAACAAAGAGAGAGAGAGAGAGAGATTAAAAGATGTCTGTGACTGACTGAGAGGAAAAAAGTGTAGGGATAAAAGAAAAGGGAGATATTCGCCATACCAACAAGTATTGCTTTCTGAAATAAAGGGCTCTTTAACACTATATTATTCTCATGAAGGAAGATCTTCTCCCATTATCTCTTTGATTGGATGATACGTTATGGTGGCACAGAAACAAAAGAAAGGGAAAAATTAAAATGCTAGAATATGTTTGGAAGTATTCCATTACATATATATATATATCCATAGAAATTTGTTATAATATTATTTAAAATTATTTGAGATGGAGACTAAATGGGAATAACTCAAATTTACCAATGAGGAAACCCCACGTGGTGACCAGAGAGAATAGACACGTTAGTGTTTGTGAGTGTACGGCAGGCATGTGCTTGAACTAGGGTTTTGCTTTCTCTCTAACCAAATTTTGATATTTATGTAATATTTATTTCTTTGATATTTAGTGTTCTTAATTAATTAGACAATTTTCCATTTTTTATCTCAATTTGTTTATGGTAGAAAAAAAAATCATGCATATCACGTGTTATGATTTTAATAATATATTATTAAAATCATAACTGTGCTTTTTTTGGTTTAAATATTTAAAAAATATAAAAATATTCAATGTTGAACATGTGAATCAATTAATAAGAGGAGTGAACATTTATTTTGAACATATCACTAATCAATATATGATCACTATTACATCCCTTCATGTCAAAGACTAAATATTTAGAATATGAAATTTGATTGAATGAACATCTATATATGTTTCAATAAGAATGGTTAAAATAGATTCTAATATCATTTTAAAAATAGGATTTAAATTTAATTCAATTCTATAAAATCGGACTTGTAATATTGTATCATGCTTTGATACTTTAATTTGACTATACATTACTAATCAAGATAGGATCTCCAAAATCGGACTTGTAATATTATATCATGCTTATATACTTTAATTTGACTATACATCACTAATCAAGATAGGATCTCCAACAAATAAAAATCAAATACATCCTAATTTATTTTATTTTTTTGTTCTCCTGGTCCAAATTGATCCGGTTCAATCCTTTAACCTTCTATGATGGTGAGACCAGCGGTGGCTATGGTTTTGCCTTTTTCATCATGGTCATGGGGGGTACTGAATGAACCACCACTAGCTTAGCCACTAGGTATATATTTCCATTTGGTGGTATTGACAGCCAGCCTAGCAGAATTTTTGTATATTCCAAAGATTTAATATTTCTACGTGTTGTAATTTCATGACATGTGTGGGATTATATAAGCTTGCTCTTTTTTCCTTTCCCTCGTGTATACGGTTTTTGGGGGATAGAATCCAAAGGGTATGTCTCAGAAATTCTCGATAATTAGGTTTTAATTTGAATTCACGAACTGCATCACTCCACATATATATTATACGTTTCCCTCCCTCCAATCTGAAACCCTATCCTCCAGACTGTCTCTCAACAAAGGATTACTATTTGTTTTTCCCAGCTTTATTCCCCGACCTGCTTTCTTGTCAATACTGCTTCAGAATTAATTCTCCTTTTTTATCTTATTTTTTCGTATCACTGTGATTTAGACAACACCTATAAATGTCCTCTAACTATGGATTATGCATAAATGCCTCACAAAATGAGTGCATATTATACATGTTCAGAGAAGCCATATCCACCATACAACTTATTAAAGAAATATTTAACGTGTGATTTTGATTCTTGAGTACGTGTTAAGACACAAAAAATATAAAAAATAAAAATTCAACGGAATTAAGATAGACGTATTTAGTATGAATAGGAAACCTCTTTTTATTTTCCTATCAGCTATATGACCTTTAATAATTTTATACAATTTAAAATTGAACTGTAAACCATATGAAATAGAAAATTGTATAATTGATGATAACCTTATACTCTTATCTTTCTGGTTAATGAATTAATGCATATGACTAGCAGAGCGAAGGGAAGAGGTAACATACAAGAAGTTAAAACTTAAAAAACAGAGGGGAGAAGTACAAGCAATTAGACACAGTCAAAGGTTATAAGAAAAATATGTAAGCATTCAAACAGAAAAGAGAATCAGCACGAACTCGTCTTCCATACTCCACTCCTAGCATATAGCATTGCCTATGAATTAAGCTATCTATTAGATAATGTTTCAATTATTATTATTATTTCAATATATGTATGTATAAGTGACGACCCACTTATATATTCCAGGTACAAAATTTTACCTGCTTACTTCCCTGAATAATTCTTCATCTTAATAATATATTTGTTTTAGCAATCTGTGCCATCTTTTAAGTAGAAAATTTTATGAGATAAAATTTAACTTATAAAATTCCAATAAATAAATAAAAATCAACGTTGATTTTAGGGGTGTTTATGGATTATTTTAGGTATAGAATAAAATCCAATTTGAACTCATTATATTTAATTTAATTGGATTAGTTTAGGTTATGATTTTTTTTATGACCAACCTAATTAAAATTGAGTTAATTTGATTCAGATAATCGAGTTATAACAAAAGATAAATTATTATATTTTAAGTTTTTATATTCACTTGTTATTTATTTTATATTAATATACGGTAAAATTCATCTTTATTTTAATAAATAATAATTATCACTATATATATATATTAGGAATGATAAAGTGGGTTAGCCAACGAAAAATGGATTGGACTTAGCCTAGCCTACAAAAAAATAGGATGAGTCAGACTGACCTATTTTGTAAAGTGGGCTAATAATGTTAGCCCGCTCCACTTTTTTTAGTGGGTTAAATGGACTGACTCGTCGGGACAAATCCATTTTGTCATCTCTAATCTAAGTTAAGGATGACAAAATAGATCAATCCACCAAAAATAAATAGGACTGATCTTAGTCTACAAAAAATAGAGTGGATCGGACTGATCCACTTTACAAAATGGACTAGCCATACTAGCCCGTTCCACTTTTTTTAGTGGGCTAAATGGACTGATTCGTTGGACCATGCCCATTTTACCATCCTTAATATGTATCAACGAATCCAAGGAGGAGCCTTGACCTTCTTCCCTTGGAATCCTTTTGTCTACATATAAGAAAAAATAATTAAAAAATAAGAATAAAAATAGATTTTTGAGTTAATATATATTAAATATGATATATATATATATTATCAATTTGTTTTCTCATAATATCATAAAATGAAAAAATAAATTAAGTAGAAGACAAATTCAAGTTACAAAATCTAAATATATTAATCTAAAAGTTAAAAAATAGTTAATTGGGTAGGTTGGTTTGGGATGAAAAAGGATAAATTTGAGAGCTAAACCAATTATAATTACCTTGTTCGAATTTGAAGTGAAAAAAACCAAATTAACCAAGCTACTCTTTTTGAGAATTAACTGAACTAATTTAATTGATTTTGTTTGAATTGTGAGATTCCCATAATTGCTTTTTTCACTTAAATGCCAATTACACTAATACCCAATAACCCAATTATTTAAAATTATTAACGCCTAATTTATCTGAATTGCTGTATGCATGCTTAATAAAATAATATTACATAACTTAATAAATACATCGATAAAAGTTGTATTCTAAAAACTTATATAGCATTAATATTACACAAATTAATAAATATATAGAATTGTACGTATATCCAAGATATAGATCAATATAAAATAAAATTTAATTAATAAAAAATTTAATTAATAAAAATTTCCTACTTTTTCTTTAACCAAGAGTATTAATTATATAGCATTTGTCCATATTGGATATTTAAATAGTAAATATTGATTTCGAAGAAGGAGGGAAAGAAATTATTTACAGCATAACCATACTTTCATTTTCTATTGGAAATTGGAATAAAAATAGAAAGTGACCATGCTTTGTCGTAATTATTTGAGAGAGAACACCCGGATGATAGAACTTCTGCGGAAAATTTTATCTCTTGGATGTATAACTTTAACATCAATTACTTTTACCATAGTGACTGCAAAATTCCGAAAAATAATTCATTATGTTTCAGAAAATCGATGGCTAATTAAGGCCTTTTTTGTTTCTTCTTGTTTTAAAAAAAATCATACTGTTTTTATAAATAAAAAATAGAAGGAGTTTTTTTTTATAAAAAATTCATTAAAATTATTTAAAAAATTAAATCTCCTTTTCAAATTCTAAATTAGAAAAAAAAATCATTTTAAGTTTTTCTTTATTTTCTACTTTTTTCATTATTTATGTTATTTCTTATCCTGACTCATCTTCTTATCCTACTCCTATTTTCTAAACCTCAGTTTTTAATAAAGTAGTTTTTAAGATCTAAATAAAGAAACACTATCAAATTATAAAATTGTCAAATAACTGTTCTGTGATATGATAACACTGTTCTTTCTCGGAACTAATGATTTAATTTATAATTATAACCATAACATCAAAGTAAAACTATAATTTTCAGTCCTAAAAATCTCATAATTAAGTAATTGAACTTTCGGTTAATAATAATAATAATAATAATAATAATAATAATAATAATAATAATAATAATAATAATAATAATAATAATAATAATAATTGAATAAATAAATAAATAAATAAAAATTCTTTAGAACACTTGACCTAAAATTTTTGGTCCAGTTTCCACCAGTGTCAATTTCTTGAGTTGTACATGTACCGAACTCGATAAACAGATGTACTATGGACCACTTACTTACATAGCATATTATCTAGTTGATGAATATAGAATATATGTCACTCAAAAGTTTAACATGCAGGGATATATATATGTATCTCAATTCATTTACGTTAGACTACAACCACTTTTGCTAACCACCTGAACGAATTAACATGCATTTGAACCAAATATATTATATGTTTTTATTACATAACAGAATTATATCTCAAATTAAAATTTTAGAGTACTTTTTTTTTTTACACTATGGTGTTATCTAAGATTAAATATTTCTTTTATTATATCTTATTTTGAGATCTTAACAAGAGAGAACAGAAAAAAATAATAATTATTTCTTGAATATTGTATATATCTTCAAAATTCTTCTAAATCAATTCTTCATGTTGAAAATCTATTTATCTCTTTTGTTGAAAGATAACCAAATTTTGAACTCACTATCTTGTTTAAAATGTAATACTAAATATGTTCTTAATATCATCAAGAGAAAATATATTATAAATTAAAATATCTTATACAAAAAATGATAAAAGACTGTATAACAATAAATAAAAAAGTTAAAATTTAATGTAAAGTATTATATATATATATATTTTTTTAAATAATCATATGATATTAAATTTGTATTATTTATATTTTATTATTTGATTCAAATTTAATTATTTTATTCTTATATAAAATACATGTATCTCATGATAAATCATGTCTATATATGTGTGTGATTGATTAATCTCGCTTACGTACGGCAAATTTTCGTGTATTTCCATAGCTTTATCCAAAAAGGTGGTCGACATTGCGAATGAATGCTCCTCAAACCCCCTTTTTTTCCATGTTTTTTTCTTATTGGGGTAAAAAAACATATACTTCATTTAGCTATAGGAATTAGGACCCTCGTCGTATATGCATCAAATTAAAAAGAAAAAAGAAAATAAAATAAATAAACAACGAACAAAAATTAGTGGCTCGAACAAAAATATTATCTACACTTGCTGCGTGGATTTTTCCAATCGAATAATATACGGAAATTTCATTTAATATAGGGTTGTTACGTGCTACCTTGCCGTTGCTACGTTAATGGATAAAAATAACTAGTTGTCCGGGGCAAAATCTTACAAAATCTCGCGCCATTATAACTTCTGTGTGGTTTCATTGACCCAAGAAAAGAAAAGATAACGCTATCAACAAAGATGGCTCCGACCGAATCTAGGTTAATTGATTGAAAATGATATATGAATATTATAAATTTTTTAATACCATAATATTTAATTTTTATTGATAAAAAAAGAAATAGATTTAGTTAGTAAGGATTGAATTCATATTCATGAAAATGTGAATTCAAATATCGTTGTTCAATAATTTATAAGTATTTTTGTTACTTTTTATTTCGAAGTCCTGATATCTGTTTTAGTTAGAATGAACTTTAAGGATTTAATTTACGTAAACTTTTTTTATTAAATAAGAAAAAAAATACAGTGGCATGAAACTAGCAATGAACTTGGGGTGTTGGGAAGGCTACAGCTGTGAGTAAATTTGACAAGAGACAAAGATCAATGTGGAAGATATGGATCGGATGGTAGCTAGTTATACTCTATTGGGGAAGCAATATGACCAGAGAAAGAGATTTGTTAATATGACCACAGAAAGAGCTTTGTTATTGGATACTTGTCTTCTATTGTTGATCCATTAACGTTAGTTGTTACAACTGTTGGGTTATTACGAGAAATTCTTCGTATGTAGAGTCAGTATCCAATTAAAACCAGTAAAATATGTCCCTTCAAGGATTTTGCCCATAAAACAATAATGTTAATTATTTTAGAAAAACTAAATAATCTAATCATACTCATATATAAATAACAAAAACAATTAAATCATGTGTAAAAATATTAAGATAATAAATATCTTTTATCATTATTATTCTTGTTTACTCCGAAAAAATGAGTTATAGTTATAAGCGAGTCAAGTAATCCGTGAGTGCTTTGTAAGTCTTCCAAATTCTAACTCTAATTAGTGAGATGTACAGAAAATATGTGGGATGTTGACATTTTTCTGTTGCTGAAACAATGTGGACCATATTTTTTACTTTATCCTCAGCCAGTTACCAAAACAACCGAGAGTAAAGGCACGTTAAGTTCTCCCATTTGGTCCACATATCCCGTCATATACTATAGTGAGAAATAAAATACATGAATCATGATAATAGTTCTTCTAATATGTACTATCTTTCATGTATTACATTACATTATATTTCTCAAGCCCATACAACTTAATGAACAAATCCAATATTTATTCTAGGTCCAAACTTAATTGATGTTTTTCATAATAAATAATTGTAGATGCAATTAAACTGAATGAAAAACAGTAGAGTTTCTTAATATCAATCTTACAATCATTAATTCAGTGCTAATTGCTCAATAACTACTGTATTATATTTAACTTGTTCTCTTATGACTAGATACTTAATGTCGACATGCTTGCTTCGACTACTACTTTTGTTATTCTTAGCTATAAAAACAACAGCTGAATTACCATAATATATCCTTAAGGGCTTAGAAATGGAATCCATAACTCAGCCCATAAATGAAATTCCTCATTCGTACACCATGTGAAGTAGCCTCAAAATAAGATACGAACTCAGCTTCCATATTCAAAGTAGCAGTCAAAGTCTGCTTGATACTTCTCAATGACAAAACCCCACTGGCTAGCATAAAAACATATCATGAGGTTGACTTTCGTGAATCAGTGTAGCTAGCGTAATTTGAATTAGAGTAGCTAATCACTTCCAAATTATCAATTCGTCTGTATATAAACATGTAGTCTTTAGTCCCTTAAAGGTACCTCATTACTTTATTTGCAGCTTTCTAGTGGTCTAAACCTGTGTTACTTTGATATCTCCCTACACTCCAACCGCATAAGCAATATCAGGTCTTGTGCAGGCCTGAGCATACATAAGGCTTCCAATAGATGAAGCATAAGGAATGTTCTTCATTTGTTCCTATTCAAGATCATTTTTTAGGCATTGGCTTAAACCAAACTTGTCGCCCTTCACAATGGAAGCTATACTTGGTGAACAATCACTCATCCTAAATCTTTTCAAAACTTTATTGATATAGGTATTTTTAGACAAACCAAGAACACCTCTTACTTTGTCTCTATGTATTTTGATGCCAATGACATAAGAGGCATCACCCATATCCTTCATATCAAAATTCTTAGAAAGAAATTGTTTCAACTCCTATAGAAAACTCTTATCATTGGTTGCAAGTAAAATATCATCCACATACAGTACAAGGAAACAAATTTTTCTCCCACTGACCTTTTAGTATATACATTGATCTATAATGTTCTCTACAAAATGAAATGAAGAAATAACATCATGAAATTTTAAATACCATTGATGGGAGGCTTGAATCCATATATAGATTTCTTAAGCTTGCACACCAATTGCTCACCATCATTAGAGGAGAATCCTTCAGGTTGTTTCATATAAACCTCTCCCTCTAGGTCTCCATTGAGAAAAACCATTTTCACATCCATTTGTTGTAATTCTAAGTCAAAATGTGCAACTAATGCTAGAATGATACGAAGAGAATCTTTCTTAGATACAGGAGAAAATGTCTCCTTATAGTCAATTCATTCCTTTTGATTAAATCCTTTGGCTACCAATTTTGCTTTATATCTCTCAGTGTTGCCTGATGAGTCTTTCTTAGTTTTGAAGACCCATTTACAACCAATGGCCTTTGCACCATCAGGCAACTGAACAAGATCTCATACTCCATTCAATGCCATAGAATTCATCTCATATTTCATAGCATCATACCACAAGTTTGATTCCTTAGAACTCATGACTTGTGAAAACGTTTTAAGATCATTTTCAGCTCCAATATTATAGTCAGATTCTTGTATATCACAACAAAGTCACTCGGTATCGCTAATTTTCTTATTCTGGTAGATCTCCTCAATGTTGTTTCATTATCTTCTTGAGGAACTTGTTGTACAACTGGTTGATCAACAATTTCTTCTTGTTCCTCATGAATAACTTGATCTACTAGATTATCAGTAGGTTGTGGATCTTGAATGAAAGGTTGTACAACACCCGGTTGAGCTGGAGGGGTATTGTTAACAACAACCAATCTCATATTTGAAGTGAATGATTGAGCAACTGAATGATCTTTCTTAGAAACAAAGTCTCTAGATTGACCACTACTACTAATCAAGTCATTCTCAAGAAATTTAGCATTTCTTGACTCTCAATCCTAATACTATGAGATGGACAGTAAAATTTGTATCCGTTAGACCTTTCAGCATATCCAACGAAATATGTACTAATGGTCCTTGGGTCAAGCTTCTTTTCTTGTGGGTTATAAACTCCGACTTCAGACAGGCATCCCCAAACGCTTACATGCCGCAAACTCGGTTTTCAACCCTTAAATAACTCAAATGGTGTGTTTAGGAAAACCTTAGTTGAAACTCAGTTCAATATGTACATTGTAGTCTTTAGTGCTTCAATCCACAAGGTCTTAGGTAGCTACCCCATGCATGGTGTATTGGACAACTATTCCATGCTCTTGAAGAAACTTTGCAAATGGACCAGGTGCTTGTCCATCTTCAGTGTATCTACCATAATATTCTCTACTTCTATCTGATCTCACGATCTTTATTTGTTTACCGCATTGTTTCTCTACTTCTAATTAAAATACCTTAAAGGAATCTAATGCTTCATACTTATTATTAAGCATGTAGAGATGCATGTATCGCGAATAATCATCTATGAAAGAGATAAAGTATTTCTGACTATATACGTCCGTATTTGGACAACAAATATAAGTATGAATGATTTCTAATAATTCAGTACTCCTTTTGGCACCCTTTTTGAACTTGTTTGTCTACTTTCCCTTAATGCAATTTATACAAGTTTCAAAATCAGCAAAATCTAAAGTACTAAGTACTCCATCATTCACTAATCTTTTAATTCTCTAGATGAAGATATGTCTCAATCTTTGATGCCACAACATAAACGAATCATCATTCATAACACATCGTTTTGTGCCAACATTAACATGCATAGCATTATAAGTAGTATCATTTTGAAAATTAATATAGAAAAGACCATCAGACAATGCATCATTCCGAATAGACTTAGATTTATAAAACAAACTAAAATGTGTCTCATAAAATGAAAAGGAATAGCCAAAGGGTACAAAGTCTTGAAACTGAAATTAAATTCTTAGCAAAACTAGGAACATAAAATGTATTTTCCAAATTTGAAACAAAACCACTACTTAAAAATAAATTGCAAGTCCCAATAGCCTCCACAGGTGAGCTCATCCTACTTCTTGAATAGATGCATAGCTCACTTCCCATTGGCTTCCTTAGGTTTTTCATACCCTACAAAGTGTTCGAAACATGGATTGTAGAACCATAGCTTGAGGTAGGCATATTAAATTCATAACAAACAAATGAGGTAGGCATATCTTTTTTTTTTCATACCATAACTTGAGTTTAGGACAATCTTTCTTCATGTGCTCCTTCTTCTTACAGAAGAAACACTTGAATTCTTTGTTAATTCCAGCTTGAGGTGGTATTTTACCACTTCCCTTGTTCTTATGACCTTTCTTATTATCCTTCCTTTTAGTCGTCATTAGAGAATTCTCTTCTTACTCCAACTGTAACCTCCTCTCCTCCTGAACACGCCTGGTCATGAGTTCATTAATAGACCATTTGTCTTTATGTTTGTTGTAGGAGATCCTAAAAGGATCATATGGTGCTAGGAGAGTATTCAGAATGAAATGCACTAGAAAGGAGTCAGACATCTCCACCTCTAGAGTTTTAAACTAAGTTGCAATGTCTCTCATTTGCATGATGTACTCACGTACACCCCTCAGAGTATTGAGCTTCATAGAGGAAAACTTCATTATTAGGGAACTAGTTAATGCCTTCCCTAAAGTCTCAAATTGTTCATCAATGGACTTCAGGAGCACTCTCACATTATCATACTTTTCAACCAAGCCCAAAATACTAGCCAATATTTTTGTTTTAATGAACATTACACAAAGTCGGTTGGATCTTTTCCATTTCTCATACAGATCCACCTTCTCCGGTTCACTGTTCTCTGTAATTGCTGGTGGCTCAACTTTCCTGATAGCATAATCAATGTCCATATACCCCTAACATAAGTAGAATCCTTTCCTTCCAGATAGAAAAATGATCCCCTTTCAATTCCAGGAGATCAAGTGTATTAATAGGTTGTATAGATGCAAAATATTTCAACATATATGCTTATCATTAAAATTTGAGGCAAAAATAATGTATCATGCTTTGCCAATATAAGTCATGCTTATAAAATTATGAATTTAGTAGCATAAATTTTTCCTCTGTGTGTTAAAATTTTGATTCAATTAAATTCACATAAATATCATGATAAAACTATGAAGTTATATTTCTTGATCTCTGTGGGCAAATTAAAAAAATATAATTTAATATTTTACCCTAATTAATCATACAAAATTATAATAGAAATTCATGTGAGATAATATCTACTATATTATATATGACTAATTATAATTAAATCATCTACCTTATGTGATATAAAGGTTCTTAATATATAACATAAATAATTAAAGTTATTGTGACTAAGCTTTAATTAATTAAATTACATATACCACTAACATTATCTTTATATTATTGCATCAAGCT
>PYAF01002772.1:525254-542331 GCA_007407185.1 Glycine tomentella
ATATGTGCATAGAATAAATTTGTCCAGAATATATTCGTGCATAAAACAAATCAAAACTTCACAAATTCTAAAAATAAATAGAAACACATAAGCATATAAGATACAAAAAAAATAAGTAAATATCAAATAACTTCAAATGATCCAATGACTCATTTGAGTTTCATTAAATGGAACCAAATTAGATCGGAACAATACAGGTTACAAATTCATGTCATATAACTCAAATAAATTAAAGTTGATATTTTTTATAATAACAAATTTAGGTGAGTCGAGTCCCGTAATTCACAAATACAAGACAAATTTTAAGACTTAATGAACATTTATAGAGATATTTATATATTATAGATATTACATACACAATAAAAATCAAATTCACATTTTTATAAGATATGATTTTTTTTCTTACGAACTGAATTAATATTTATTGAGAATTTAACATTTCGTACAGTATGTAGGATTTATAGAAACATATATGTTATAAATACATTAAAGGGATACAATAAAAACCCGTTAAAGTTTAAGAAAAAGATGAGAGCTCAATTGTCTGTCACCCGAATTGCGATTCTTACGCAGTTATTCATTTGTTGTTTTCAATTTGTCCATCATATTGCTTTCAGTAATCCTTTATTGCGCAGTATGACCACGCCCTCTAATAAAAAAAAAAAACATTTATTTCTTCATATTTGCCGTGGAATTTGCCTTCTTGAAATTTGTAGATAGAATTTTGCCAAGAAAAATCCTTAGCAAGTTTTGTGGCAAATTATCAGTGGCAGCTACGTGGGCGAAATTAAGTTTTACATGGCCTAACTTTGTTTAACTTCTAAAATTAAGGACAAAAAGCTGTCATGTTTATCTAAGATAAACTTTATTTATAAAGTCTGACTTAATTTTTTAAAAGTTTAACTTAATTTAAAAACTTATTTTGAAAGACCTATTTTATAAGACTATAAACATACCTCTAAAAGGCTAATAGACTAATATTATATGAAGGCTAGCAAAATTAAACCTTAATATATAATCTCAAAACACTTTAATAACAGTTTAATACTATAGCAGCTATTCACCAATTTTTTTTTTACTATAGCAGCAGCAACGATATAATAATGATAATAAAATGATGGTAATTGACCGAATTTCCTTAACTGTATATTAAAAATAGACACTAAACAGGATTGAAATTTTTAACTAGGAAAACCTTCGATTCTGAGTAAAGAAAAATCGCAAGACCAGACCAGCAAAAATTATCTCTACAACTGAAAATAAAAATACAATGATTCTCTTGATTCAAGAGGATCGCTCTCAATCTCACTTAACTAGGATGATCATCGATCTCTTAGTTTTCACCATGTATGATAGAAACATATAACTCACTTTCCTCTTAAAGAAGAATACAATTACTCTCATTCTATCACTCGTAGGGACTAGCTAGGGATGAACTTCTTTGCTTAGATAAAATACTTTAATCCTCCCAATACTTTAATGATTACAATAATTTAAGAGAAAATACTCAAGACAACCTTAATTATCACCTTATCTTTTCTTTTATTTAATTGCACCTGCATCAATTAGTCCACTATGTTTGCCATTGGAGACCATTATCAAAAAAATTGAGACTAGTTTTTTTAAATCTTCCGCTACCATGTTAGAAGTGAACAGATTTAATTTAATCCAAAAAAGCTAATTCATGGGGAAAAAACTATCCAAAAATTATAAGGACTATGTTGACTAAATTTCTAACTAATGTGCATTATATTAGCAAATTTTAACGCTCATTCATAGTTCATACTAAGGCAGAGTTTATTTCTGCGAATTGCTATATCCACTCCCCCAATTTGCTTACACGCTCACCTTCTCTATAATCTTTTTTCCAAAAATAACTTCCTTCCCCGGAATTTCAATAACATTTCCAGAAATTACTTTCCGGAAGTCAATTTTGAGGGAGGAGTTTGTGTTAACTAGTTGAAGGATACGTTAAATATCCACTCCCCCCATTTCCGGAAATTGCTTTCTTAACCATTGTTAAATTATATGCCATTAGACCAAAGTTAAAGTTTCCTGAAAATGATGAAAAAAGATTACATTGCACCGTTCAAGCCTTTTTGCGCCGCCCATCATTTTTACTTAGACATTATTGTTTTTCCTAACCATTTTGTTATATATTATTGCTTCAATTTGCGAATAAAGGCAATAGAATGCAGGGGCATTTTGTATCAACTTAGTGAATTTAAGTTTGAGTACGATTATAATCTCTTGCTCTATTTCTTCCTCTATGCGTGTGTACAGTATCAAGTTAAATTTCTCTCTCGCTCTTAATGAAATGATTAAAAAGAAAACGCAAGACGCACAATATTCTTCCCGAAGAAATACACTCCCCTCTTTACCTGTAAAAAATTTCCATAAAAATGTTCTAGATAAAAATACACTCCCCTCTCTATCCGTGAAAAAGAAAAAACAGAATCCTTAAACCTTTTTACTACAACCTGAGTTCCATCCAACAAAACCCCTAACACGATAATTTTGGGGTGCATATGTTGTTATATCAACAGAAAAAATAAAATCATGTTAATAATCATAGTTATACTGGTTTTTTTATTTGTTTTTTTGGTTTTCACTCATTTTTTCCTAACTTTAATTTGTTCATCACATACTTGATCTAATTTTCCTGGTCCAAATCCATATCTATGATTCTTATCCTCCAAAAAATCAATTGCACCTCTTCTCCATGAACCCACATCGCTGCATCTCATGCTCGACTCTTCATTTGCTAACCACATTGCCACAATGGCACCTTTTAGGACTCAAATCGAGGATAAATAGATTTAAAAAATGTGTCACTTAATTAAACTATTGTGTGGTTATACGAGAGAAAGAAAGAGAAGATCGAGGGGGGAGAGTGTGTTTGGGAGGATAGTTTCGAGAAAAAATAAATAAAAGAAAAGTAAGAAAAGGGAGTTTATTAGTAACGAAGTAGAATGGAAATAACAATTGCTTTATTTCTTGAGATAGTTGTACAGACTTGAATATCTAAAAATTTTGATAAAATATATGTGTAGTGTATTTTTTGGATAATTTGATTACTTTATTAATCAGGATTAGTTTAAATATTATGCGAATTATTCATGTGAAATTACTTGGTAGATGTCAAGTTATGTAGGGTTTGGTTGAGATGCGTTGTAATTGAGTGATTCCGAATTTGACCCGTAATCTACTTTTAGTAAAATCCTCATTATGAATTGGTTAACCGTTGGATCTTCTTAATATTTTAAAGGTGGATTACTAACCTACATATGCAACTATTGACCGTTGGGATTGTCAAAATAATGCATGGAACGTGAGAAATTAATTTTTCACTGAAGGAGAAATTCTAGAATCTAGTCAGCTCACCCAGACGAATTTTACAGACATTTTTGCTCGTCTGGGCGAGTCAAGGAAGTGTTGAATATGTATTTAAGCTTCCAAGTCACGTAAATGAATGTTCTTCCTCCTCCAAATAGCTCCCAAACTTCCCATCACCCTCCTTCACCACCCATAGCCACCAGAGACCACCACGGGTCGTTGTTGCTTTCTATGAGATTCCGACACGGAGAAGAACCCTTTAATCGGAGCGGAATCTTCAAAACACTTCTCGGAGTTTCGGTAGAGAACGAAGCTTTCAATCCTCCTTTCTTGGTTTCTTTGAGGTAACCTTGGTTTCCTTTGTCTTCTTCTAGCTAGTTTAAACCTTTCTTGATATCTCTTGTGATTCGGGCAACATTATTGGTTGTTTCTATATTTCCTTTGAAAAACCCTTTGAAAATGAGATGTTGTAAAAGTCTCCTTTTTATGAAACTGATATCATTTATGTGATCCTTGTTGAACCCTGGTCACATTGATGTGATCGGAATTTCAAAATGATGTCTTTTGATATGGACTCCCAAAACATCATTTTAGCCTCTTTTTAAATTTGAGTGAGTATTTGACCCCGAATGTTCATGTTAAGTATGTCTTTGAAATCTATACTAAGTTATCTTCAATTTTGTATATAGAACTCTACATTCGGACAAACACGCGTATTTGAAGGATCACGAAACAACACCGTTAGACTGTAACAAGAAGAACCCCTAAATAGGTAAGAGGAGTTTATTATTTTGGCTACAGTTTTGATACCATAGTTGGGGGCCAGGAGTCCAACTATGAAGATAACTGTCTATCCCTATTGTGTACTGGTTTTCAAGAAAAACTATGTTTTTAACTAATGGGATGCGATGTATTTATGATTGATATGTGTTTGTTCTTGTGTGTGCTTGTTTTCAAGAAAAAATATTTTTAACTAATGGAATGCGATGAATTGACTTGTTGATGGTTAAAACTGTGAATGATATTATTATTGTGATGATTGGGTTTTTGGAAAAAGTCTTAATTACAGAGAAGACTTTGTCCAAAATTTTATAATGCGTTCTTCTATTTAATTCTTTACTAAATTTTTAAATGGACACAAGAGTGTCTTTTATATGTTGTAGTTTTGCTCTTTAATTTAGAATTTTCCTAAAAATATCAGTCTTGTCATATGATGAATTGTGAATGTATGAAATTTGGATTGTTTGAAGACCTGGGGAATGTGAATCTCAGGCATATATATTATGTATAGATGTGAAATGTGATTGCTTATGATGTCGTTGATGATATTGAAATTGAGATGTCATTGATATAATTGATGATGTTCAAATGAGATAATGTTGATGTGATTGATGATGTTGAAATGAGATAATATTGATATGCATGATGATGATATTGAGATGATATGATGTTGAGGTTGATAATGACATTGATGAGAGATAATGTTGATGTGAACAATGTCATTGTGTGTGGATATATATGGATACCCATGGGGGGTGTATGACGGGTTACCCTTGTGAGGAAGGATTTGTTCCTAGCCAGGTCATACATTGATGGTACCCATGGTTGTAGGCTGTGTATGTACACATGGGATGCAATGACCGGTTGGTTATCCTTGCGAGAATTGATTTGTTCCTAGTCACGGTCAGTGCATCGGTGAGTCCACATTGGTGTGTTACGTATGTACATGAAGGGTGCATGACGAGTTACCCTTGTGAGGAAAGATTTGTTCCTAGCCGGGTTATGCATTGATGATGCCCATGTTTCATATTTCATTTGTATGTGTGGAAATAGAATGAAGGCATGCGTGTACCTATGAGTTTCAGTGGGCTGAGACGCAGGTATTAAGGGGTCATAAGGTTTGGAATTCCTTAGCGACGCTAGCTGATCACAGGGTGGGGGAATGACTAGTGCACGACAGGGTGGCCCTGATAGGCGATGAATCATTTTTCCTGTGAGAGGCTATTTTCGGGAGATGGTACCACATTGCATACTGATAGATGAGTCAGGTGCATGCATCATTTTGTGCATAATTGTTGAATTGTGAAATGCATCGGATGATTTGGTTTGTTGAGTGTGTATTGGAATAATAGAATTTTGGTAATACTTGTGATTGTGATTGTTGTTTCCTTTCCAATTGTGGTTACTTGATAATTGTTGGTTGTACATAATAAACTCACCCTTGCTTTTGTTATACCATGTGGTTGGTACCTGTGATGATCACGAACTTTCGTTTGTGTGAGTAGATGAGCAACAATAGGTGACCTTGGAGGGAGATCTTCTTTTTGGTTTGAGCCGCCAAGCCGACATGATGATGTTGGATTTCTTTTTGGAGAAAGAGTTGTGTTTTGTTAATCGACTCTTTCTTAGTTAGTTCTTTAGCTTTTTGTTAGATATCTAATTTCAGGTGTATATACATGTAAAGCTAAAGGAAGTTCTAACATGTGGATGACATGTACTGATTTAATATATATACATATGTGTTTAAATATGTAATTGTAATTCGTGTATGATAATTGTATTATCGTGAAAAACTTACTACCATTTTCATAATCAATTTAATGAAGTTTTCATTAAAAGTTAAATCTTGTGCTGTAAGAGTTAATGATACAGTAGCAACGAGGCGGGTCGTTACATAATCTTATATCTCCTTATGTGTATCCTACATTCCCATCTCTCGCTTGAAATTATCCAATTATTCTTAATGAATTAGCATCTCTCCCCAACCCTAACACATCCCTAGGTTTTAACACCTTTTAGAACGAGCTTTCAATAATAAAAAAAAAGTTTAAGAAATGAGATTCCGAAAAGGGGGTTCTGGAAGGTATTATTGGGCTTACGGAACACTCATATCGGAAGCGAAAATAGCCTTTCCAGAAAGCATGTTTCAAAATAGCTATTTTTGCTTCTTGAATGACCACTCTGGAAAACCTTTTCTGAAACACCCATTTTAGAAGCAAAAATAGTCATTCTGGAAACATGTCTACAATGTGAATGTGAAGCATTGAAATGTACCTGCAGCATGGAGAATTGTAGGAGGAGAGGGACTTCAGTGCTTGAACCCTTGATGGCTACGGGAAGAAGATTTGAGTTGGTAAAGAAGAGAAGAACTGGAAAGTGGGGTGCGCTTCAGGAAGAAGAGAAGAACGAACAAAAGTCCTTGCATCTACTGTTGTTGCTGTGGGAGAAAGAAGAGGAAGAATGGGAAGAAGATAGAAGGGCTAGGTTGAGGTTTTAAAAAAAATGGGAGGTATAGGATATACATAGGAAGGTGTAGGATTCAAGTCCGATAGTTTAATAGTTTTAACGTTCTAAGTGGGCCTTTGCTGATATGACAAACCCACCCACCATTTGAATGATGGGTATTGCTTCTTGTGCCTCTTGTTTTGCGTCATGCACCCTATGGTACATATTGGTAGCGGGATCATGTAGAATGTTGGTAGCCTCACATATAATCTGAGAAAAGTTTAGAATGATTAAAACATATAATCTGTGAGTGCAGTGGGTTAAAACATCAAGTTGATGTGCACTTATGGAATTGACAACCCGTAAAACATTTCCAGAATAACAAATCCGGATTAAAAAAAAAACTTATGCACTTGCCTATTGGACAATCCAAAATTATGGATACATAATTTCGGAATAAATAATCCAGAATACATGTTCTTTTCTGGACTACTTATTATGAAATTATCTGTGATAGTTAAAAATCAACATATTTTGTAATCCATATTTCATAGTCTATGATTCACGTTTTGAAACCGTTTTTTTACCACAAAAAATTTATTCACTGTTAACTATAGTTGACAGAATCGGTAATTGAGTTTAATTGTGATGCATTTTATAAAACATAAGGCAAAAAATAGCCAAAAAAGGACTAAAAATAAACTTTTAATAATTTATCGAGAAAAAAATATATATTTAATCCTTATATTTAAATGTTTAGATTGAAATGAAAACAGACTAAAATTGATCAATTGGGTTAGAAACCCAGTGACCTATCAACCTGTTGAGCTACACAATTTTTTATCACTTCCATAGCCCATACAGTGTAATTTAGGCATTTATTTTTTGTACCTTCCTACTTGCTTACTGCACTTTTCATTTTAATTGTGCGGACAAAATTATCCTTAATGAGTCCAACACTCATTTCTCCCAAATGTCTCACTTCCCATTTCTATTATGGAATATTCATTCCTTAATACACTTGTAAATCCATAAATATGTTACAAAACACCTATTTCATAATACAAAACTTTTGACTTTTTTGCTTATGTTATAAGTATTTCGAAACACATTCTAAATTACATATTTATTATGAAATAAATATTCTATTATAGACTTGTAAATCCTAAAATGTGTTACAAAATAGTATTATGGAACAATATTTTTGATTTTTTTGGGAATAGGTGTTTTGGAATACAGTTGTGGATCACAAATGTATTATGAAATACCCATTTTGAAAAATTATAATGTAAAAAGGATAGTTTAGGAATATTAAAAAAATTGGAAAGTGCATGAAGCATTTTTTAAAATAAATAAATAAAATATTTTATTCCGTTTCAACTATCACCTTAGGAGATAAAAAATCATTTATTATTTTTGAATTTTTAATTGTCTCTTGGTATTTTTATTAAATGAGTAAGAGCGTTGATGAATCGAGAGATAACTTAAAACCAAATATAATGCAGTATGTAATAAAAAATAATACAATATTATATTTTTCTTATAATTAAAAACATATTTAATGAATATATACTCAATAGTTATTGAAGGAAAACCTTAAATAATTAATATTTTAATTGGAGGGAGCAATAAGTTAACAACTCTAACTAGTAAACTGATCAATTCTAACAAGCCAATATTTACTTTGTACAAGTAAATTTATATCTCGATCTTATGTTAATTATTTCTCCATTAACTTAGTCTAATTTGATGATAATCTCAATCTATCTCGATCTTTTATTTTAATAACTATTTTTATTATTAAATTATTTTATCTTGTTAGTATTAAAATAATTTATAAAATAAATTAATTAATATTATTGTAAAAATTATTAATTTACTTGACGATAATCATAATAATTAAATTTTTAAAATTAAATATTATTTGATAAATTATAAGTTAATATTATTTATTAATATTAGTATCAAAATATTAAAATATTTTATTTAAATTTAAGTATTTTGTATTATTTTTCTAATTTATAAAACCAATAATAATCTTTAACCTTAGTAAAAAAATATAAAAAATATATTAAATAAAATAATATACTAAAAATATAAAAAATATTAAATAAAATAATATAAAAATATAGAAGATATTAAATAAAACTAAAAATGAAAAATAATTAAAATAAAATTATTTATGACTTTGAAATTATAAATAGTTTACTACTTAAAAAAAAATCTTCACTTATCTATTTCAAGTCGTATTAAAAATAAAAATAGAAATTAAAGTTGTAAAAACTTTTACAACTTTAATAAGAAAAAAAAACAAAAGTTATAACACAGTTTACTATTTTCAATTCAGAAATTTAATGATAATCTACTACTTACCTCTTTCTTTCTGAATATTAAAAAAAATTATCCATTTTTGTTGTTTCGCCACTGATGTAGTGCATGCCTATGTGACCACATGCTTGTAGCTGCAAAAACAAGTGGACTATACACATTAATTAGAAAGTAGGCCCTTTTTGTCGCGGAAGAAAACGGGCTAAAGATATATTCCTAATTTCGTAGTGGGATGAGCTACATACACCATTATTTTTTCTTATACACCATTCATGAACAGTACCTTTCCAAAATTACCCTTCACTTTTTTAACGCTTTTATACACGGATACGTAATATTGATACTTACGGATTGACGAATCCGTAAGAATCTTATGGATCAGCGAATCCTTAAGACTAGAACCTGAAATCTTACGGATTGAGTGAAATTCTCCTTTCTTAATCACCTTTTTTCTACCCATAAGACTAGAACCTGAAATCTTGTTTAAGAGTTCAAATCCAGTACCATTTGAATCGACAACTTGTTAGTGAACTTTAATTAATGAAATATGTCCAGATAACAATATTAATAAATACTATTTTACTTTAAAATTAATACAAAATGTTTTTTGTACTACACAAAATAGTAAAAATACGCGTGGTCATTACTGTAGGATTATTGTACGCGTGTTCACCCTCCATACCAATCCTACTACAGGAATGCGGACGTCAACCCTCCGCAGCTGCGTCTTACTAGCTAACAAACTATCTGTTACCTTTGATTATTCAAATAAGTGTAACTGCATTATCTTCTAACATATCTCATATTATTTAGTAACAAACTATCAATAAGGTACACATTATCTACTATTTGAATTATATAACAGTCATTAATTATTTGTTTATCTTATCAACAGATTAATTATCAACAAAGACCTGAGGCCCATACTCTACGTTATAAATACAGGTTCTATATAACCTTTCACACATTCTGAAACACTCATTCATACTGCAAATTCACCCACGGTGAACATACTCCCAGACCACCTCGAACACTTACCTTCATTTATACTCTCATAATTGATGTACTTATTTGAGCGTCAGCGTTCTTTCCTTTGTTTTGCAAGGACTCTCCTTAACAAGGTTGACTCACCGTATGACGTGCAAAGTTTGGAATCCAACTGGATCACATCCATCTCGGTGTGTGGCATTCCCAGATTTTGGCAAGAACATTTGGTGCCACTGTGGGGCCGCAATAAAACTTACCATGCGACCTCGCATTCTCCAGATCATACTCGTCGTCCACCTACGTCAATGGTCAGTACTCAAAATATAATGAACGCTTATGCAAATAACCAAGAGGGGGGGTGAATTGGTTTTTCCTTAGAGTTTTAAAAATTTTCTTTAAAAAAATGTAACAGTGGAAGATTTTCAAGAAAGATCGTATCTTTTAAAACAACTAAGAAAACAATTTTCTTCACCATTCAAATCTCTCTTGTGCTGTAACCAATATTGTAATATGAACAAAACTAATACTTCAAGAACATTATGAACATAAACAGAAATATTAAATCACACAAGATTTATACTGGTTCATCTCTCAACCCCGGATGCTACACCCAGTTTTCTTCTAACCAAATCTTGGCCAGAGTTTCACTAAAGTTTTTTACAAGCTTACAATGATCTTTCTTACGCTTCCTAGGTAAAATTCAAAATCTATACCCTATAGACTTTTTAAAAGATCAAGAACCAGAGATCCCCTTTCTGTTCTTCCCTTTAGAAATCATTCTAGAAAAAGCTTTAAAGAATACAATTTGTTATATGAACATTCAACACATATACAACACAAATATCAAACAAAATAACCAAGCTTAAAATTCAAGAAAGATATCACCTCATAATCCTCAGTAAATTCAATGAAATGAATGATCTAACCAATTTGAGAATGTATGCAAATACTTTTTCTTGATGATTTCTTTAACTAGAAAGCTTGAACAACTCTTCACACAATGTGAATGATGACTAACAAATCATGTAAAACTCCATGACACTTAGCATCTTTGATTCTTTCTTCAACCTTTGCCATAGTGTTTTTAAGAACCCTAGAAAGTGTTTTTCTTAAGGCTTGTACGAATATTTCACAAAATACTTGTTATTCAAACTCAGTCCAAGCTGTTCTATTTATAAAAAAAAAAGACTTAACTAACTGTAATCAATTATTTCGTCAAAGTAATCGATTATTTTAACCAGATAATCGATTAAAGTGTTCATCAGGAATCTGGAAATATGTCATGAACAAAATAATCGATTAAGTCATCTTGTAATCGATTATTCCATATGAACTGAGTTTCCTTATACACATGTGTAATCGATTAAATTACTATTTAATCGATTAATACAGAACATGTTAAAAACACGTAAATGCACATTTAATCGATTATGAATATCTGGTAATTGATTAAACCAAATAAAAATGGTTTTGTAAAATATGCAGAGACTCAAATAATCGATTATTCCGTGAGATAATCGATTATCACAAAGAACATCCATTTCTGTGTTAAGCTCATTTAATCGATTACAAATCAATGGTAATCGATTAAAATGTTCATAAGGCAATATGTAGACTCATACACATGCATTTAATCGATTATATCATACTTGTAATCGATTAAAACAGTGAAAAACAGTTTTTATAAAAACCTAATTGCCTTTATGAATTTATATCTAAATACTTATTACCATATGATTAAACATGATAAAATGTATGTATGAATGCATGAATTAATCAAGGCTAGTGAGGATTATGAAGCTTTAACTACTTGAACCAAGCTTAAGCAAGAAATTACAAATGTCATCAATTGAGTTGGCATGTGAAACATCAAAACTTGCATTCTTCATTCTTCTTGATTCCATATCTTCATCTTCCTCATAGCTAACAAGAACGCGCTCTAGTCTTAGACACCACACTCCTTCTGAGACATCCACCCACGTCAATGGTCAGTACGCGCTCCAATCTTAGGCACCACACTTCCATTGAGATGTCCAACCCTCCTCAGACGACCATGACTAATGCACACACCATCCAACAACTCCAAAACTACATAGCGAAGACGAAGAAAAGACATGAAGAAGAACTTTGAAGGATGAAAGCTGACCATGATCAACTGTAGGCTAGAGTGAGACAACCCTAAGGAGACGAACACTCCCCCTCATAAGAAACAAACAAACTCAAGGAGAATCGCACCCTCAACAAAATGTCAACCCTCAAGGCAGTCCCAGCTCAACACAGGTTTACCGTCCAAAAGGGCGGACAACACGAAGACACCCTTTTGTCGATCATATTATGGAAGTCGACCTTTCTTCTGGGTGGAAATCTCTCCATCTAGAAAGGTATGATGGCAACAATGATCCGGATGAGCATCTATGCCTGCCTCACTCAAGCAAACTTTTACACAAGTAACGGTGGACTCTCCTAAGGCCCATCGACAATTTCGACACCCTTGTCAAGAAATTCAATACACAATATGTGACCAGCCGGTCTCATAGGTTAACTTCCGCTGCACTAGCCACTTTGGGTCAAGGAGATGAGGAACCTCTCTGAAGGTTCATGGAACTATCGGACGAGCTGTTCAAATCAAAAACCTCAATCCTGAGGTAGCATTACACTTTATGATGCTGGCTTTACGAGCAAGTAAGTTCGTGGATAGTTTGTGCAAGAAACCACTTTCTTGCATGGATGAAATACGCGAACGAGCCAAATGTTACATACATATGGAGGAGATGTCCAAATTCCAGAATGAAGTCAGACAAGCTGGATAGAAGTGAGAAAAGCATGAAGTGACAGCCAAAGTCGACCCACGGAGGTCGGACAAGAAGCAAAAGCCGGACAAACATCAATTTCTCCCGAAAAGGCCCAGGTTTGAGAGATACAATCCCTTTCAATACGAAGGTACATGTGAAATTACCAACACCCTCATCATCTCTCAAGTCAGGGGCGAACCCGAACAAATACTGTTGATTTAATCGCGGTAACGACCATAATACTAAAGAGTGTTGGGCCTTGAAGGACAAGATATAAGAACTCATCTAAGCAGGGTACTTGTCATGATTTGTAAAAGGACCTGATAATCCCTCAACTAGAAACAAACATGGGGGACGACTTGAAGACCAATACAAGAATCGAGATGCTGACAGAAGAAGAGACAAAATAGAAGACAGGAGGAGATAGAGGCAACAACAGGCTAGACAGGAACATCAACCTCCTCACAAACAGGAGATTGAGCCTGCCCAACACATCCGAGGTGTAATCAACACCATCGCGGGCGGGTTCTCTCACAGAGGGTCATCCAGTAAGTCTTGAAAGAGACACTTACATGCTATAGGGACATTGATATCAACTGTGTCAATGCTCCTCCACCACGGAGCCTCCCTCTAATCACATTCACAAATGTAAATTTCAAGGGGATCAATCCTTTCAACCAGGATGAACCGATCGTGGTTTCCCTTATAATCGCCAACTTTAAAGTGTCAAAGGTCCTCATTGATCAGGTAGCTCCTCCAACATTCTATACTGGAAGACTTTTTAGAAGTTGGAGGTCTCATCAGACATGATTCAACTTCAGCCTGGACCTCTCCTAGGCTTTGTTGGAGAAAGGGTAGAGACCCGGGGCTACGTGGATCTTATGACCACCTTTGGTCAGGGTTCACTCTCGAGGAGTTTTACCATCAGGTATTTAATTGTCGATGCTGACACTTCTTACCTTGCTTTGATTGTTAGGAAAATGCTGAACAAGCTTGGAGCTATTGTCTCCATACCTCACTTAAAGATGAAATTTCCTACCGTAACAGGGGAGATAGTCACTATAAAGGCAGGTCAAAAACAAGCCCGAAAGTGATACGCAGAGAGTTTGAAAGTGGCACCGGGACAACACCTTCGATGTAGATCCATGCGATGACAACATCGACAAAGGACCAAAGCCAATTAAGGAACTTGTCAAATTGTAGCTCGGACCTAAACCCAAGCAATGTACATAGCTCAGCAAAGACCTCATTGGTCATGAGCACAAACACATAGCCGACGTGCTCCATACAAACGTAGACCTATTCGCTTGGCAACCGTTTGACATGCTCGGCATCGATCCAGCATCATATGCCACAAGCTGGCAATATGCCTACAGGCCAAATCGATAGCCCAAAAGAAGTGAAGGATGGGAGAAGAAAGATGCAAGATAGTGAAAGAAGAGGTCGACAAGTTACTGAAGGCCAACTTCATCAAAGAAGTCAGAAAGGCCAATGTCAAGTGGTGTATGTGCACAGACTTCATCGACCTCAACAAGGTATGCCCAAAAGACGTGTACCCATTGCCCAACATTGACAGATTGGTCGATGGTGCATCAGGGTTCCAGATCCTAAGTTTCCTGGATGCATACTCCATGTACAACCAAATCAGGATGCACGCCCCAGATGAAGAGAAGACAACATTCATTACTGAAGATGCCAACTACTGTTACAGGGTCATGCCTTTGGGCCTAAAAAATGCAGGGGTCACACATAAGCGGCTAATGGACCGGGTCTTCAAAAAACTGATCAAATGCAATGTCGAGGTCTACGTTGATGACATGGTCGTCAAATCTGAGAATATAGCCCAACACATAAAGGACCTAGAAGAGGTGGAAGAAGTACGGAGGTATGACATGTGTCTTAACCCCGAAAATGCACATTCGGGGTGGGTGACAGAAAATTCCTCGATTTCATGATCACACATTGTGGAATGGAAGCCAACCCGGACAAATGTACGACCATATTGCAAATGCATAACCCAACCAACGTCACTGAAGTTCAAAAACTGAACAAAAAACTAGCGGCTCTATCCAGATTCCTCCCAAAACTCACCGAAAGGCGAAGCCTTTCTACAGGATGCTCAACAAGATCAAACCTTTCCTCTGGGACGAAGATTGCGAGCAGGCCTTTGAGGCATTCAAGAAGACAATTGTTGCACCGTTTATCTTGAGTCGACCTAGATCGAAGGCACCATTGCTTTTATATCTCTCAGTGGCGGATGAGGCTATCAGCTCAACACTTGTCCAAGAAGAAGGGAAACATCAACTCCCTATCTATTTCACCAGTCGCATGCTACATGACGCTGAGAAATGCTATTAAATAATAGAAAAGATAGCCTTGAGACTCGTGACTTCTGTCAGACTCCTTCGATCTTATTTCCAAAGTCACCAGGTGATAGTCAAAACTATCTATCCCATCAAACAGGTACTACGGAAACCCAAACTGACAAGCAGGATGGTGGCATGGTCAGTCGAATTGTCATAGTTCGACCTTTAGTATGAACCTCACGGTTCTATAAAGACATAATTCATGGCGAAATTCCTAGCGGAATTTGGGGGAAAAGACAAATCCACCCTAGACTGGTGGAATCTCTACGTAGACGAAGCGTACAATGTGAAAGGAAGCAGAGCATGTATCATTCTTGAGGAACCTGGCAACATTTCGCTAGAGCAAGCCCTCAAGCTTAATTTCAAAGCTTCAAACATCCAAGCCGAGTATGAGGCACTCATAGCAGGCCTTAAGCTCACAAAATCATTCGGGGCTAATTGTCTAAGGTGCTACTCCGACTCGAAACTCGTTCAGGGATAGGTCGCCAAGAAATTCCAGATCAAAGAAGCCATACTCCTCTAGTATAATCACTTGGCCAAGACACTCATCGATAACTTCAGTGTTTTCAGATGTATCATATACCGAAAGAGAGTAACACCAGGGCGGACCTGCTCTCCAAGCTGGTCAGTACTAAGACCATGGCACACCCAGAATATGGGGCCAGAAATTGCAGAGGTGCAGGATCCGAAGCGGTGGCTGCTACAAGAATGGAATATTCTAAAGCATTTGCCTCTGAAAGAATTTGAACTAATTGTGCCACATTTAAGCGTTGACAGGGCACCTCAAGACCATCATCTAGGAAATACTCTAAACTCCAACCATAGACACCCAAGAGGTAATGGCAGATGAAGAGGAGGAACCTAACTGGATGACCCCTTACAGAAATTTTGTCATCCAGGGGGTACAACCGATAGATATAACGAGGCCCGAGGTCTAAAGAGGAAAGCCAGCTATTACGTCATCCTCGATGGTGAACTGTTTAAAAGAGGGTTGACAACACCTCTACTCGAGTGCCTGTACAGCCAATAGGCGAACTATGTCCTTAGAGAGCTCTATGAAAGGATTTGCGATCTCCATACAAGGGGCGCTCCCTTGCCATCAAGGTAGTACGAAGAGGGTGTAAAATATGAGAACACTTCACACTTAACCAAGAGGGGGGGTGAATTGGTTAGTCTTGGTAATTTAAAACTTTTTGGATAATTAAAATTAGAGTTTCAAAATCAGAGTTTTTGCCCTTTAGGATCTTTATCACAAATACAACAAAGAACCTTTATCCAATATCAATCCAAGACTTGTAATGCTTCAAGAAACAAGATGTAAAACAGAATTCACTAAGAAACCAATCAAACATGTAGAATAAGAATGAACACACAAGGTTTATACTGGTTCACCTCAAACACTATGAGGCTATATCCAGTTTTCTTCTACTCAACACTAGAGTAGAGTTCCACTATTGTAAATAATATTCTTACAAGCAATTACAAGCTTCTCCTTATCAACCCTAGATAAGGTTTAGAGATCTAAAGCCCTATTAAACCCTTAGAAGCCACACACACACTGAGCACACTACTCAGCTGTCCTTGGAGAAACACTATCTCCACCCTTGCAAGAAAAAAAACCAACTTACAATAGAACTTCAAATAACAAAGATTCAACAGAAAACTTTACACCCACAAAGAGTAAGGAAAGAATTCACCTGATGATCCAAGAATGAGATGCATAGGAATGGAAATACCAGGTTGAATGCAGAAACAATTATGCAGAACAACCTTTCCTTAACCTTTGTGAAAGATTGTCTTGCTTCACTAAAACCTTAATGACCCATATATGAATCAATGGAAGAAAGAGCCTAAGAACCTAGAAGAATGCCTTTGTGAATGCTTAGAATGATTTTGGAACGCTCAGTAATCGAAATCTCAAGTCTCTCTAATAAAAAAAGCATGGGTTCTATTTATACTAATTTTTGTAACAGAAATAATCGATTAAAAACGCTCCTGTAATCGATTGTTTAGCATTTGTAATCGATTACATACGCTCCCGTA
>PYAF01002772.1:567187-581782 GCA_007407185.1 Glycine tomentella
GTTTCTCAACTTCCTTTTAAGAATTTAAAAATAATGTCAAGAAAATAGAGACTAAAAATAAGGGTAAAATTTTTAAAAGACATTGACTAATTAAAAAATTTCAAAAACTTAAATCATAAATTTTTAAGAGTTTACTATAAAATTAAAAAATATTTATCTTTTATGCTCTCTTCAAATTACTTTTTTACTAGCTAATGATAAATTTGAAATTGTTTGCTATAAAATGTGAAAGAAAAAATAGTTTGAGATAGTTTTGTCACATGACATATCACTCTGTTATTTAACTAAATTACTTATCAAATATGATTTTCTTTTACAATACACAAAACACATTAAAATTGAAAGAAAGAAAAAACTACTTCTTCCACTTCTAGTTCGTAAAGATATAAATGAATGCATTTTTTGTTCTAATTTTATAAAATATAGGTTTATTTAAGATTTGTTAACTGTTAATTTTTTAAGATTTTAGTTTACTATAAAACCGACTGATAATTTTTTATTATAAACCTATTAACTAGATATCTAATTTTTTTTATTATAAACCTATTAACATGATATCTAATTTTTTATGCAGGTGAATATATTGGTTGACCTAGTAATAATGTAAATCACATTTATTTAATCAAGCGATTGGACATAAGCGGTGTGTGGGTTGAATATTTTGGATATTATCTGAGTTTGATCCTTAACGAAAATAATTCTTTGTCAAACTTATTAACCTCTCAATTGAACTCTAAATTAATTAGGTGTTTTTTTTCCTAATGAGCTGGAGGGGTTAGACAAAAAAAAATCGCATTTATTTATAAGAAAAAAATATTCTTTGAATTGTAATTAGTATCATTAAGTATATGAATTTTGGTTTCCCACATTTTTCCTTCTTTAGAGACAATCATATTTGAGACATAATCAAGACACTAAAATGTGGACACGTCTCCTAGGAGAGATTTAAACTTTAGGTCACCATATTGTAAAAGAGTAAACCTAACCCAATTGGTATTGAGTATATGAATTAAAAGATAAAATTTGTGCAACTATAAATACCAAATAAGTAATTTTAAAATTATTTAATTTTATGAGTATTTTTAAAATAAAATCTAGATTTATCATATTATTAACTAAAATTAATTAACTTAACTATTTTTATTGATTTCAATGAAATAATTAACTTTTACTTATATAAAGAATAGCAAAGAGAGTATTTCCTAATAATTCAATTTTTTTTAAAGTAACACTTCAAATTTCAGACATGAGTATAGTACCAAAATACATGAATTAAATTGCAAGATTATTTTAATTTAATTAACAATTTCGAATTTGAATTATGCATATATAATGGAATTCAATATTTACAGAATTTATTGTTATTTTCACTCATAATAATCTTCACTTAAGCAATATTCATTTCCATAAAAACATACTTGTAGTTTTTATTATCAAAGAAGAAAAAAACATACCTAAAATGCAGTAGCGGCTGGTACGCCATAAGAACCTAGGTGAAACAGTATTGTTCGCCGCTTGGCACTAGCTGTTTTAATAACATTAAATATTATTAAATTTAGTGCAATGTTCTTTCAAATATGAATATGTTAATTTGTTGTTATGATAACTTATTTGAAAGTGTACCAAGTGATATAAGTAGTATAAAAGAACCTTCAAATATCATATCCATTGCATAATATTCGGTAAAAAAAGTAATATTCATTAACTATGGCTGTAAAATAATAACGATTTTAATTGGATTATGGAATATAAATAATAAGAATATAAATATAAAGAAAATTAAATAACAAATGAATAATAAACTCCTTTTGGCAATTTTTATGAACTTGGAATGTGTTAAAATGGATTAAACAACAATGAACAAAAGTTTTGGATTTGACTTCACCAAATCATCCCCTCGTGCACACAAAGATCACCCATTTAGTTTAAGGTTGACTTATTATCATTAACTTATAAAATTATTCAAATTTCAATTCCTTGGTTGGAAACATTCTAAGTCTCTTGACTAAATTATCAATCTCTTACATAGCCTAACCAAGTTACTTGCTTTAGGAACAAGAGTAAAAGTAAAAACTAATAAGCTTTGCTTATTCCTAGCAAAAAAAATCATTAGGTGTTCTACTCCATTTCTAGATTCAAATATATGTTTCAATAATATTCAAATGACAAAATCAAGCAATGGATGATCAACCCAAGAAAAACATTAAGAATAGAAAAGAACACTTAATACTTAACAATAAACATAGATTAGTAACTAAAATGTAAACACAAGAATGAATTTAGTTACATAAACCCTAACCAAGGGTAAACCTAACTACACATTGGATCATGAAGTGAACTACTTCCTTTCTCAAGCATTGGGCCAAGATATCAACCTTGCCTTGAACCCAAAGACCAACCCGAAAGAAGAACTCAGATTGCTCCAATTGATTCGAACACTACAAGAAAAAATGGTTTTTCCGACAGAAATTTTCCGTCGCTAATGCCATATTTCCGTCACTAAACACATATTTCCGACGGAATTCCGACTGAAAAAAATCGGTCGGTAAATTGGGTGTAGGAAAGGTATTGACGATTTTGAATTCCGTTGGTAACGGTAGCGACGGAAAAATCCGTCGGAAAGCAATCATGGGAAACTTTCCGACAGAAAAAATCCGTCGGAAATTACATGCCTTATTGAAAAAATTAGCGACAGAAAATATCAGTCGGAAACAACTTTTGGGACACTACAGATGGAAAAAACCGTCGGAAATAAATTTTTTTTTAAAAAGATCCGTTTTTTAATATTTCTAAATTTTTTTAACCTGTTTTTTATTCATCAATATATAAGTAAATATTTGCTACAATGTTTACATCTAAAACATGCATTCAACACTTGAAATATTAAAAGAATTTAATGTCAAACAACTTAACCAATTCAAAGAAAACAACCCATAAAATCAGAAAATGTTATAAGTTCATACTAATCATAAAATTCAAATAAAACAACTCATAAAAGCACAATGTCTTATAAGTTCATACTAACCATCAAATTCAAAATAAAGAAACAGAGCAAGTTATAGAAGACTTAAAAAACTACACATTGTCCACTTGCAAGCTTTTAATATGACTGCTACATTCATGAGCTAATCGTGTTTATAATAAGCCCAATGGACTAGTGTTGTTATTGCTACTATTATTACTAAAGATTTCATCTATTGTTGTTATGGAAAAAAGATTAGTGTTTTTCAATGTTTGCTTAACACCTATAGATAGACAAGACAAAAGGACGTTTAATTGTGATATGATACAAAGAAATAAATAGAGTATTAATTTAAGTGTATACTATGTCAAGATGTTCACTGATCATCACTGTTAATTTTCAATATATCTAGTACTATATAATAACGTCTATTTTGTTTTTTGGTCTCTCTCTGGAAAAGAAAAAAAAAATTAATGTGGTAGGCAAAGTTGGAAGTTTCTTTGTCATGTCATTCTCATTAGCAGACAACTATTTCATAAGTTAAACAGCCCTAAATAAATCACTAGGTTATTTCTCATTAGCACGGCAAGGTTGTCTCTCACGCCCCATTTGTCCTACTACTTTCTATGTATTCATTCTCTCCTTATATAAGCCCCGTCACCTTTGTCTCACTTTCCACAGCTACCTCTATCACGGATATAGCTTTTTGGTTTCAGTCTTTAACCAAAAAAAAAACTGTGGTTTCATTTTGCTAGCTGCCAAAACCTTAATTATTCATCCACACTATGGTTTCAAGTAGCAAGCTAGACCAAGTCATTTTCTTTTTTATTATAGCCTATGTAGCTCGTATATCATTCTAGCTCTTGTTGTTATTGCTACTATTATTACTGAAGAATAGAAAAATAAGTATATGATGAACAAAACAAGATTAGAGACCTGGTTGGACACATCAGAATGATCCTTTCTAGTCATTCCCTCACCTATAACAAAATGACAATTCAAATGTCAGCTTCATAAATTATTACAAGAAATTAGTTCATGTCAATTGAAGTCACCAACTCAATTGAGTTGCCAACGTACAACATAAGATTTAGTTAAGAACAAAGGGGATGGGAATATTAGGTATAACATTTTTCTAAAAGACAAATTTCAAGATATAAAAACCTGTGTTGAATCATCTAAGCCATCAATATCTGGGTAGCAACTGCTACATGCAGGAAGTAAAGTATTAACAAATAATAAAATAACCCTCAAGAGTAATGTGTGTGAGACATGTGAAAGCCCACAGCACATCAACACTCTATTAACTTTGGTTTTCTTAAAGCGTCCTGGGAGAATACAAAGTCATGAAAACAAAATCAGAAAACCTTCAATCATTTACACCTATCTGATTATAGAAATTAAAAGGAAAAAAAACAATGTAGCCGGTGGAAGACAATGCTACTTTTGATTGGAAATACCATAATATAACGACAATACCATAACATAAACTAATAAACTAATACTCCTATTTACAAATAAATTTACATCAAGTACTAGTAAAAATAACTGAATAGCTAGCTCAGTCCAGAAAAACGATATTGTTAGCCTAGAAATCCACTGAAACTATTGCTTAACAGCACAGTCCAGTCATGAAACTTATAGTCTATAATGATAAATAAATGAAACAAGAAGAGGAATATTCATATTACCTTGCTACTATTTAATTAGAGAGGATTTGAACATAAGGTGACCAAACGCTCTCAGGGCCGAGCTAAACTAGAGAGTTTCTTCTTCATATATTTGCTTCCAAGTGATAGTGGATGATCAACTAATTGGATATGATTATTATGAGTACAAGAGACTCTCTGGATAAAGATGAAAGCATAAAGATTGAATCTCAGTGCACCAAAGACAGTTGAAGAAATGTCTCTAATTCATTGAAGAATATGCAGTGAACCAATTCCTGACCCAACACAACTCAATTAGAGGTATTAATGTCATGTTTTTATACTGTGGCATATTTCCAATCACACACATATGTCTAACATGATTTTTCATCCTGGAATTAAATTCTGAACTTTCTTCACAATTCTCATCCAACAACAAAGGGCAAAACTGCTTTAGGAAACATAAGGGCTGGTAATCAGACACAACAGCATCACGATTAACTTGGATATATACGTCAGGATAAAAGATATAATTGCACTTAAATAACAAAAACTTACTAGGCGCATGGCCACATGTCCTCTTGTGTGAAACCTAACAATCTAACAAATTTTTTCGCTAGGCACATCTATAATTATTGAGACTAGCTTCAGATATGTATAACTTACTCATCTTTTCACTATTCCTCAAATATTTTTTAACTTGAGTCAAAGTCTTTATAGCTGTTACGACCGCAGTCACTCAAACACAAGATCTTGTTCAATCTTCAGATTCCTCAGATGCTTTCACATGGATTAACTGGATATGCGGGTAAGTTAATAAATTTAAATTAAATTACCTTGATTTGGGTTCAACGATTTTGGAACCAAAACTTGACTTGCCTTGGGGCAAGGCCTAATTGCTTGCTTAGTTGTTGCCTCTGCTTTTCATCAGGATGTGGTGACTCTTTGAAAAGCCTGCAACATTACATTCATGTTAGCTTTTCTCTTGACTTACCTTTCACTACAAGCTTCAGTTCTGATATGCAAAGTGGTCCAAAAAATGGGGTTAAAACAATGCAGGCATGATATAGATATGTGTAACAGTAACACAAATTAATCAAGTGGAAAAAGAGCTAAAAAAAAGTGGTTTATTTCAAACAAAGGAAAAAAACCAAAAGTAGTTCAAAAATAAAAAAAACTTTAAGCTTTGTCTTTTAATCATCGTCCTTTTATAACCATATGATATCAATAACTTTACTCATAATCGTGGCCAGTAGTACGATATAAACTACGCAGCTATGCTTTAAAGTCTCAACTGGTAAAGCTGGCATGCAAATCATTAATTTGATTCATTGATGACCCCCTAAATTACTTATTTACTTAAGAACTAATAACATGTGCAAAGAAAATTACCATCCTACAGGTAACAGGTTCAGCCTAATTTTTTGACGTTCTAAAACATTACCTTGACACGTAGTTCCTTCATCGGATGAGCTGTCAATAAAGCTCGAATTGTGGTAAGAATTGGACCCTATAATAAAAATTTCATTAGGCTGAACTAGACATCAGGTACTAATAAAAATTTCATGATGCAGTGAGAGTTAAAGATGCTTATCTGCATTCCGCAAACAACTATTTGTTCTCCTTCATGAAGAACACCATTAACTAAAATAACATCAATAGTAGTTCCATGGCCTTCAACTACCTTCACCTCTAAAACAGTGCACTGGTGGCCACAATCAACAAACAATTAGGTCCCTGCAGTTAAATTATCATACAACATTCAACCAGCTTTTATATTACGCAACAATAAGCTAACCTGCACTTAGGTCCCTATATGTAAGTTTCTCCATTGTTTTTGGGTCCATTAAATCAATAGTAATAAAAAACCGGGAATTCCTTCACCACTGAAATATCAAAAAATAAAAACTCATACAATACAACATCGTCACTCACAAGAATAGCATTAAGCAGATTGTGCAACAGTTTTAGGCAACACTGATAAAAAAAGTATATTATATGAAAAATGTGTTCCCCCTTTTCATAAAACTACCCTATCTTCTCCTACTTCTCCCCCACCAAATCACCATTTTTTCAATAATTTAAGTTAGAGCTCAGATTGAACCCATTTTGAAACATTTCAAAGAAGTTAAGATGCTCTAGAACACACTGAAATAGTGAATCCAATAATATCATTTTAAAACTTGGAAATATTTTCTTAAACTGAAATAATTATTAACAGTTCAGCATCTTATTAGGAAAATGTTATAACTTAAAAACTCGCCAAGTGCAGTTGTTGACGTACAAAATCTACCAATTGTTGGCTTGACAAGCAATCCCTGAAACAAGAGCCAATAAGAAGGAAATAAATCAACCACTCAATAATTTTCAACGCATGAATCCTCCCTAAATAAACAAATAATAAAGTGCAAGGACCAATGTGTTAACAACATTTCAGTAAATTAATGCAAAGGACTGAAATAGTTTTTATAAAAGCATAAGAAGCATACCATATGCCATCACAAGCCAGCACTATAAATTCATCTTCATCACAAAGTTCAACCTGTCAGAAACTGCAAAAAAGTTTGTTTACTATCAATCAAAAGGTGAAAACTTACAATAGTAGTAAAATGGAGGTGAAAAGAAAATTATAATTAGAATGAGGACCATCCTTACAATAAATAATACATTCAGAGTGACAACAAAAAAAAAGACACTAGAAAAGAAAAATGGAGGTGAAAAGAAAATTATAATATTACCCACACAAAACCAACACATTTGGAGAATCAAAACTCTAAACCATGGACACAATACTTTACAAGGTTTTTAAAAAATTGTTGGACACATTTAGCTTTGAATCCAACTGCTACTGCACATATATTCCCCAGGAGCGAGTTAAGTCGTAATTGTTAATTAATATGAGTTAAGTTGATCACAAATAATGATAAAAAGAAGTTGTCAACCAGCCATCAACCTTTTCTTTGTAGAAGGAAGAAAATCAAACAAACATCCAATCTCAAAACCCTTATCTCGTGTCTTCCTTTACAATCACAGAAATATCAATCAATCAGATAAATTACCTCAATCGGAACCGTGTGGTCACCGGCAACTCTTAATAAGTAATCTTCGTCATTCCATTTCATCTCCTCTTGCCAATGAGCCATACAATCACTGATAATAACCGGGTCTTCCTCGTTTGTTCGAAAAAAATTTCGATGGCAGAGTCCAAATCCTTGCAGAGGAACGTGCCTCCCATGATGATTCCCAAATGCAAAACCCTAAGCGCGTCCTTGAACTCGCCGTTGCGGTAATGGTGGCGCGCCACGTGGAGGCACACCATGGAGTAAGCGTCGCGCCACACCGGCAGCACCGAGTGCCACTGCCCTGAGTGTAGCTACTCCCATGCCATCTCATGCGTCGCCTCCGTTGATCGAATGTCGTCGTTTGTTGCCAGGGCCGCAATGCTCACGTATGCGTACCCGCCGTGCTCGGAGATAGCGTGGAGCAGCGCCGCCGATTCAAAATCCAGCTTCGGCGTAGCAAAACCGCGAGACAGAGCGTCGCCGGATGCGGAGGTTGTCGACATTGCTGCCACGACACTTGGTTTGGGGCTCATGATAAGGAAGGAGTGTCGAGAGTGGCAGTGAAGGGTTGGGGCTCATGATAAAGAAGGAGTGTCTAGAGTGGCAGTGAAGGGTTGCGGCTTCAAGAATTTGAAGGGTTGGGAGAGTTTGAGCTGAATTTGGAATTTGGAATTTGAAGGGCTGGGAGAGTTTCAAGGCACGTGAACTCACATGGGAATTTGAAGAGCTGCACGTGAACTCACTTGAGTTACCCACGGAAAAATTTGATTCGGAAATTGTCCATCGGAAATATGCATTCTTTTTGTAGTGAAATGAGTGAAGAGTCCAAAGACCAACGAATGAAGAGCCTACATCGCTCCAATGTTTTGAACATAACTTGAGTTCTAGATGTCTGTTTTAGACATTCTTTAATGTGCCCAAAAGCTCCGAAGATTTCCTACAAGTCGTATTTCTAGTCTCAAGTCCTAATTCTTCATCTATGATGATGAAAATTGGATAGGAAGTTTAGCATGAAGTTATGGACGAAAATTACTTTTTGTTTAGACTTTTTTAGTGTAATTTTGAATTAGGAATATGTGGTTGAAATCCCACATTGGAAAGAAAGAGAAGAGACGCACCACTTGTTGGCTATAAATAGTCATTCATTTGTCTTATGTAGACACATTTGAATTGAATAAAAACTTTGCACTCTAAAGAGTTGTGTGAGAGAAATTTCCTCTTGGGTTCTTGATTGGACCAAACATTGGTTCTTATCAAAGGTTTTCTATAACCTTTGTGGCGAATCCCCAGGGACTTATCACTCTCCATAGATGTGGCGTCTTCTTCCATTTCTTGTCTTTTTCGCTTTCATTTTTTTAACATTTTGTTCTTATTAAACTCATTATTTTTGCATTGCACTCTTCTTCATATTATTTTTTATCTTTGTTTCGTTTCATCAAACACTTGGCGTACACCTTGTCTATGATGCTAAGTTCTTATTAAGTTACATGCTTTGCGTGTTTTAACTTCCTCTTTGTGCAATACATTCTCTTGCGCTACATTATTCATAAAGCTTGCACCTTTTCTTTTCAAGAGCATTTTTCCTTTGTTATAACAAGAAGTCTATTCGAGGACGATCCATACAAAAAAAACAATGAACCTCCATATTGGTTCATATCATTTCTCAACCTTCACTCGAAGCCTTGGATAGCTCCCGCAACCAAATCCATAAAAAATCCTTCAAGTTGGGTATTTTATCCTTCTATTTCAACCTCATTAATGTCACATCAATAGTCCCACGCCCAGCTTCTGAAAAGGGCATCAAGGATGCAACTCGAAGGTCCTCACACCCAACCTCAACTTTTCCACGTCCATCCTTAGATTGCCAACAACAAAAAGACATTTTTCTTCATTCTCAAACCCAACTTGAAATCTCCCAAGCCCAACATTAGTAAGAAAAAAGGAAAATATTGACTTTTGGCTTTCAAAATATGCTTCCAAATATGTTGTTTGATCTTCCAATTGTTATTTTTCCAATATCTTCAATTCTTCTTATTTTCCTACAATAAAACATCAAAAACTAGTAAATTTTCTAGAAAGTTAAAAACACTAAACTTAGTCGTAATTAAAAGTTACATTAGCATAAAAGTGATTAAAATAAAGTTCAAAATAATGAAAAATGTAAGATAAATTTTAAGATATGTAAACATATAAAACATTTATCATTCATCCTTTATTTTCTTTAGTAATAAAGAATTTGATAAAATATAATAATTAATATGTTGTAGTATATAATAATTTGTAATTGATTTTTTACATCATAATTTGTAATTGATTAGTTTGTATTGTTAAGTCATTTGTAGTATTTAAAGAGTAGTTAATAATTTACATGTTATTTATTTAGATGGTTAAAAAAAGTTAGTTACAATTAAAATATATGTTAAAAAAAGATTTAATTATTGAAAGAGTTAAGTAATGTAAAATAGTTAATTATAACATATATATATATATAAAATGAATATGTATCACAATTTTTAGTATTTTTCAATGATTTAGGTTATGTTAGTTTAAATGTGTGTGTAATATCATTTTTTAATAATTACATTGTTCATATTTCAACATCATATAGTTAATTAGTTTCTTATTTTTACTTTATATTTGTTAAATAATTTTGAAAATGTAAAGGAGAGGAGTTAAATGAAAAAATTACCAATTTTAGGAAGTAAGATTATTGTGTTATTAAAATCGTTTTTAAAATCAGGCCGGTGACTAAAGCAATGAAGACATTAGTTCAATATTTAATGGTTCAACCACAATTGTGGTTGAATCGATTTGATATAATATTTAAGAATGTAATTTTTTATTTATCTTACAAATATTTTAGATTAAATAATAAATTAAATTAAATTAAAAAGATTGATTCAACCCCGATTCTCTATATCAATTCAACATCGATTTTGACCGATTTTATATCGATTCTTGACTAGTTCCCATTGATTTTAAGATGTTCCATTTTTTTAGAGTCTCCAAATCGGTCACCTGACCAGTTCCTAATTCAACCAATCAATATGATCTGATCTAAAACCTGGGATATTAGAGAGAAAGTATTTTAAGTCTTTTAGATTTTATCTATTTTATATTTTCCTTTATTCTTGATCCTTCCCAAAAAAAATATCTTTTAGGATTGACCTCTTTAAAAAATAATGTATATCTCTAAAGAAGAATATATTACCTTTTTTATCAAATAAAGCAATATTACATAATATATATTTTTCTTTTTATTTGTTCTTTTATTTTCTCTCTACCTCTTATGGAAGAGACCCAATAAACATTGTGTGGCTAGGAATTTCAACGCTATGAGTTGTATTCTTCGTGATAGGAATGACCAACACACGCACGCATGCATCCACACACACAAAAATTAAAAATTGGCGATAAAAAAGAAGTTATTACTATCTTTTAAGATAACATATATTTTTAAAGAAAATTATTAATCAATCATCATGGATAGCTTATAACGTTGTGACATAATGATACAAGGTCTCATTGCATTCATATCTCTCTCAATATATACTTTTTTATAAGTATAAATTTTTTGATCGATCTCTCTCATTTAAAGAGTTTCGATCATATTATACTTATAAGAAAATATCCATTGAGAGAGATCAACCTTTAAATAAATCTAATTATCTCAAAAGATTACTCCTTAGTTCAAGTTTGAGAATACTTTAAGTTAAAAAAAATACTCCAAGGTTCAGGCTGCAAGATGCGGTGGGAGGCAATATTTAAAAATGCTCTTAAGCCACCCACACAATCAATATTAAGATTATATTCGAAAAGTCATTTCAACTAGCTTTTAACTTTTTATCTTTTTTTACTAGTTGAAAAACTTATTTAACGGTGTGGTAAACAAGTTTTTAAAGTAGTTTATAGCATTTTTTGAAATGCTACTTGAAGTAGCATTTTTTAAAACATTAACTTCTAGTTTTTTTTATATATTTTATTTCATTTTTTATCCTTAAAATATTTATTCAATTTTCTTATTACCTTTTTTAAATATATCATTTTACATTTTTAAACTACTTTTATATCTAATTTTATTGAACACTTATGATTTAATAAGGTAGTCTAAAAGCTTTTAGTTTCAGTTACTAGCTAGTTTTTTAGCCTCCAACTAGCTTTCAGCTTCCAGCTAACTTTTCAGCTAATTTTGTCAAACATAACCTAAACCTTAATATTTAACATAAACCACTCTTAAAATAATTTATTGTAATACTAGTTCACATAATTATTCATAATTTTACCCTAATAAACCTACATGTGTGATAGATTTATCAATCAACATACTTAGCTACATTTTTTTAAGTTCTTCAATAATGAACTCCCATGTTAGATTCATGGTTGTCAGAAAATTTACTTAGCTACAAAATACATAAAAAGTGTTGGCAAAATAGAAAATTTCCTCCTCGGCATAGCCTACATCCGCACCATCATCATGAACAAAACCATTTTGGACTCTTGTTGTGGATATGTATTAAGTCCTCATTACTTTTTAATTAGGAGAGCTACTATTGTTACTATCAATACTATTGACACTACTCACGTGGGGTAACGAAAATGTGATTTTGTTGTGTATTTTGTCAATAAAATCTTGCTTCAGTTGTGTACTTTTTCTACACCCCTTTTACACAATGAAAATGAGATTTTGTTATGTATTTTTTATGAAGTTTTTTAATTAATCATAATGCAAGTTACCTCTTTTAAAAAACAATCAATTAATTGTGATATGATTTATCATTTTAATAATAATTAATATTTTTAAATTAAAATTGAATTAATTGGATAGAAATTAACATTTATAAACCTAACTGAATTAATTATTATATGAATTATCTTTATTAACAGTAAACAAATCAATTTATGTCATTAATTTAATTACAACTAAAAAGGGTAACTTATGTCTAAATTAATTATAATTTTTTTATAAAAATTCAATGAAACAGAATCATGTTTATGTTGTTTAAGAGAGAATGTAAAAAAAATACACAACAAAAACATATTTTGTTGGCAAAATACACATCAAATCATGTTTATATTGTGTATTTTTTATTTTTGTACTCTCATATACAACAAAAATATGATTTTGTTTAGAATTTTGGCAATGGAATATAAATTCTTTTTACCAAGTCTATGATATGTTCAATGAAATAGAGGGGAAGAGAAAAGAGTGTGAGAGAGGAAGGGAAATGGTGGGGTTGTCATGATGGAGGAGTGAGGGAGGAAGGAATAGAGAAGGGTTGGGGTGTAGGAAAGTTAAAAGGATAGGATGATCATTTTGCTATGGTTAGTAATCCCATTAGTAAAGTTGGTAGTGACAATATCAACCCCTTAAATTAGTTATCTTTAATTTTGATTGGATTGGGCCTTGTTATGGGTTTAAGTAAGTAAAAATTGTATGTTTTGATTTTGAACCGAAAATATAACATGTTGTTGTGATGGTACATTTTATTAAAATAAAATAGACATAACTATTTTTTTTAGAGAAAAAAGAAATAAAAATAGTGTTATAAAATGATAACAAACGATGTTTTAAGCATCTAAACAAAAAAAAAAAAGTTTTTTCTTCTAAAATTAACTAATGTTAAATAAGACTAGGGACAACAACTAAAGTTAGAAAGCAAAAATCCTATTGTCCAAAATTTACATGAACGTTTGTTTTAAGAAATCTTATTGGATTTTTGATAATATAGAGATGAGAATATATATTCTCATATTTGTTTGAATGTAATTCAAGAATATTCCTAAGCATAATGCATTTTTAGGAATCCATAATACACAAGTTTTTTCATCTTCATGTTCTTATATAAAGGGTGAGAATTTTATATTCTCATAGGAATGCTTAAAATATTTTCTCATTTTTCTCTATTCTACCTCATTTATCTATTTATCTAACATTTATTTTTAAATGAAAATGAATTTAGAAATATTCCCATGAATTAGAAGTGTTTATTAAATATCTTTAATGAGAATAACATTTTCTGAAATATTATTCCCAAATATTTAATCAAAATCGTGAAACAAAAGTAATAATAATTGAAACAATAACAGCACAGACTTTAATTATGGCTCGCTACAATTTTACTAACATATTTAGTTTGCGTAATTTTTTCTATTCTTAGTAGTGATGTCTTGTTTAGTTTATTATGCCTTGCCTTATTAACTAAAATTATTATTCTTAAGAGGTACCCCTCCTACACATAATTACATAAGAAACACCACCCTGACAAATTAAGAGTCTTATAAGTAAACTTAAGACACATAAAAAAAAATTATCTCCAATTCTATATATTTCATTTTTTTTGTCACTTACTTCTTAAACATTTGAGTCCTTGTAAAATGTAAATACTTCACCGGAGCTTAACTTACCAATAATCATTAGAAATTTTTCGTATTACTTCGAATATTCTCCACCTTAAGTTGGTGCTGAAAATTACTCACCCACTTTGCATCATTCTCATTTAAATAAATGACAGACGAGGGCATAAAACATTAAGATGTGATGGTTTACCCATCAATATAATCACTTGCTTGAATCATAATTTGACATTTTGACTGGTAAAGAAGCTTTAGACTGGAAAATTATACGTATGTCCATCGCTGTCTACTTGAATCAAATTGTTTGACTTCAAGTTTAACTATCTAATTATTTTCTAAAAAAACAGAAAACAAACTATCAAAGATAACCCCAGCAGTTTGTTATACGTGAACATTAAAATTAAAGTTATATATAATTCAATGAAAAAACTAATACTATTTGACTAGGTAATTAAATAAGCGAGATTATGTAAAAACAAACGAGATTTTTTCTTCTCAAGATAATATCACAACAAGAAAATATCCATGCTTAATTTATCTTAATTGAACTTATATGGAATATATATAT
>PYAF01002772.1:581882-600301 GCA_007407185.1 Glycine tomentella
AGTCTTTTATTTTTTTATTCAATTTAATCCTCTAATTTTAAAATCAATTCATTTTTTTTGAAAGATATGTATTTTGTAGTAGTTTAAAAACTACTTAGTGGTAGTTTTGAATTGTGATAAAATGTAATTTTTTATATTTAGATGGAAGGACTAAATTGAATCAATTTAAAAATTAGAGAATTAAATTTAACTAAAAACAATTATAAAATAAATTGAATCTAAAAAAATTAAAAGACAAAAAATAATTTAAACTATGAAAATTTTAAAAAATTAATTCAGTTGATTGAATAATATAATATAAATATTATAATTTGTAAATGACCTATTATATATATATATATATATATATTTAATTAATTAATTAATGAGTTTAATTTCTCCGAATTAAAAAACTTAATATGGTGATTCTTCCCTTTTGGAACTTTGATTAATTTGCAACAACTCAACTCATATGACAAACAGGTAAGACTAGAACAAATCAACTAAAGACAGATATTATTCAATTCAATGGGTTACATACCTCATTTGGATTTGACTGTGAAACTGTGATCGTAATTCATGAAAGTAACATACAGGATCAGTATTTGAGCCATTAATTTCTATCGAAACATCGGCGTTGTACGTGGACTTATTCTCAAAATTCTTTTATTATTCAGCTAAGAACTTTCTTATATACTACAACTCAAGTTATTCTTAATTGTTTGACAGATTAGTAGACCCTAAAATACCCGAAATCAGGTGTCAGAATATTCTTATAACAAATTTAAATTTTGAAAAACAAATAAATTAATTATTGACGACCCATACAAGAAGACTTGTCATACTCATCTGGTAATGTGGGGAATTAATTCTTGCGATATAATAATAAGGCTAAAAATAATTAACGACATATGTGAAGCCCTTGTATGATCATATATGCTTCTTTTATTTTACTTTTTAAGAATCACAACACTTTTCCACACATACAGGCAATTTAATTGGTTCAAGTCAAAAACATTGATGGGTTGAATTTTCTTAATAAGATTTTGTTTCATACACCATAATTTGGATGCAAAAATTTATTAAATGGAAATCAACCATATATACACACATATAATTTTGAAGCAATAAGTCATTGGTATGAAACTTATTTTTTGAAAGAAAAAAAAGGTAATATATATGACTTTTGTGAACGTGTCCTTTTTTTAATTAAAAATATTCTTAATTAAGCATACATATTTAAAAATTATAATAATTATGTAATTTAAAAAAACTTTCAAAATATGCTAATATTTTTTAAAGTTAGAATAGTAACTCTTAAAAGAATATTTCAATTTTTTAAGCTTAAACCATACCTTTTATTTACAAAGGCAATATATTTTTTTAGATAATTCAAAGCCATGTAATTTGATTAAATACTCAATAAGTTTGCATGTTTATTTTGTAATAAAGTAAAACTGAGAGTTAGCATACACACCTTTCGTTGCAAAACACTTTTAAGTTTTAACGTATAAAATAAGTCGATCTCTTGATCATTTTCACCACGTTTATGTTATTTGACAAAGAATTAAAAACATTGACGTGTTTTGGCTAAATGACCACCTATTATATATTACCTGCGAACATTAATAGGTAAAGTAACACAAGAAATTGACACACGTGTTTTGTCGGCTGCTAATGCTAGTATATTCATCCCTTTTTGATGCAGTCGTCTCTGCGCAATTGCCTGGAAATTAATATATTATCAATAATCAAATATTCCAAATCTTTTTAACGTGAATCAAAGTGTTGCTACTTGCCTACTTGCTATGTTTAAAGTACTGTGAATGTATAAAGGTGGTTTAAAATATTGACTAATTAATAATAAATGTGATTTTAAAAGAATGCGTTGAGAATTTTAAAATTATGAATGAAATAAAGAATAAATATTGGTCAATAATGTAATGCAAAGTAAAATTTTATTTACCATTAAATTAAAATAAGTTAAATTTATTAAGTGTTTTAAATCAGATCAATAGTGTAAATTAAAAATATACTCTTTATTGTCATTTTATATACACTAAATCACTACAATGTTTTAAAAGGATTTTGTTTTAAAACTATAATATCATTTATGCTTTTATTCATTTCATTATTTTTATGTCTTATTCCATCAAAACTTCTGCACAAATCAATGATATAAAACTCAACAAAACATATTTCTGTACGTCAATATCATATTTTCATCAGTCAGGTATGATATTGATCTAAGTACCTAAGTTTTCTCCACTGAAAGAAGCCAGGGAAAATTTCCTTTCTTCAAATTATACACTTGATTCATCAATACAAAGCTCGATCCGGATAATATTACTAGAATTTCTCCAAGGTATATATAAAAAAAAAAAATTATTATATAATCTCAGACCACAACATGTTTATGATTCTGACCAGTTTACATATGATACGATATAAAATCAAGATTTTCAATTTATAAAAAAAAAGAGTTAATAACACTGTATTATATGTTAGATTTGTTAGGACCATACTAATCCTAGACCATACAACAATTTCTCATATACAAGTCCCTCAGTACTCTATCTAGTTTAGAAAATGTAGTTGGGGATTCGACTTTGATCACCTTTGGTGCCTAGTGAACAAATACAATTGTATGCAAGGAGAATTGTTCCAAACTTTGGAGTGCAACCTAAGGATGTCTCTTGCTTTCTCTTTCAAATAAGAAGCACAATCAGCTTGCATCAGCATGCAAAGCTTTGACACAGCTCCAACCCTCAACATCTCTAGAACAACCTCATTTGATGCTGAAAACTTGGCTATAACTGAAAACACATGAATTGCTCTGTCATCAGTGGCAGCAGAAACCCTCAAAACCCTCTTTGAAACCACTGCAATGGCCGCGGCATGTTGCAGAAACTGTTCTCTTCCATCAGCACAAGAACACAGGAGTGCCAGAAGGTTGAATATGAGTTCTGTCATGTTCTTCTCTGGCTTCTCAAGCTCAAGCTCTATGAGTTCTGTGATTGCACCTGCTTCAACAATCCTTGTTCTGTTTCTACCTGAAGTGCTGGTTTCTGTAAGCACACACAAAGCTGATTTAATGACTTGTTGAGAGAGTAGTGCTCTCTTTCTCAAAACTCCCACAATTTCCTTGAAGAATTCAAGGCCTAAACTCCCCAAAAGGGTTGAATCAGCAGCAACTTCAATTGTCAACTTCAAAAGGGGCATTGCTTCGTTCACCATCTTGATGTTGTTGTCATCCAAATGAACCTTCAAAATCCAAGTCAAGGAGTTGATGAAGTCCAAGTTGTTCTCCCCAACTAGAGTACTTTTCATGCTACTTTGATCATTGCTCCAAAGAACATGAACAATTCTCAAAACCTTTTCTATGCAAGTGGTGTTGTTTAAATTTGTGTTTCCTTCTTTGAAACTCTTGTTAATCAATTTGATCATGGCCTTAGCCACACCAGCCTCAGCCATGCAAATTCTGTTCCTCTCACTTGTAGCCAAGCCATGCAACTTCTCCAACGATTTTTTATAAGAAGAAGGAGTCTCAAGACCCTTCACAAGCTTCTGAACTTGGACCATGCTCAAAGGCGATTTCGGGGTCGGAATTTGATCAACACCGTTGGAAGTGTTTCCTGAACACCAAGCTTGAATCAACCTCCGAAGTGTGTGGTTAGGTGTTAAGTATTGAGAGCTTCTTGGCAACGGTTGTTTGGAAACAGGACACACACAATCTTTGGCCTTAAGCAACCACTTCTCTATGCTTTCTCTATCATATGTTATGCCTGTTACAGTGGTCACAGGGTCCTCCATGATCTGAAACGAAATGGGACAAACAAAATATTGAGGGATCTCAAATTCTGCCATTGTGCAAAAAGAAATAACAATTGAAATGATATGTTTTGAAATGATTGTGTTTTTGGAGAATATAGGAAGAATAGGAAAAAGAGTTGCTTCTTTTGGTAAGGGATTGCTGTTGAATAAATACTAAGGTCTAAGAAGATATATATATATATCTATATATATATATATAGATATATTATGTAGTATAGAAATGACTTTTTATTGATAAAGCCATGATGATGATGATGTTGTTAGTGTATAAAAGCATGGCCTAAATTTTCCTTGATTTTTACCGGTCATAGATGCTGATTACTACTTTTATGTTTGTCAATGTTGCTTTGGGTGGTCAAACTCAAACCTTTTAATTTGTAGTAACGGCTTGATCAAGTGCATTATTTTTGTGTGGGGTTTGAATATTTTTAGATGCATGAAAGGATTTTCCAAGTATGCAATGTGCACCATGCATTGCCAAGTGGCGTGTTAGTAATGGCTGTTTGTCTGTTAGGTCGACTTCTACTAATAATACTGTTGCTTTGATGGGTTCTTGTGTTTCAAACCATCCGAGGAGGAAATTTCTGAATTCGGATATGGCGGCGGAGTTAAATTCACGCTAAAATAATCGGTGTTTAAAACATTTATTTACTGTTCATTAATTTAAACTTACTTAAATTATATTCCTTTTCTTCTTATCTGAATTTAATTATCTAACTCGTCATAATTAAAAAATAATAATTAATTTTGTTAATAGTAATAAATTTGTCCTAAGTTTATGTCTTTTTTCAAAATAATTATTGTAATGAATACTATTCTCAATGTTTTAATTGTTTGCTAGTGCAATTAATTAGGAACTTTTTAGTTTAACAGTGATTAATGCAAAAAATATTATGAATTGTGTCTTTTAAAAATAAATTAATATTATTTTTAATTTGAGTCTTCTAAATAAAAATGTAGAAAATATTTGAATTGGTGGTAATTAATTAAATTAATATTTTAAACAATAAATTAATATAATAATCATAAAAACAAATACAACTTCAAGGACCGAATTGAAAAAAAAATATTCAACAACTTAATTGAAAATTGTCATATAGTTCAAGGTCCTACCAATTAATTTAATCTTTTAAATATAAATATATGTTTAAAAATTGTTTATTATTTTTTTGTTTTAACTTGTTTACTATTTTTAGAAAAAAAAATATATTTTAGAAAATATTCATGGGTATCCATAAAATTCAAGGATACCTACTTAATGACTAACCGCACACCAGATGAATTTTCATCTAGCAAGACAAGTGACAGAAGATTTACTACTCATGTTCACTCCATCTTGTTGTCTTAATTCCCTATTCTAATTCTTCTTGTGATCCTTTGTTGCTAAAACATTTATCTTGAGTCCAAATACATGCTACTATACACATTTTTATGCCTTTATCATGTAAATTATAACGAAAGATTATAACGAAATAAGTTGGTGACAAATTTGACTACTCCTCATTCCTACCCTAATTAAAAGTACGTAGGATAGGATTTAAACAAAAGGATATAAAAAAAATAAAATTCAATCGGATTTCCATCAGGGTTGGAGAACTACACGAGGAACCTGGCCACCTTTTTTAAAAATTTTGATTTTTTTATATAATTTCAAATAAATTATATGCTACATTTTAGTTACATTTTTATTTAAATTAAAAGTATACAAAAATTAGTAAACAAAATGATTCATAAAAATGAGAAATATAAAAAATAAAATATTTTTAATATATTGTGTGCCTTCACTTTTATTATTTATTATAGTAATTAATTTATATTTTAATAATTATAAAACTAGACTATAAAATATATTATTATAGTAATTAATAGTAATTATTATTTATTATAGTAACTAATATATACATATACATACATACATATATATATATATATATATATATATATATATATATATATATATATATATTGTGGGGCGGTTTGAATTTGAGCACGTCTTCAATTGAACAAAGTGAAGAAAACCTCAATCCGATCAAAGCAAATTTATTTTTTGTCAAAATGAGATTAAACGGGTATTCTCATGTTGAAATTTTATTGTTGTGTCTAATTATAAGAATCAATTATTTTTCTTATAACATGTTTTAATATAAATATTCATTTGAAAGTATTTTTTTTCTTAAATAAAATTAGAGAGTTACAAGATGACAGAAAAAAATATCTCAATTATATCAACACTTAACTGTTCACCATCCTGATCGCACTCCAAATAACATTAAAAAGAAGCCAAACGAAGAAATAAAATGGAAGAATTAAATCAAGATCCATCAATAAAACTCTATTAGAAATTTATTATTAGGGAGGGAATTCCTATTAAATTAAATAATTGACCCAGTCCCTACTTATTTGAAAAAATCCTTCACTTCTTTTGATATTTTTTTCACCAAAAGCAAATATGAGATAATAAATTCAGTCTCTCATTAAGATTTCAAATAATTCTCCCGATTTCAAGTTAATTATGTTTCGTCTTTTTCTTGGAGAAAGACGATAAAAAAAATTTCAATTATAATCCTTAATGATAGTATCATCCATATAATATATATAAAAAAAAAAAACTTCAAATATTTGATATCTTTATCTTTAAATGAGATCTCAATTTCAACTACCCCACTTCTTATAACATTAAAAAAGAAGTCAAACAAAGAAATAAAATGGAAGAATTAAACAAGATCCATCAATAAAACTCTAATAGGAATTTATTATTAGAGAGGGCATTCTTATTAGACATAAATTCATGTTTAAGAGTATTTTCAATGTCAAATTTTGAACAAGAATTTTAAGTTCAAATCTAGATCTCCTAATCAAAAAAGTGAACAAATTTGATCTTCAATATATTGTGTTCCATTAGGCCAAAAAAAGAATTTTCCCAACGCCTCCGCAGTCCGCATGCCCCAAGGAACCAACGAATGGTTTTCGAAGGCTTGAATGACATAATATTAAATAAAGAGGTCTAATATAGTCTGTTGAACGGTGTGAATAAGTTAGTTCTAAATATATTGTACGTAACTGTGTTTGATTTCCACATATAAAATCATATAGTTTAAAATTAATTCTATCAAAAACAATTTTACCAAATTTTAAAATAAGATTTAATTTTAATATATAATTAATGTAAATATTTTTAAAGTAATTATTACAAAAATTTATCTGACAATTCATAATTGAATGCAATATAAAAAAAACTTAAATTTTAGCGTCATGAAAATAAAATTTCTCAAAAAACAAATAACTTAAAAAATGTTTATTCATGCAATAAACTTATATTTCATGCCAATGAATTTCTTAGTTTTTACTTTCTAGAATATGAAACTATGAATTTCTTTAAAAAAAAAAAAAAAAGAATATGAAACTATGAATGGGAGGTTTCTGTTGCTTTCTTACCTTCGTTATGTGTATATTTTTGACCCAGCTGGGAGCATATTTGGCTCAGTGTGAGTTTAAACTTTATAGGTTTCATATAAGAGAGGTTTTTGAGATTTAGTTTGAATTCAACCTGAGTACGACAGCAAGGGCCACAATGTCGGTTTTAAGAGACGAAATTAAATTAACAAAGTGTCAATTAAGGTAAATCGGTGATATATACAATAATATTCAAGTTTGATTTTCTCACATCTTTTTTCTTATATTCTTTTAACAATCATTTTTTATTTATTTTTTCTTCAGCTCACTACCTATTATATCTTATATTTTTTTTCTCTTCTCTCTTGCTTTCTATCTCTCTTCTTGAAGCCTATCTCACATGGGTGTGAAAAATCATCTTTGGACTAATATTATATTATATATGCGAGAACTACTTTAGATTTTAGAAATTGGGATAAACACAAAATGAGTCCAAATCAAGTGGCCTTCATGTGTGGGGCTTGATAGACACGTTTGACAAGGCTTGGTTGGCTTCGAGTTTTATCCAACACATTTATTACCAAGTCAGACATGCTGTCGTCACGTAAGGATAAATTAAAGAGAAAAATTACATATTCTAATTAATTAAGGCATTTGTTGGTTTTTTTTTTCTTCAAGATACACCTCTTACTATTCTTTTATTTTTAATATATACTACTTTTAATTTTATCTCCTAAATTACACTAGTTTAAAAGATTGATGAAATGGTGATTTTTATTTTTTTTAATTTAAAAAAGAAATTGCAATAAGAAGTTGGGAATTGATTACCCGATTTTCCAATGTTAATTTTTATTTTTTAATTAAAAAATAATTTTTTTAATTTTTTTAAAAAACAAAAATTTTATTAGTTTAATAATTTTTAATAGTCTTAAAATAAATAAAAAAAGATTAAGTGATTAAAAAAATAGATTAACTAAAAACACAATAAATATATAGTTATCATATCTTAGCTATATTATATGATGAAATTAAAATATTAAAATAACGAAAAATATTAACAATATTAGAGAGACAAAGATAATTATTGAAACATAATAAATTGACGAAAAGTACAAACAATAGTAATTAGAGAGACACATAACAAACTGAATATAAAAAAATAAAAATAACGAAACGTATTAATAATAACAATTGAAAAATGAAAATGACAAAACTAATCATAATTTGAAAGATGTTGTGCAACGAGATGTCTTCTTCCAGTAGTTGGATAACTGGTTTGTTAAAAATATCTAAACTTTCATCATGGCCAAATATGTTTTATTTCAGCACAAATACACATCACAATCTTAAAGGCGTGCTAGAAACAATTGTCCAAAATCCAAAATTGAATTTATGTTGATTTGTATGTTGTTATTAAGCTTATTCCTCAACCACAATCATCGTCTCCACAACCAAAATTATCGTCCCCACAATCATTGTCTCCACAACCATTATCGTACAACAACTTGGACCTCAATGATCCAGTGTCTTCATACAACAACCTTGAAACACAAGATGCTTTTAGCATTTATGCTTCATACACAACTATTATCCTAAAATGATTCTTTTTCTGACGCCCAACAAACCTCCTTTCACCAACAATACTATCATCCATCACAATATTTTACAACATCACCTCATCACAACAACCACAAACACAAACATCAAACTCAAATGAAGATCTCATCACCAATGAAGATCCCATCATACGATCTCATAAGGAAAACACAGATGATTTTAGTGAGCATGAGGATGAAGAGTTGTTTCAACACATGACCAAAGCAATGACGAGGGTGTTGCCATACCAACGTCACCTCCATTGCAATATCACCAACCTAGGTGTCCAGTGGAGTTGAACCTCGACCACCTACCACAATACATAGATCACCACCATTTCGTTTAGCAACAAGATCGTGTACAACCACCAACTGGTGCACTCGAGGTTGGCACGACCTTCAATGAAAAAGCACAATGTATTCGAGTAGTCAAAGAATACAACATCAGAAATCATTTTGACTGCAAAACAATATATTCTGACCAGAGAAGGCTAAACCTCCTGTGTAAATCACATGAAAATGGTTGTTCATGGAGCTTAGGTGCATGAAATTCAAAGACACGTAAGAAATGAATTATCAAAAGTAATAGAGCTCAGTTGATTGCAGAGATCAAAACATTCATGAATTATACTTCATCCTACAAAAAGACATGATTAGCAAAGCAAAAAGCGTTGGAGATGATTCATAGAAACTGGGAAGAATCATTTGCCAAGCTGCCAAAACTTTTGAGAGCTTTGCAATCTTGTATTCCCGAGACTGTTGTCACTGCTCTAAGAGAATCCATGTTTAAAGAGGGAGAAATGGTACCCAGAAAAAAAATGCTTAAACATGTTTTTTGGTCTTTTAGTCCATGCATTAATAGGTTTGCACATTCCAAACTCATTATACAAGTAAATGGTACATGACTTTACGGGAAGTATACGGGCACATTATTGATAGCTACAACATAAGAAGGTGCTAACCATATCTTCCCGATTGCCTACGCCATTGTAGAAGTGGAGACAACTTCAGTGTGGGGGTTCTTCCTAAAAAATTTGAGAAGGCATGTTACTCCGCAAAGTAACATTTCTCTCATTCCAGATAGGCACCCCTCAATTATAAGTGTCTACAACAACGTTGTTGGATATAGGTGGAGCTTCATGAAGTTTGAAAGTCTTTGATTCAAGATTGGTTTTGAGATTTTAACATGGTTGAAGACTTGGAATTGAAAAATTTATGTAAAAGGAGAACTATCTGATTGATTCATGCATTCATTCATTCATTCATTCATTCATTGATTTAACTAAGTGTTTTTTCATTAAAATCAAACAAAGCTTTTAACATTTAACTAAGGTTTCAGTTGGATTGAAAGGTTTTTTTGGAAAAATAAATTTTTCACTATTATAATCGATTACGAAAGAGACTTAATCAATTATTTTGTTCTTCATTCAAATCTAGAAAACCTTCATAAACAATTTAATCGATTACCTATCGGTTTAATCAATTATTTTGCCTTTGCATAAGACTGAACTGCTTTGTTATGAATTATAATCGATTACTGAATTTTTGTAATTCATTACTTAGTTAAAATCTGTTTTTAAGCCTTCCTGGAATAATCGATTACTAGGAACTGTAATCGATTATTTAGTTCAAACTAAAAATCAATCATGTTTTTCTGATTTAATCGATTACCACATGTTGTAATCGATTACATAGTTCATTATGTTTTTTAAAAGCTTCCTGGTTTAATCGATTATCAAAGTTCGTAATCAATTATATAGTGCATATTGATATTTTGAAGCTTCCTGTCTTAATCGATTACAAGACGGAATAATCAATTATTTTGCTCGTTGCTCATGCCCAGAAACTTTGTTGAACACTTTAATCGATTACAAAGTTAATTTAATCGATTACATGAGTTAAATAATCAACTATATGGAGCGTTTAATCAATTACTGACAGTTACAAAAGTTTGTTATAAATAGAACCAAGGGTCAGCTTGTTTTGTAACTTGATCAATTCGTATTTTGAGCATACACAAGCTTTCTAAACACTTCCAAAGTGATTTTTCTGAGTTCTATGAGTTCTTGCTTCAACTAAAACATTCATGGGTATTTGAGTGATTCTTTAAAGCAAGAAGTCTCTTTCAAAGGTTAAGGAAGAAGAATGTTCTGAGCTTGTTTTTGTCTTTCAACCTGAATTGTTCATTCATTTGCATATCATTCACTGGATCATCAGGTTGTTTCTTTCCTTAACTTGTTGATTGTAATTCTGTTTACAAATTCTGTTGTAATTGGCTATTGTAATTGGGTTGTTCTTGCTTGGGACTAGAAAAGGGTGCTCTAGCTTAAAATCAGAGTAGTGTTCTCTGGATCTTTCTCCTTAGAAGTCTAATAGGGTTTTAGATTTCTGTTCTTTATCTAGGGTTGATAAAGGGAAGGTTCTTGTAAAAGCTTGTAAGAATATTTTATAATAGTGGAACTCTAATTTAGTGTGAATTAGAAGAAACTGGATGTAGCTTCATGTTTTTGAAGTGAAACAGTATAAATTGCTTGTGTTCTTATACCTATATCTCTATTCTCATCTTATCCATTGATCTTTAATTCTTTGAATCACATTCATTGTTTTGAGCTATTGAATTCTTGGGCTGAGCTATTTGATTGAGTAAAAGGTTTCTTGGCTTTTGAAAGTGATAAAGATCCTGAAACTCTTATTTGAATTTGATTTTAAAATACCAAGGTTCAACCAATTCACCCCCCCTCTTGGTTGTTGTGAAGTATTCCTTTATTTTCAAACGCAACTAACTTATGGGTTGGGGACACATCCCATTTCTTCTGCCTGCGCCACATTGCACAAAATTTCCTTCGCGATAACCCCAACTGCAAACATCTAAAGAAATCACTCATGCTTAAATTTCATTAATTTCATTACATGTTAAATTTATTGAATATTTATAGGGTACGCATACACAGAGAAAATGCACTGGCAACATGTTAGGATATTCCTACGAATAAACCAGATATTTATCTAAGTCAATCAATTCCATGTTCAAAAGCACAAGATATTTGTCGATGTCATCGTTGGTTGAAAAGACGTACTTCAAGATCGCAAAAATTTTTGCTATTAGAGGCCAACAAACCCTAGCAATGATCAACTCCAGCTCGCAGTATTCCGAAGTCGTCTCCGAGGCAATGAATAGCAATTAGCGAGAATCAAATACGCACATTGTTAATGAATTCGATAGACACAATTTCACATTTATTGTAACAGAGACCGAAGCCCCACTTGAAACACCTAAACCACCTGGAAGGTTTAGGGTCATGTTACAATCCCAAAATTGTGATTGTGGTGAATATCAGGCTAAGCACTTACCGTGTTCTCATGTCATGGCTGCCTGTAAATTTGTCAATGTCGATCACAGGAACTATGTGTTGTCGCTATTTACTTTGTAGAATATATTGCACATCTACGACCACGCTTTTGGTTTACTGTCACACGAATTAATGTGGCAATAATATGAAGTAGATTAGTGGGGTCCTGATCTAAGGAAAAGGAGGAGTGTAAAGGGTTGTCCGGTTTCAAATCGCATTCCCACTTAAATGGACGAAGAAATTGAAAACGATACAAAAAAAAATGTAGAATCTGCTAGCAACAAGGTCATAACAGAAAAACTTGTCCTAACATACCTTCATTTTCATATTTTTCTTAAACAAATATTATTTTTTATGTATTTTATTTATGATGTAATATATTCTGGTATAAATAAATTATTAAACAAAAAAATTATCAATTTTTAAAAAATCAGCAAAATTTTTGTTATTAAAGAAACTAAAAATATTTTTTAAAAAACATTTTTTTATTTTTTAATAAAAAAACAAAATTTAACGTTGGAAAGTTGGGTCACCAACTCCCAACTTCTCATTGATCTTTAAAACTAGTGTAATTTTGGAAATAAAATTGGAAGTGGTGTATATTGAGAATAAAAGAGTAATAAGAAATGTATCTAAAAGAAAATCGACATTTGTTTCTAGCTATTCGATTTTACATCTTTCGTTATATTTTAAAAAGTTCATTCTAAAATATAAATATATATTTTAGAATGAACGTTTTAAAATGTAATAAAAAATGCAAGGTTGAAACAAGAAAGTGCATAATTGAAATGACATTAATTAAATATCTCCATAGGCCCACCAAAAAATTGATATCCATAAAGTAAAAGTGATTGATGCATTATGTGCGGATAGCTTTTAGGTTGAGGGATATCTAACGTTTACAATAAAATAAAATAAAAAAATATTGATGCAAAATCATTAGGTCAGTCTAATAGTGAAATGTTTGAATAATATACATAAAGTTATAAATTTGAATATCAGTAAGGCCATTGTACATTGTCCCTTAAAAAAAGACTATTACACTGAAAATGAAAAGTGATTGATGATTATTTTCAGGTGATGGCTCTTATCTCTTACCAAAAAGCAAATTATGGCTCTTATGCATGCTTAGTGTAATTTTGTAATCAAGCAGATGATAATGGCAACTTCGTTTTCTCTATTACTGAATTAGTCCAGTGACGGATTTAGGACCTTAGATCTGTGAGGGTAATTTATTTAAAAAATAAAAATTGATAATTGTCTTTATTATATAAAATAGTTAGATTCAAATACGAAGATAAGATAAACAAAATATGAAGTTTTAACATAAATATTTACATTTTATTAAAAAAGATGGTGCATTTATTTACTCTTACATGTAAAGTAGTAAGGATATTCAAATACATAAAATTAAGGGATTCAAAATATAAAATTATGGGTGCAAAATATGATATTTTTTGCATTTTATTAAAATAAGATGGTATATTTACTTATTCTTACATGTGAACAGATAAGAAATTTCAAATACATAAAATTAGAAGATGCAAAATATAAAATTATAGAATATAAAATATAATATTTTAGGATAAATACTAATGATTTGATTGAAATGAGGGGATACAGCTACCCACCCTCAAATACATGTGGCTCCGCCACTAGAATTAAGTTAACACATGGTTTTAGGAAATAGAAAGAGATGAAATCAACGTTTTATTTTTGGCCTTTTGCACATAAACGGGTAAGTGTCGAATCCATGTTCACCGTCCAACAAAAAAAGCGTCACAGGCGCCGATCGAAGATGTCACTTCAACTAGTTAAAAATTAATGATCTGTTTAGATACAAGTGTTTTGAAAGTTTTTTATTGAAAATATAAATTTTTTTAATAAAAAAATTCAAAAATACTTCTAATTTTATATTTAAATATATTCCAAATCTATTTATGTTGAGAAAAGATTTTCAGAGAAAATTTTAGTAAAAAGAGAGAATGTGAAAAGGTTCTCAGAATAGAATGAGCACAATAAAAAAACATGCTCCTTCTATGATGGTTGTTGGAAAGGGAAAAGGAGAATGATTTACAATCGCGCGCAGTCATTTCGGGGGTCTGGTCTAAAAATTAATTCAATAAACTATTGAAACTTTACATATTAGTAGCATATGTTGAAATCGAAATCAGCGTTTGAATTAGTCTTTAAGATTATATACCTCGAACATTTTGGTTTTTGCCATTGTAAATTTTTTTGTTAATTATAAATTTCATTAAAAGTTATACATTTTAGTCATCTTTTTACTTTATATTTTTATTGTCATTGTGTATTAAAAATAGACTAATTAATGAATGCCTTTATATTTTTTATTATCAATTATTAGTATAAAATATCTATTACTGATAATTAATTTTCATTGAATAACTTAACTGATCATATTTAATTAAGTCTAAAAATGGAAACTAACGTATGATTTGGAAATCCTAGAAACTTAAGTAGCAGACACATACATGTTGAAGATTACTAGATATCTTAAGTTATATCCTTTTTGTAGATGTTAAGGTATATCCTATTGGATCCTTTTTGCGTGATAAATCCAACATTAAAGGGCATTTATTTTTCTGGGACGGGGGAGGGGAAGTTCCATGATCTTATTTTATTTTTTAATAGTTGAAAGATAAGGCCATAGTATAAGCCTTACAATTAGAAAGGAAAAAAAGAAATGGATAAGAAAAGGGCAACATATTAGGAAAATCACTTTTTTCTCGTTTTAAATGCAAGCATTATATTAATACAGTTATATTAGTTATTCAACTTAATGGACTTAGCCGTTAAAAAAAAAAAAAAAAACTTAATGGACTTAGCTTTCAAGCGGTCAAATTTAATAAGTTTATAGATTTTTAAAATTGGTTGTTTGGAGATCCACCTTGATAAGTTACATGATAAAATTGTAGTATACAAAATGAATGATAATCTTTATTTTACAAGCTGATTTGTAGGTTTGAGTTACCTCTAAATTTAAATTTTAAGATGATATTAGAATTTATTTTAATAATTGTTATTGAATCTATCAGGTCAACTATTATCAATCACCCACGCGAATAACCCTTTTTCTTACAAATCAATTTTCTAGGATTGAATTAGGCTTAACCAAAATTTTAAGATGATGTGGGTTTTAATGAGCGGATTTTAATATTGTCACATTAAAGGATTATGAAAACTTTAAGACTTAAATATGTTTGTGGTCCTTAATAAATACTCTTATTTTGTGTTTGCTCATTGATAAAAAAAATTTCTTTGTATTTGATCCCTGATATTTGAAAACTTTTGGGTTTCAAGTGTTGATGTGCTTGTTAATGTGACATGTTAGCTACTCACATATGGTGCTACGTCATAAAAATGCTAAATAACTTCAGCAGTTGACTTGTCGTGTGACTTGCTCCACATTTTTAATACAAAAAAATGAGGGAAGTTAAAAAAACATTGTCGTTTTGAGAAGATATTTAAGGCCTTAGGACTAAGTCTTGTTCCTTTCTTTCCCATCCTTCCTTCGACTTTTAGATCTAGAAGTCGTGTCGCACGATGTTATGTTCTGACAACGGCAAGACTCGTGCTCCTCAAAACTTGAAACCACATTTGTCTTCTTCTTAACTATCTCATACTCCATATTGACAATGAGAGCAATCTTCTTCATTGAGGTTTCTAATGCAACGACAACTGAGCATAAAAGCTAGAAGCGAGGAAGGGTCAAGAACAAGGAAGTTGTGGGTGGTGGCAACCAACAATGGTGGAGATGGTTTTGATGGGTTTGCAACACATCACGTGTTCTCTCTAGCATGTCACATGCTCATTCCTCTCATCGCTTGACACCTTCACCGAGACGTGCAATGTGAACCTTGCCATGGACTTGATTCGCACGTGCGTTAAGCTCATGGAGGTCTGCAGATGCATGATCAACATGAACCTTTGTAACATCTTAATTTAGTGATTTTCACTCAACATTCTTATTGGTTAGAACCCTCCATCGGTTAGAATTCTCTTAAAGTGATCATTTTCAAGACCTTGACAATCAACTTGGCTTACTTACAGTATTAATAACTAACCCCACAAACCAACACGAAACTTTTCAACGTGTTTTATCCTCAATCACACGCTTTTTAGGAAACTTCTTAGAAGTTCACTCATCTCATAACTGTTCCAAGCCAAATACGTTTAACTGTGAAGTTCTTAAGTGATAAACTATCGAAAAGTATATATATCTTGTTAGTATAATAGTACCAATTAAGTCCTTTAAGTCATCCTTAACTGCACAAAGTTTCATACTTGCATAATCTTTGGATCACTCTCATTCTGGTGTTATATTTTTAAATGTATTATTTTGTTACCTTTTTCAGCTTTCCATCTAAAATATTTAACTCTGATAGTATTTTAAATTTTAAAATAATAACAACTAAAAACACTATTTTTATTTAATTTTTTTAAAAATAAGCCACCCTAATCCTCACGTTCTTCATCTTCTTCAACCTTCAAACTTCATTCTCTAACCGATCTGGGTAAAAAATTTCTTGTATGTCAAGTTGCGCCTCTTTCTCCTTAGCACAACAAACCCAATTGGTATGCTCTTGTCTCTCTCTCTCCTCCACGCACGTCGCACCGCCACCATCGTCGCGTGTCCTCATCACCCATCACCTACGCGAGCAACCCCTGAACCTGCATCGCGCACGATCTTCTCACAGATCAGATCTGCGACCACCACCGTCGTCGCACCATGCGCCACCAGATCCGCGAGCAAGCCCCACCACATCTGCTCTGCTCCATGCGACCGGGTCCTACCTCGTCGCCAGCGCACACCACCATCAGCACCCTTCGCGCGCTCGAGCGACCGAACCCTTGCACCATCACCAAAGGGGGAGGGATTGGATTCTAGGATTGATTGGTTTTTGAGATCGAAGGAGATGGTGACTGTTGGAGTGTGGTGTTGGGGAAGGAGAAAAGTTAGAGATTAGATTGTTTTATTTTCTAAAAAATAAAATAAATAGTGACAGTTTTTAATTATTATTATTTTAAATTAATTATTTTAAAATTTAAAATATTAATAAAATTAAATATTTTAGACGAAAAACTGAAAAAGTATCAAAATGATTTGAAAAATATAAAAATTCAAAATTAATTAGAACACTTTAAGTATTAAACAAAATATTATAAACAAAATAAATAAATTAAATAAAATATTGTAAGTTTTATTTGTCTCTCACACATACAAAATTTGAGTATAGCCTTTTTATCTAATAGGTTTTTCTAAAGCCTTAGCATGATCTTTTTAATAAATAAGTCAGATAAGACCGACCAAAGATCCCTGATAGAGAGTCTGATCCATTTTTATCTCTAATGAAGTGTTAAGACTTTGTTTAGGTGAGAGATGTTAGAGGGGAAGAAAGAAAAGAGAAATGTTTAGCTGGTGACATCTCTTTGTTTGAGAGTTTTAATTTTTGAGGAAAATGATTTGAGGATTTTTAAAACTCCTCTGAAATCCTCCAAAGTCTAAAATTGTTGTTTCCCCAATTTGGAAGATTTTTAGAATGACAAGTAATAAAATTACAATTCTACCCCAATCAGTGTTAGTAAAATTATTATCCTACCTTAGTCAGTGTTAATAAAATACCAAAATACAAAGCATTGAATCACAAATCAAGGATAAAATTGTAAAAATATCTTATTAACTCTCAATTTTTTTCTCTTAATATATTTTTAACCTTCAAACAAGGAGGAAGAAGCTTTCCTCATTTTTCTCGCTTTCCTTTCCCTCCCTTCCCCTTAAATCTCTTTCCTTTCCTTCTCCTTCTAACTCCCAAACAAAGTCTTAGGGTATGTTTGGGAGAGGGAGTTAGGAGGGGAAGGGAGGGAAATGAAAGGTTTAGGGAGAGTCATTCCCTTGTTTGCGAGTTTTAATTTTTGAGGGAAAGGATTTGAAGATTTTTAAAACTCCTCTGAAACCCTTCAAACCTTATAAATTGTTGTCCCCCCTATTTGGGGGGTTTTTAGAAGGAAAAGTAACTAAAATTATTATCTTATATCAGCAGTGTTAATAAAATTACTATCCTATCATAGTCAGTGTAAAATATAAAATGTATTAATTTTTTAAATAAGGAAAAAATTGTAAAAATTTCTTATTAACTCTCTATTTTCCTCTCTTAATATATTTTTAACTCCCAAACAAGGAGAAGGAAACTTCTCTCATTTTCCTCCCTTTCCTTCCCATCCCTTTCCCTTGAATCTCTTTCCT
>PYAF01002772.1:600401-667522 GCA_007407185.1 Glycine tomentella
AAAAAAAAAAAAAAAAAAGATATTAGGAAGTTGGAGATGAACTTAGAAAAAAGAAGAGGGAGAGAATAACAAATCCCTTTAATAAGTTAGAAACAATCAACGATACAATCTCTTCTTTTTTTCTGGGGATTTGGAAAATGAGGTTACAAGTTAGTAGTAGTCCTATAACAAGATATTAATCGTCTCCCCAAGCCTCATCTCTCAATTTTTGCCTGGTAACGATACGTTCCCTCCTAGCATCTTCTTGCTTTCTATATTCTCGGGACACAACGCCCGTAGATGACAATTTTAACCCCATGCTATGAGCAATCAACCTCTGTGCTGCTTGAGCGGAAGTTTTCGGCCTTTGCCGTGGTGGTTCCAAGTCTGAATGAACAAATAAAACAGGAAAACCATGTCAGACAAAATATATACTACCTCAAGTGCAATAAACATGGAATTTGCATTTGATCCATTGAAGGTGTAAAATTTTACGTTACTAGTGAAGCAACCTGTTTAATAAACAATTATATATAGAGACTTTGAAGATAATTATATAAAAGTCATCAACGTACAAGCTGATTTATGATTAGATAACAATACTTATTGTTCAGCAACTAGTTTCCCTATAGGTTTCTAGTTTGTATGTTTTGGGGCTTGGCCCCTTTCACAAAAAAAAACACCTATTCTACCCTGTCAGTACAAGGTGGTTGGAAGTCATTGTGCAATACTTCCTCCTACTCATTATATGGTTCTTTGGGTATATATTAGTCATTTATTCTTTTGAGAAACTAAGAAAACATCGATTTTTTTTCCCAATAATATCCTCAAGTATTGATATCTTACCTAAATACTAAAATGAATTCACAACTACATTTTAACTCTTTTATTAGGTACTAAAATCTAAAATGTATTAATCTAGAAGTTGAAGAATTGGGTTGAAAAAAAATAAATCGGAGAACCTAACTAATTAAAATTGGTTTAGTTCCAATTCAAAGAGAAAATAACTAATTAGCTAAACCAATCGAACCAATTTAATTGGTTTGATTGGAATTGTTTGGTTCATCATATCAATCTAATATGATGAACACCGCATTCCAAAATACTTCCATACAGACGAAACCACACAATATATACAAAGCACACTATAATATTATGGTCTTCTAATAGCTTACTGCAACAAAGTTGACTGCTACTTTACAGATCAAGCTTAGATTTTTAACATGACTATCGTCAGGTAACCAGCATTTCAATTTCAAAAGTAAGTGCAACACAGAGTATTTTAATGTAAATTAAACAGCCTTAAATTACCCTTTTGTAGCAAAAAGAAAAAGCAGTTAAGTACCTCTTGCTTTAATTGAACTAAGAAGTGTATCATCTTCATCAAGTATCCTCGTGGTGAACGAACAGCGAACACTGTTTAGAGCCTCAAGTGCTGCATTATAAATTAATGGTATTGAATGGTCTACTGATCAAATTAAAGACTGGATGGACATGAAAAAGATAATCTACCCAAATTGATGCGGTATAAATAGTAAAACAGTAAAACACGGGGACTGGTATTTCATAAGGTTGAAAATCATTAGCATTAAGAAAATTCACCCAGCTCCCCCCAAAAAGACAGGAAAAGGTCATAACAATATGTCAAGCCTAGCTTCTAATATGTTGGTGTAGATCAATTGATTAGTGATGAGAAAGAAGTTGTTCAAGGGAGCATCATTCTAATTAAAGACAATTGTAAACAAAGTCATCTACCCATGCCATACTTTGCACACATATCTAATATAGTTTTACAAGAATGAGAAACATGATAGTCTCCAAGCTATCTTGAAGGACTGTTATATGCCCCCATGCCCATCCACTGTTTTCCAATATGTGAAGCCAGGAGAAAGTTCAAAATGCCTTTCTTTTGAATGATGATAATGTCATCTAAATAATACCAATTTTCAATTCCCATGCCAGTCAGATCGAGGCAAATACCAGGCACCAAACCAGTTACAACTTACAAAGATGTTTACACAACAACCTTTAAATTAGAGGTTGACGATGTTCAAGACAGAGCTCAATTGAAAGATCCAAATAAAAGAGTTTAAGTACTAGTTTACATTTTAATAAGGATACATGTATCAGTCCCCCCAATATCAACTTTAGAAAAGCATGCAACCTGAGTTCCCCGTCATAATGCATCACAATACACTTCAATGTATGCAAAACTTATGATAATATTACATAGGAAAACAATAATAAAGTCAGGTAACTTCGTAATTACCCACTGAAGGTGTTCGGAATACTGCAAGAGCAACTGTATCATTGACCCAACGAATCACAAATCCACGATCCTTGAAGTTCTCAAAAAGCTTCTCTAGCTCTGTTGTCCTAGTACTTGGTGAAAAGTCAGCCAGAACAAGAACATGACTGGTCCCATATTTTGCTGAAGTGAACAAACAATAATTATAACCCAAGTGTTTCAATACAATATCTTGTACAGACAAAACCTAGCAGAAAGAATAGATTACATCTTGATGTGCAAATAAACACTGGAAAATGAAAATTATAATCTGTTGAGGCATACAATCAATCATAACCAACTAGCAAACTACAAACCATCACATATGCAAAATACCTCCTGTCGCACAAATATAAATGGGTGCACAAGACATACACACATAACTAGTTTTTAACTGGAAAATCGAAATGCCATGAGGCATCACTTACAGTTTTGTACATCTTTATTATCTTCTGAACTACGGTGAGTCTCTTCCTGCTCGACATCAACAACTGAGCTATCAAGTAACTGATCACTATAAAGCTCTTTTTTCTCATAAGAGAATGTCCCTCTTCCGCGTCTTTTTGGGGTTCCACTTTTGGCATTCTCCAATTTAAGATTTGAAATTCCAGATGAACAATCCAAGGAAACCGTGGGCAGTAACTCATCAGGTTCAAGATCGGCTATTGCTTCCCAATCTGTAATAAAAATTCACAATATCATTCACATTGCACGATTGCAATAACCAAGGTCATTGATATAATAAATACAATTACTCTGAAGAAGTCTTTCAATGATTACTTTCAATCACTATTCAGACACTCGCATCACTAACTCTTCTTTCTTTATTACATCCACATAAAACACATACTGCAAAACAATGGAAATACAATATCCCTTAAATGAAGAATATTTTGAGAATCAACATCAACATCAACATCAACAACACCTTTAACGCAAATTAATTGGGGTCGATGGTAGATGAACCCAATGATAGATCGGAAATAGTTTTATTAAATAAGTGTAATTAATTAACATATACTTATATTTTGAACTAACATAGATGTTTTTCTTTTCCTTCTTATATTCAAAACCAGAAGGAATACACACCCAATTCTCTAACTCTTAGAACTTAGACTCGGGTCTAACTCAATAACAAGCTATTTCCCACCCACTCATATACACTATTTTAGCCGTATCGCTAATCAAAATGAGATCTCCAACACACCACTCACAACTAAAACATATAGTAAGTTAAGTTTGCAGAGATATAAGGTAATTCTAGTGGTTGGGAAAGGGTGAAGGGAGTAGGGAGAGGTCAAGGGATTGAATCCACCCAATTGACATTTCCAACAAAAATTAACAAACTAACACTTGTTGATAAAAAAAAAAAGGTGAGTCTGCAGAACTAGGCATATGCGGCCGACATAATAAAACCAACCAAGGTTTTAAAAAATAGTTCGCGACCTTGATTTAGGCCGCAACATCAAGATTTTAACTGCCAGCGACCGCAATTGGGACTGCAATTGTCCGCGATATCAACAAAACGCAACAAAACCGCAACATGACCATTGGCAAATTTAAAACCTTGAACCCAACATTAACCATAAGAAGACTCAGGTACCATCTTAGAATTTTAAACTTTGGCCTAATTCAATCACAAAAGCTAGCTCGTGGAGTGAGAGTTGCCACACTTCTTTACACTGTTTTAACCAGGTCAATGTGGAATCTCCAACAATAAGAAAAACATATAATACCTTCATCGGAAGAACCACCGCCAGCGGAGGTCTGGGCAGGCAACTCCGCCGCACGCTTTTGAACACTTCCTTCAGCAGCAGGACGCGAAGCAACAATGGTTGATTTGACGGCTCTGTCCTCCTTCGACTCTTTCGGAACTTGTTCACCACTGAAAGGAATCGAAAATCACGAATTCATGACGCGAACAAAAAAATAACTATGAAAGAAACAGAGGGAGAGGGAGAGAGGAGTACGGGGAATTGGAATGGTGAAGCTGTTTGAGAACAGAAGCGCGAGAGAGAAGGTGATCAGCTTTGAGAGAGAAGCCTTTGGAGGAGTAAAGGTTGGCCAAGTCGGAGAGAGCAGAGGCCAAGGGAAGCTGCGAAGCCAAATCGGAAGGGTTTAGGGTTTCGACGACGGATTCGAGGAGTGAGATCGCGGATTCAACGTCGCCGGCATCTACCAGGTCTTCCACCGCTTCACTCCAGTTTTCTATTCCTTTCTCTTTCTCTTTCTCCATTGTTTTCGATGGCGATTTTCACCGAACCCGCTAAATCAACACTGCTAGCTTGTGCTGCAACTGCAAGCCTGCGACTGGATGGAGAGAGAGAGGAACGAGGACGAATGACAAATATTTTAAATTAAAAAAAAAACTTTATTGTTTGAAAATTTAAATTAGATAAATGATAAAACAACTTAAATAATATTTTTTTAATAATTAATTATTAATTTGAGGTTATTTGGAAAGTAATTACAAATCTAGGACAGTAGGTCACGTTCATAATTGGATATGATTGTTCACGTTCAGAATCAGACATGACTAAGGGGGCAGTTACGCCTAGTTCTAGTTCTGGACGTGACCAGTCAATGTCCAATTCTAGGCGTGACCTACTCCTGACACGTGTCATGCATAGATTAAGCGATGCGTATATATATTTCGGACGGTTATAACTTTTGACTGGAATGTTCGATTGAGCCGTAGTTTGTGTCAAAATGCTCGAAATTGAGAGGAGAAGCCCTGAGCAAATTTCGAAAGGAGATTTGATCAATTTTTTTTTTCTTCCAAAAAATGCTTCTAAGTGCCTCAAAATTATGATTTAATCTTCGAACATCTAAAAATTTTCTTGTTTTCTACTTTTTTAATTATTTAGTCAATTAATTGCATGCTATTTTTTATTTTTTTAATTATCTCTCTTAATTTCGAGCGTTTTGACATATCGTACACCTCAATCCGACATTTATCTCAAAAGTTAGACCATTTGAAAGATATATTGAACGTTATTTTTTAATGTTATTTATAACATCCTCTCTTTCTCTCCTTAGCCTTCTCTCTCTTTCCTTTCTTCCTTTTCTCTGCTTCTGCCATTGATGAACTAGATAAGCTTCTTAAACACTCAATCGGTGACCAAAACCCTTCACACCCAACATGAAAGTTGAAAGGAACTACTCAATGAGCTAGATTACATCATCACTTTTCTTTGAAAACCATCAAACAGAGAGATCTAGTTCTCTAAGAAAATTCACAAAGTTTGATTCTAAGGAAAAAAGAAGGTGTTTTAAGGACATTTAAGCTTGGAAAAGCTGTTCTCTAGCCTTTCTTGTCAATTTAGAGGTAAGAAACTCAAGTTTTACCGTTTAATTTGTGAAATTGTTCTTGGGATGAATAGTGACCACTTTGTGATAGAGTTGGAATTAGGCTTGAGTTCTTTAGAAAAGTATGCTCAGGAGGTTGTTCTGATGAATATTAAGCTTTAAAACATGATTTCTGATGAAGTTTGGTTTTGATTTTGTGATATGTATGAGTAGGAAGAATGTTGATGAAATGGAAGGTATTATGAGATATATGAGCCTGAGTGCTTTTACAAAAGTTACTCGGGAGGCTAAATAAACGGTGAATATGTGTTGAAATAATCGTTTTAGTTAAGTTGGATAATTAGTGATATATGGTCTGGTTAAAGGCAATTGAACTGGTTGATTTGTCTTATGCAGAGTCTTAGAGAGACTCTAAGGCCTTGGTTAGGCCGGGATAGATCCTGCTGAGGGTCTGAGAGTCGCATATGAGGTGGTTAGTTTTGATAACCCTAAGATAGATGATTGAGAGGGTTATGGAAAGGAATTATGTTTTTCTTTGATTTTAACGGTTGAGAACCATTGTTAGGTGCCTTGGATGGTGTTATTGATGATTTGATTGTGTTGTATGCCTTGTATAGGGCGTAGACCACCGACCTGGGGTTGAACGACAAAGCACGGCCTTGCCAAGTAAACTTTTTATTCTTGGGAGTGTTTCCACTACCTATGTTCCACCATACTCCGAAGGAGTAATGATTACTATATATCATGGTTTATGTGTATTAAAGATGTGAGTTGTTGTTTTATTGAAAATATGTATATGATGAAAGGAACACTGTGATAGTGTTCTATGATTTATGATAAACTAAACTCTGTGATAGTGTTATGTTAGGCGATTGATAATAAGTAAAGACTGTGATAGTGTTATGTGATTGATGATAAGATGAACACTGTGATAGTGTTCTGTGATTGATGATAGGATGAACATTGTGATAGTGTTCTGTGATTGATGATAAACTAAACACTGTGATAGTGTTGTTATGTGCTTGATTAGATTCTCTGGCCAGTAGAATTGAATTTAATAGTCTATATATATAAGTCCTGATGTGGGATGTGTCCACATAGTTGGATGAAGCCTCCTCAGGCAAAGAAAGAAAGCCCTGATGTGGCATGTGCCCATATGAATGGATGAAGCTTCCTCAGGCATGTTTAGTAGGTCCTGATGTGGGATGTGCCCATATGAATGGATGAAGCCTCCTCAGGCATGTTTAGTAGGTCCTGATGTGGGATGTGCCCATATGAAAGGATGAAGCCTCCTCAGGCATTGATTTATATCTGTATATGCTATGTACATGTGGTAATATGGGTGATAGCTGTGATGGCTAATTTGTAATACCAATTTTGATATTATGTGCATGAAAGTGAACCAAGGGGAGGAAAGACCTCCAAGAACCCTGAGTTTACTGAGATTTTTATCTCACCCCGTGTGTGGGGATTATATTTTTTGCAGGTGTAGTATCTAGCAGAGATGATGGATCGCAAGGCGGAAGGCCAGGTAGGGACATGCGTGGTAAAGCTGCTTGGGCAGTGTTTTGAGAGCTGATCAACTCACTGGTTTGGTGTACATGTGGAATGTCATGACGAGATCCTGAAACAACAGTGGAGCAACGAATGCCCAGCCTGATCCAGTGGTAGCTGCGTTGGCAGCCATGCAGCATGAGTTGGCTGCAAATAGGCAGATGCAGGAGAATTTGCAGCGTGAGATGGCTGCAAACCGTGAGATGTATGAGGCCTTGATGAAGGCTAATTAAGAGATTCTAGAAGAGGTGAGGATCTTGAGAAGAGATGATAGAGTATTCTCTACACCTTCGACGCACAAGGGCGATGGTAGTCGCCATCAGGTTGGGGGGTAACCACCTGAGAGGGGACCAGGTGTCCCAGGTTGAGGCTGACGATAATATTGCAGCCGAGAGAAATGCCCATGAGTGGTGGGTCACCACATCTCAGTTGCTGAGAGGCCAGGGTGAGGTTATCACCTTGTGGATTTTTAGGCCCAGTTTCTGGACAGATATTTTCTCAGAGATGCCAGAGAGCAATAGTAGGCCAAATTTGAAGGCCTTGTCCAGGGGCGGTTGTTAGTGGATGAGTACTTGGCCAAGTTCAATGAATGGGCTAAGTATACGCATTTTAGGTGAGTTCTGCCTGATGCAGAGGTTCTTGTAGTTAAAGTTTCAGAGAGGAACTCCACAGAGACCAGTTTCACATTCCAAGTGTGATACTTGTAGAAGAGGAATCCTTGGGGAGTGGGCCCACTGGTCCACTATTATATTATAGATGTGGCAAGCATGATCTCTATGATAGAGAGTGTCCACAAGCAAGCGGTCGAGCTATAGCCGATTCAGTGATAATAGTAGCACCAATCGCAGGCTGGATTTACTCAGTGGATGCTAGGGAGGGAGTCAGAGCTCCTGACTTGATCAGAGATGCTATTCTGATCGATGGTTATGATGTGAGAGTCTTGTGTGACTCTAGAACTACTCACTACTTCATTGAGAATCGTACTGCACTACGGTTGAACCTGCTGAGGTTCAGATTGTTTTCTCTTATGGAGGGTACCACCGCTTCTAAAGAGCATTGTTGGGTGGATATGTGTTGCAGAGATGTGCAGTTTCAGTTTAATGGCAGAGAGTACACGGTTGATTTGTATTACCTAGTTATGTCTACCCTTGAGATCATTCTGGATATGATTTGGTAGGCCAAGTATGGCGTGATGTTGGATTGTAGTAAGAAGCATGTTGCTATGCCTTCTGATAGAGCTGGTTTGAGTTCCACCTCTTTCCTACCAGTCTTGCAAGCTCGCAAGGCGATCAGAGAAGGAGCTCAGGGCTATATCTTCTCATGTGTGACAGAAGATAAGCCAATTGTGATCTGTTGTAGATCTCAGTGATGAGCGAGTTCATGGGTGTATTTCCAGAGAAGATTACACCGCTACCACCTGTGAGAGAGATTGAGTTCCCCATTGATTTGGTTCTTGGTGTAGGACCGATATCTATAGCACCTTAGCGTATGGATCCTCCAGAATTGAGGGATTTGAAGGTGCAGTTGGAGAATCTGCTGCCGAAGCAGTTTATCAGACTGAGTGTTTCACCGGAGAGAATACCGGTGATCTTCGTGAAGAAGAAGGATGACAGTATGAGACTGTGTGTTGGTTGCAGGCAACGAAATAAGGTTATTATTGGTAATAAATATCCTTTGCCTTGGATTGATGATCTGTTAGATCAGTTGGGAGAGCCAGTGTGTTCTCTAAGATTGACCTGAGATCCGGATGTCACTAGATTCGGATTAAGCTGAGGACATACCGATGACTGCATTTAGGTCTAGCTATGGTCATTATGGGTATCAGGTCATTCCGTGCGGTCTCGTGAATGCCCTGCAATGTTCAGGGATTACATGAACCGGGTGCTCAGATCTTACATGGATCAGTTCTTTGATGGATGATTACATGATAACATATTTGCTCATTCGGTACTTTGTGTATGGTTGTTTTTCGGATAAATCTTTTGGCCAGTTAGATAGATATGGACCTCCCTAGGAGTAGAGCGCAACTCCTAGTTTGGTTTTCTCTATAGGAGAGATTCCTTAAGACCAAGAGATAGGTAGTCTCGTGTTGTAGCAGCCTATTCTCAGAGGTACCATATGGTGTGCATCCTTGTGTAGGGGTAGCTCTCGTTGGATGACACAGGTGTTAGTTCCGGCCTCACATTGTGGACTAAGATGGTCCATGATGACTTACAGGGTACTAAGATGATCCCAGGGGACTGAGATGGTCCTGGATACTTATGATGTTACACATTAGAGCTTGTGTGTGTGCCTATGTGTTGTTTAAGGGCCATGATTGGTTATCAGGATGTTTCTTGGGGGATTCCTGACTTGGTGTTGCACCAAGATCGAGTTGTTGTGCTTAAGGGCAAGTTGATGGATGCAGTCCTATCCGAGGTTATATGTGTCAGTTTAGCATTCGTCCAGGTGTCACCAAGATATATTAGGAACTGAAGATGAATTTTGGTGGCCAGGGATGAAGAGAGAGACATAGCTGAGCATGTGGCTAAGTATCTAGTGTGTTAGAAGGTGAAGATTGAGCATCAGAGACTGTCAGGCCTACTGCAGTCGTTACAGATTCCAGAGTGGAAATGGGATAGCATTTCCATGGATTTTATAGTTGGACTACCGAGAACTCAGAGTGGATGTGACTCCATCTGGGTAATTGTTGATAGGCTGACCAAGTCTGTTCATTTCTTACCTGTTCAGACTGACTATACTGCAGAGAGGTTGACTCAGCTATATGTCAGAGAAATTGTTAGACTGCATGGTGTCCCAGAGAGTATTATCAGCGACAGAGATCCGAAGTTCACTTCTAGATTTTAGAGTGCGCTTCAGGAGGCTTTTGGGACTCAGTTGAGACTTAGTACAACTTATCATCCCCAGACCGATGGTCAGACAGAGAGGACTATCCAGACTCTGGAGGATATGTTGAGAGCTTGTGCCTTGGAGCAAGGTACTAGATGGAATCGATACCTACCTCTGGTGGAGTTCTTGTACAATAATAGTTTTCATGCTAGTTTGGGCATGACACCTTATGAGGCATTGTATGGCTGGAGGTGCAGGACTCCTGTTTGTTGGACTGAGGTGGGTGAGAGACAGCTTCTTGGACCTGAGATGGTTCAGGAGACTACTGAGCAAATCCGTCTAATCAAAGATAAGTTGTTAAAGGCTCAGAGTCGACAAAAAAGCTATTATGATTATAAACACAGGCCGTTGGAGTTTGATAAGGGCGACCATGTGTTTCTGAGGCTGTCTCCAGTTACTGGTGTTGGACGAGCTTTGGGTGTGAGGAAGCTCAGTCCTAGGTTCATTGGTCCTTATCAGATTTTTCAGAGAATAGGACCAGTGGCCTATAGGCTAGCTTTACCTCCCCAGTTGTTAGGGCTGCATGATGTTTTCAACGTGTCACAGCTGAGGAGATATGTGTCAGACCCGTCGCACGTGGTAGAGTCTGACACCGTTCAGATTAGAGAGAACCTGACTTGTCCTACACGGCCTATACGGATTCTGAATACGATGGAGAAGCAGATCCGGAGTAAGACCATTCCCATAGTTAAGGTACAATAGGAAGGAAGGACACCTGAGGAGGCAACTTGGGAGTGAGAGCAGGAACTGGTACAGCTATACCCCGAGTTGCTTGACAAGTATGTTTTTGAATTTTGCGGACAAAATTCTTAAAAAGGTGGGGTGAATATAACAACCTCTCTCTCTCTTTCCTTAGCCTTCTTTCTCTTTCCTTTCTTCCTTTTCTCTGCTTCTGCCATTGATGAACTAGAGAAGCTTCTTAAACACTCAACCGGTGACCAAAACCCTTCACACCCAACATGAAAGTTGAAAGGAACTACTCGATGAGCTAGATTTCATCATCACTTTTCTCTGAAAGCCATCAAACAGAGAGATCTAGTTCTCTAGGGAAATTCACAAAGTTTGATTCTGAGGAGAAAAGAAGGCGTTTTAAGGACATTCAAGCTTGGAAAAGCTGTTCTCTAGCCTTTCTTGTCGATTTAGAGGTAAGAAACTCAAGTTTTACCGTTTGATTTGTGAAATTGTTCTTGGGATGAATAGTGACCACTTTGTGATAGGGCTGGAATTAGGCTTGAGTTCTTTAGAAAAGTATGCTCAGGAGGTTGTTCTGATGAATATTAAGCTTTGAAACATGATTTCTGATGAAGTTTGGTTTTGACTCTGTGATATGTATGAGTAGGAAGAATGTTGATGAAATGGAAGGTATTATGAGATATATGAGCCTGAGTGCTTTTACAAAAGTTACTCGGGAGGCTAAATAAATGGTGAATATGTGTTGAAATAACCGTTTTATTTAAGTTGAATAATTAGTGATATATGGTCTGGTTAAAGGCAATTGAACTGGTTGATTTGTCTTATGCAGAGTCTTAGAGAGACTCTAAGGCCTTGGTTAGGCCGGGATAGATCCTGCTGAGGGTCTGAGAGTCGCATATGAGGTGGTTAGTTTTGATAACCCTAAGATAGATGATTGAGAGGGTTATGGAAAGGAATTATGTTTTCCTTTGATTTTAACGGTTGAGAACCGTTGTTAGGTGCCTTGGATGGTGTTATTGATGATTTGATTGTGTTGTATGCCTTGTATAGGGCGTAGACCACCGACCTGGGGTTGAACGGCAAAGCACGGCCTTGCCAAGTAAACTTTTTATTCTTGGGAGTGTTTCCACTACCTATGTTCCACCATACTCCGAAGGAGTAATGATTACTATATATCATGGTTTATGTGTATTAAAGATGTGAGTTGTTGTTTTATTGAAAATATGTATATGATGAGAGGAACACTGTGATAGTGTTCTGTGATTGGTGACAGTATGAACACTGTGATAGTGTTCTATGATTTATGATAAACTAAACTCTGTGATAGTGTTATGTTAGGCGATTGATAATAAGTAAAGACTGTGATAGTATTATGTGATTGATGATAAGATGAACATTGTGATAGTGTTCTGTGATTCATGATAAGATGAACACTGTGATAGTGTTCTGTGATTGATGATAAACTAAACACTGTGATAGTGTTGTTATGTGCTTGATTAGATTCTCTGGCCAGTAGAATTGAATTTAATAGTCTATATATATAAGTCCTGATGTGGGATATGCCCACATAGTTGGATGAAACCTCCTCAGGCAAAGAAAGAAAGCTCTGATGTGGGATGTGCCCATATGAATGGATGAGGCCTCCTCAGGCATGTTTAGTAGGTCCTGATGTGGGATGTGCCCATATGAATGGATGAAGCCTCCTCAGGCATGTTTAGTAGGTCCTGATGTGGTGCCCATATGAATGGATGAAGCCTCCTCAGGCATGTTTAGTAGGTCCTGATATGAGATGTGCCCATATGAAAGGATGAAGCCTCCTCAGGCATTGATTTATATCTGTATATGCTATGTACATGTGGTAATATGGGTGATAGTTGTGATGGCTAATTTGTAATACCAATTTTGATATTATGTGCATGAAAGTGAACCAGGGGGAGGAAAGACCTCCAAGAACCCTGAGTTTACTGAGATTTTTATCTCACCCCGTGTGTGGGGATTATATTTTTTGCAGGTGTAGTATCTAGTAGAGATGATGGATCGCAAGGCGGAAGGCCCGGTAGGGACATACGTGGTAAAGCTGCTTGGGTAGTGTTTTGAGAGCTCTGAGGCTCACTATTGTAGATATCATATTGAGATAGGTAGTTCCTAATTCTCTTGACATATCTGTATAGATATTGTTGATGTATATGTCATTCCTCTATGTTATCTGAATCCATAAGGACTAGTTGTATTTGTGGCATTCGTTTATATTTCGTGGATATGTACCATACATAATGAATCAAGAAATATGGTTTTGAAAACGCTTCTGATGATTTGATTAATTGTTTTAATTAATTATGCGCTTATCTGATTAAGTAATATGTCAATACACCGGATGCATACAGGGTGTTACATTATTTTTCATAAAAAATTTTCATAAAAATAAGAATACATCAATTAATATATATATATATATATATAACAGTTGCTGATTGTGTATTTCAACACACACATCAAGCTCCAATAAAAAGATGTTTCACTTTTTTCAAAGTTTAAAAAAGAAAACAAAATATTTTTCATTTATGTACGTTACAAATATTATGCAAATTTAATACAGAATCAAGAAATGTACATAATATCATTATAAACATGTTTTAGAAAAATTTACATGTATATGGCAATCATTATAAACATTTTAGAGTTTATGTACATTACAAATATTATGCAAATTTAATACAGAATCAAGAAATGTACATAATGAAAAATAATATTAAAAAATAACGTACATAATATCTTTCAAATGGTCTAACTTTTGAGAGAAATGTCCGATCAAGGTGTACGATATGTCAAAACGCTCGAAATTGAGAGGTAATTAAAAAAATAAAAAATAACATGCAATTAACTGACTAAATAATTAAAAAGTAGAAAACAAAAAAATTTTTAGATGCTTGAAGATTAAATCATAATTTTGAGACACTTAAAAGCATTTTTTGGAAAAAAAAATTGACCAAATACCCTTTCTAAATTTGCCTTGGGCTTCTCCTCTCAATTTCGAGCGTTTTGACACAAACTACGTCTCAATCGGACATTCCAGTCAAAAGTTATGACCGTCCGAAGTTTATATACGCAACACTCCATCTGTGCATGACACGTGTCCAGAGTAGGTCACGCCCAGAATTGGGCATAACTGGTCACGCCCAGAACCAGGCATCATTGTCCCCTTAGTCACGGCTGGTTCTGGGCGTGACGAGTCATGCCCAATTCTAGGCCCAAATTTGTAATTACTTTTCAAACAGTCCCAAATTAGTAATTAATTATTAAAAAAATATTATTTAGGTTCTTTTGCCTTAGATAAATGTTATAATTACGTGAAATGTTAAAATTATGTATTTCTTATTATTATTTGATTTTAAATTAAAATTTCACATAATAGTAAAATAATTACTCAAAGAGACACAACAATGCTAAAAACAGGATAAAAGGATTGATATCAATAGTGTGATGTATTAACAACAATTATAACACATTTAGCCTCTCCTATTAAATGATTCTTCAAAAACTACTTTGAGAAATCCATTGAAATTGTATTGAAGTATAAAAGATCAATTGATCTTCTCTTAGAAATCCAATTTCTTAGCTTATTTTTTTTAATTAAAACTAAACTAAATGAAAAATATTCTATTGTAAATAAAGCAAAATCTACTAAAGTATTATACTACAAAGAAGAATTAGACGAATTCTATCAATATCCGAACTTTATTCTATTGTATAGAAAAAAAAAATAAAAAAAGTAGGTTATTTTCTTGAGTATTCGAACTCTCCTAATTTTTTTTATTTATGAAAAAGATATTATCAATTATGTAAAAAATCGAAAACAAATTAAGAAAAGTCGACTATCAGATTCGAACCGATGACCATCGCATTAAGGCAAAAAATATATTAAAGTGTAATGGTAGATATATCTACTAATAGATTTAGATCACAAGCTGTAAGGCAAATTTAGATCAAGCCAAAAAACAAACAAACAAACAAAAAAAGATCAACAAACCATCACAAAAATAAAGCAAAACCACATTGATTCATGCTGTGATCCTGGCATATACAACCTATACTACCTAGGTTAGTAGCGACCACCCTGGTCACTGGTTCAAATAATGCATCGAACCTAGTACAAAATACGGCCTTTGAGGCCGACCAAGATACAAATATAAAAAATGGAGTCTTGAATTATGAAATGTCGGACTTGAGGGCAACTATCAACTACCATCTTTTTGTTGCCATTTGAAGCTTCTTGCGTTGGATTTTGAATGAACCATTGTGAAACCATCCAGAGATCAGCCTCCTTCATTAACATTAACACTCGAGGAAACATCATCAACTACATCTCCCCACTTACTTGTTATGATCCCAAAATCTTGATGCACAATAGGATTATCCTTCACCCGTGGAGTTTCCACTACAACTCTATCAACTAAAGGCGAGTCTAGATGCAAAGACTTATTACAAGATTGAGTGCCTCCCTATTCTTGAGTTTCTGGCACCATATAAATGAAATATTTAAGTGTATGGCCCCGTCCAGGAGGTGAACCAATATCATGTGAATATGGTATAATCTCTACCTCAACATCAAAGAAAGCCTAGTGCACGTTAGCACGAGGAGAATAAGACTGATCACCCCTTTGCGCGATAAAAACGTCAACCGAGGATTTACCATTATCATCAAGGTTTGATATGTGTGCATCATCACCCTGATTATACTTCAAGGATCCCCCTAAATCATTCTTTTTTGCAAAGCTTGGACCCGGTGGGAATACTCCATCGTCTTGAATAATTGGCTCCTTTTGTTTCTCCACAAAGATCTTTTTGCCTTTCTAGACTTTCTTCCAGGGTTTTAACTTTCTACATCTATTATGTGTGTGATCAATATTGTTGCAATTTTGACAAAAACTTGGCAGCCTTTCATAGACTATGTCTACAAAAAAAAAAATCTTTGGCGCTTGACTAGGATTTGGTCTCTCAACTGATTAACAAGCTCAATATCAACAAGGATGCGCACAAAGTTCCCAAAAGTATTGTATTTGGAAGCATCATTGAGAGTCAAAGGAGTGTCTGTTAACTCTTTGGCAAGCGTACCAATTCATCCAAATAGTATAATAAAACGGTAAGATCGAGTGTCGAGTCTACATGGACTTTGATTATACTCAGAATTTGTATACGTCTAATTGTAAGCAATTAATAGAATAAATTTTGGGGTTTGTAAGTGATACTATATGTAAATATAAATTCAAAATAAAATAAATTAAAAATAGAATAAAGGCAAGATGCAAGATTATGTAATATGTTGGGTGTTCAGCTTACCAAAACTACTCTTGATGCAATGTTAATGATTTTTCACTATTTAATATTATTTTACATATTACATTCATCCTCTAATTTATTCTAACCATGATCCCTCATATGAAAGAACCTAAATTACCTAATTTCACTCTTGATCCCTCAGCAAGCTACATCAAATAATTTGCATTAAGAATAGAGATATATATTTAAAGCTAAACATTGTCATTCTATCCCTAAATATGGATTGTTTAGATATTTTTTTTTCAGTTCTTAGAGTATATACATTTCTCAATACCCTCATAACATTACATGCATATAGATGATCATATCATAAACATGACAATAGATTCAGAAAAGAATAATAATATGGAAATAACATTAAATAGATAGTGAGAATTGTTACATCAATAGTGTTTGATTGTTGAACCCCAATAATAAATAGTTTAGTCTCTCATTGGCATGAGATGCTTACAATAAACTAAAGGAAACAACAATTGATGAAAGAGAATGGAAGAATAATGGTAGAATAAGGGGTATAAGCCCACTCATGCAGAGTGAATTCTTCTTTTCTTTGTGACTTGGGTTTCTCTTTGATTTCTCCTTATGTTTTGTCTTTGATTGCTCATCCCTTTTTATAATCAAAATTTTGTTTTATTGGACTTTTTTTTTTATATTAGCAACGCTCTAAGCTCATATGTGCGCGTTAAGCTCAAATTCTTAATCCATCTTTTAAGTCTTTAATATGTAATCCTGTAAAGAAAATACAATCAACACACTATAAATCAACTAATTTTAGCATTTATTCGATAGAAACTCAAATAAGTTAAATTCTTATATTTTCAATCACAAAAAAAACATTAAAAGAGAAAAAATAAGATAATATTATATAATTTAAATGCATAATTTACATATAAATAGCAATTTTGAGTGTCCACCCCATGCCAATAGAAAATATAATCGTGGGACGACAATATTCCTGAGGCAACAGAAAAATTCTAATCTAGCATTGTGTGTTCGTTTGCTTCACCTTATTTGGATTAAAATCCTGTGCCCACGAGAATAGTTTGAGTGATCCAGGGTTTAAAGGCCAAGAACTTATGGCCAAAACCCTACGTAAATCTTCCAAAGAGGCAGAGGAAAAATCAAAATAACCTTTCCCTCATGGAATCATACGCCATATACCCATTGGCTTACAAAGCTTCTCGAGTTTGGTGTGCAAATATTGATAATTTAGTGGAGTGACCCATTCGGAAAGATTCAACCTCCCATGAAGATTGTTTTTACATGAGAAAACCTTAACCCTAATAGAGAGAACATCGTTTTATAAATTCAAAACTTTATTATTACTTAAAGAATTGCATTTGCCATTCATTCATGCGATCAAATTGTTATACGAGAATTGCTACCTTCCTGAATATTCAAACAAATGTATGCCACTAATTGATATACAACTTAACCCAAAAAAAAAAACATATTACGTTAGTGCTTAAAACTACACAAATATTTGTCTTTAAATTATAAAATTAATTTTAAGAATAATTTGATTGAAATGTTCATATATATATATATATATATATATATATATATATATATATATATATAACTATAGACTATATATCGTATATTATTCGTTTTCCTAATGACCTAATGTTAAGTGCTAAAGGAGAAATGTAGAAGATTAAAAAGAGTAGAGGGAAGAAGTTCTAACTGACTATGTATTTTTCTTCTTCTTAATCTGTATGCAATTCAAAACTTAGCTTTTTTCTAATTTTAAGGTATAAGTCAAATGATGTAAGACAAAATTTTGCATTTGATAAGTTATAGGTTTGTGTTTTCATTTAATTTGTCTCTTTAAGTGAGTTAAAATAACCCTTATGTGAATATTCCTAAAATTTAAAAGTTTTCTCTATCTTGAATTGAATTGAGACATAATTCTCTTGGAATTTTGTTAAAAAAAATATTTTTTCCCTAAAATCTTCAAACGCAGTATACATAACAAACAAACTATCCGTTTCTAATCTAGCTATGGTGAGTCATAACAACGTATAATTGTTTAAACTTTTAGTATCTCCATATAAGTCATTTATAATTTATTACTGTTTTAATTTTTTTGTTTATTAGTATTAGAAACATAGTATAGTTATACAATATTGTTTGAAATTACATAAATTTATGACAAAAAAATTACATAAATTTAACACTAATTGTACATTAATTTATGGCAAGGAACAGATTTTAACTTTTTTTTCTTCTTAAAACTTTTAATATATATTTGAAAGTCACAATGAATCTTAACTAATCCAAATTAAGCCAAGAGGATATAAAGATCTCTTAACATTTTTATTTATTTATAAGACTTGAAATTAAAATACCTTTCTTAAGGAAGTTAAACCACCTTGACACTTAAATCAACAAACATGCATTAATTTTAATTTATACATTACATTAGATTGTAATTTCTCAGTTATAATATAAAAGTATATATTAACAAAATAAAAATAGAGAAAAACAAGGTTAAATTATATACATTAAATGGTATAAATGACATTGTTTTTACTTTGAAATTATGACAAATATTCAGAATTTTTATGTGTATACATAATTGATGTGTTGCATTTTATTCCATGTTTAACATATTTATTCATGTAGGTTTGCATTTATTTGTGTTAATTAGGACTAGTATGTTTATTTTCTTTAATTTTCACATCACCTAGGATTTTTTAGGTTTATTTTTTAATTTTATTCCTTATAAAGGTGAATTACATAAGGAGATTGTCATTAAGGCTTGAGGTTTTATGCTTGGAGTAACTTTGATCTTATTCTATTTTATTCTTACAAGCATAATATATAATATACCGTATACGTATAAAAATATATCATGTCGTTATATAAGAAAATCTATGTTTTTGCCAATGGTGTTATCTTATTCTTAAATGAATAATATATAGTATACCGTATTTAATATCGTATATTTACTTTTATTTCGTACTTAATATTTATCTTTTTTTGTGTATATACATGTTCAAAATGCTTAATTTTAAAAATAGAAGGGACAACAAATTTTATCCCAAAATTATTTTAGAGTGTGTTTGGATAGAAAATTTTAATTAAGAAAAGTAATTTATCAAAGAATTTAAAATTCTTTAATTTAAAAATCATTATTTGGATGTCTTTATATAAAGAATTTAATTTTTTGAAATTTTAAAACAGAATTTTAAACAATTAACAATGTAGAATTTTAATTTATCTCTAAAAGATGAGAAATTGAAATTCTCTTCTTTTATCCAAGTTCTCATCGTATCACTCCTTGCTCCGTCTCCATTTGCTGGCGAATACTTCGACTTCCGTTACTCCCACGACCACAACACCCACCTCATGTGCCTCGCCGTGTATGAGATTCAAAATTTTAAAAATGAAAAATTTTAATTTTTTTATACAGCGGTAAAGTTGTGTCTTGGTGACCTGTTGGTCATGGGTTCGAATCCAGAAACAGCCTTTTTGGATATGCAAGGGTAAGGCTGCATACGATATCCTTTCCCCTTGCCTGCGCATAGTGTGGAGCTTCCGGGCAATAAGGTTACATGTTAAAAAAAAATAGAATTTTAAAAATAAAAAAAAATTGATGCATTTTAATTTTTCTAAATTTTAATTTTTCCGTGAAATTTTAAAATACTTTATCTAAAGGTTTACTTTTAATTTGCTTACATACAATAGTCGGTTACATATTAACCTACGTAAAATCAAAAAGCGTTTTTTCCATAGGGCATGTGATCCAATAAATTAATCATCCAAAATTTATGTACGTCCATGTGCCTTTCATGCAACCCCACCTACGTCCATGTATTAACCGCAAATGCAGATGCACGTACAGGAAACAAAAAGTACATGCAATGCATGAATAATTAATTTGACAAAAGTAATTAAGGCATAACTTCAAATCCAATATATATATTACCTATCCAAACAAATCATTCAAATCTTTGTATGTACCTAGCTAGCTATACTTTCCAATACCATATATAATAATATACCTTCCCCAACTCAACTTGAATCCTCAAATTAAACTAATTCAGATCATGTAAATCTGAATTTCTGCAAGTCCATAATCTTAAACCAGTTTCCATCTTTATACATGGAGCAAGTTATCACACATTCTTGTCCATTTCTTTTCTTTTTCCTTTTTCTTTCTCCTGTTGCTATTCTTCTGCTAAGTTAACACTCTGAACTGCATTGTGTTTTGTGGATATATTGCAACATCAGAAAAAGAAAAAAAAAAAAAAGCAATTCCTTCATGGGGTATCTTCATTGATTAATTAACCTAGCTAGCTAGTTAATTATCAATTCTTTTAGGCCACGAAATCCCGCAATAACTGCGCAGCAAACCTCTTTCTGTTTTGAATAATGTCAATGCTCTCATAACTGGTGCCTGAGTGAGAATTAGAAGGTGGAGTAGTGTTGGTGGCACCACAAAACTCATTATTCGCATTATTGGTTGTTGATCTCATTCCCAAGTGCATGTTCTGTGAGAGGAATCCATGTTGATGAGTTGTTCCAGAGAGGGAAAGGTTATTGTTATTCTCAGTGTTGTGTGGAAGTCCAAGAGTGAGAGAAACACCATTTCCATGGAACCTAGGAGCCAGTGATTGCTGATCAGTGACATGATGATGATGATGATGGAACCTTCCAATGTCTTCCATATTGGGAAATGCTCCAAAACCACCACCACCAGCACCATGGCTTTCAATGCCAAACTTTGTTGTGTTGTTACCTTCTCTAGTAATAATAATATTATTATTTGTCTCTCCATGATGATGAGGCCTCATTTCCATGTCCACTGAAAGAATGCTACCTGGAGAGTTCTGCATTTCAGAAGTGCTTCTAATTGGCTTGTTTGGACTTTGCATGTCAGCAAGATGGAAACCAGCCGATTGGAGTGAATTATTGGAATTATTAGAGATCTCTGTTGGGGAAGTGGTTTGGTTGTTGTTGTTGTTGAAGCTTTCTGCTTTTGATTGGAGAATGTTAATGTGATCAAGTCTCATTGCACCAGATTCTTGTGCAGTAGCATTAGCTTCTGACCATAACTCCTTGCTTGATTCTTTTGATCTTTTTGTGGTGTTATCCTGAGAGCTATTGTTTGGTTCTTGTTTTACCTCTTCCAAGTACATTTCTTCTACCATTGGCTTCCATAGCCGAACTCGGGCATTTATAAACCAGTTAGACACCTGATTATGAACTTAATTAACAATGTCGTCTTAAACCTTCCATAGCCATTCATACCTTTCATTTTTTAATATTTCCAGAAAACAAAACTTAGATACAATTCCTAAATTCTTTAGGTGTCGTTTGTACTGTTATCCAATTAGAATTTCATCTCAAGAATATACTTAATAAAAAGGTTTGTATTAAAAGATGATATGGATTATCAAGATGAAACTTTAATTCTAATTGGAGAACAACACAAACAACACTTGACAAATTGTATCTAAGCCTTTTCCATTTATCTAATGCATGTAAATTAATCCCACTCTCACCAATCCTTTCTCAATGCGATCAATTGGAAAATGGACTTCTAACTTGAAGTGCAAGTAAAGCATAGTGTGCAATTACATATTATTGTCACCTTTAAAAGTACATATATCAATATATGGAATGGATTGTACCTGGCTCCGAGTAAGTCCAGTTTGTTTTGCAAGCATAACCTTATCGGAGTCCTTAGGATAGCTGCCGGCCACAATAAGAAACTCAAGTTGAGTTAAAAAACAAAAATAATATACACACAGTTTCTAATACATTCTTTCTTTTACCTAAAATTTATTAGTATTAATCCTCTTCAATATTATTATCTTGTTTGAATAAACTCTTTAATAAAGAAATTAAAGAAAGAAAATCTTTATGAATTAGTTTATGCATAACTAAATTTTAAGTTATAAGGTGAATAAGTTTATAAGAGAAACTTAATTTATTTAGCATTTTTTTTCCTTATAAATATATATTGAGAACATTACTATATATATATATATATATATATATATATATAGAGAGAGAGAGAGAGAGAGAGAGAGAGAGAGAGAGCTAGTAATTAGTTGTTGGATATGAAATACTTACGGGTGCAAGAAATGTTCAAAAAGCCAAGCACGAAGAACAGAAACAGCACGTTCAGGCAAGCCTCTTTGGGGCCTCCAAGCATTGTGTTGGATCATTCCAAGCTGTTGTAATGCACGTTGTTGTCTCAGTTGATGATCAACATACCTAAGCCTCGAACCTTCTACCTTAACTCCCATGCAATCATCTTCACCTAAGGTTTTGCTCGTGGTCTTTATTTGTGAAGAGATTGCATCTTTGAGACACCGAAATTGCTTCGAGATTGTCTTTAACGCAAGGGCTGTGTAAGACTTTGCAGCTCCAACACCCGCTGCTTGCTCAAATGATGTTATCACAACTTGCATTTGGTGGTGATATTGTCGGTACCTTTGTTCCACCTAGCAAAAAGTTCAGAACAGAACAATCAATAGTTAGAATAATAATTGCTATAGCTTATGATATATGTTTGTAGATTGGATAAAAATGCATGAATACCACTTTGTGAGAGAGGGAGAGAGAGAAAATGGAGAAAGAAGTGTAAATACAAGCACTGATATGATATGATAAAAAAGAAAGAGATTAGAGAAAAAAATAGTATTAAATAGGTGTTTCATGATTACATTGCTGTAGTTAAGTGATTGACAATGTTGAATGAATAAAAAATGTTGTGAGTGGTGAGGGTTCATGAAATGACGTACTCGAGTGGAATTTGGAGCCCATGTGTGTATTATCATTTTTTACGTTTTAACCCTTTTCCTATCTCAGTGAAAAATTGTATAAATTCAATGAAAAATGTTTAATAAACACTCTGTTATTTAACACCTAAAAAAAATATAGATATAATAGAAATTATGATATGATAAAAAAGAAAGATAAACAAAATGACAAATTTTAGTGGTGTGTTTAAAATAAAAGTGATTTTTTTATCATTACTTAAATGCAATTTTAATATACAAAATTTTAATAGAAAAGAAACATGCAATTGGATGATTAACGATGAATACAAAAGAATAGTGTTGTAGAAAATGTTAAAAAAAATATTATATAAATAGTGAACTCTTCAATAATGGGTTCAGACTTTCAGATATAAACGGGAAACTGACCCAAATGGGCCCAAACTCAAACAAATTATTCTCTGACATTCATCAGATGTGACCCAAATGACTTTCACAGTCTCTCTTGCAAGGTCACATTCTCAGTCCCACAATCAAAAGCTGAATCATACAAATTTTATTCAAGTATTGAATCAACGATGCCCAAGGCTCATGAATAAGGGACATAACACCGCAAGGAAGAAGCGATACATACTCAAGTACCCTAGTACTTTCCACAAGAACAAAACCAATGCATTTGTAGAGCTAGTGCACGATAATAATAAATTCTTGGAAATCAATACCAAATATCCCAAAGCACCATTAAGAGGAAAGTTAATCATTACGTGCACGTGTTTATTTATAAACATACTATTATATATATACCTCATCTAGCATGGTCACAAGCTTTGACTTCTTCATCTGAAGCTCTTGTCTCTGTGCTGTGCTGAGTTCAACTCCTTGTTTGCCTCCGTCATTATTATTATTCTCCCCTCCTCTACAGCTCGAACCATCACCAACCCCAGAAGTGGATTCAATATTTCCTTTCATCTTCTCTTTCTTAGCCCCTTCCATATATTCCTCCCCTTTGAAGATTCCCTTGCCCACATTCACAACTTCATCAAGAAGCTCCTGTGTTGCTTTCAAATACTTAGAACCCAAAGAAACACTATGCATGCTAGAAACTCCATTGTGCGTACCCCTCATATTATCACCGCCGCCGCCGCCGCCTTGGCCCGCCGGAGAAATAGCATGAGTCTCCCCAGAGAGAGAACTATATGGTGTTTGTTGTGAAGAAAGGCTCAGTGACAAATGATTAGGCGTGTGGAAACTAATCTGCGTCGACATGACACTATTATTAGTGACACACCCCATGTTATTAGATGGGTTGTGTGCAGTTGATGTCATCATATTCGAAGCAGATTGGTCAAATATGGAACCCCATAGGTTATAGTTGTTACCATGAGATGCTGCCAAGGTTGTTGCTGCGGCAGCACCACTGTGGAAACCGGAGAATTCATGTTGCCCGAGGAACGACGATCGAGCAGGGTTGGCGGCGGCGGCGTTGGATCGGAGGAAGTTTGAAGAGGGAATGGTAACCCCAGACAGGTGATGATATTGTGGTTCACGGTTGTTGTTGGGAGAAGGAGGTGGCGGCGCGTGGGAGAAGTTACCAAGGTTGAGCGCGTTGGCGGAAGTGGAACTACTAACACTAGTGTTTTTGTTGGGATTGACGAGGAGCATGTTTTGCGTTGGGTGTTGTGCCGCGTCAGAAAACGGTACTACGTAGTTTGGATTCATAAGGTAAAGTGTCTGCAACCCTTCAGCGGAGGAAGGGATTTCTGAAGTGCTGCCATGAAAGTACGTTGCCATATCCACAAACAAAATTCTCTTTCTCGTATAACCGTACGAGAAAAACAAACCTGCTACAATGATAAATTGATAATGATTCATAATAATATATAGTTAGTCTTTCTTTCTCAAAAGTCTATGCAAAAAGACGGGTCACGGAGACAAATCAAACCTTCTTTTCTCTTCTTCTTGTTTGCGTGTCTTGATCTGAACACCTCGATTAGCCCCTTAATTTGAAGCTATATCAGTCACAGATCCTAAAAAACATAACCAAAACACACTTGTTTCAGTTAATGAATCCGATGAATTACCTTAAAAGGAACACCCCAAATGAAAAATGAAACAAAAAACATGAAATATGAACAACGGCAAGAAAGAAAAAGAGAACCTTTAGAAGCTGGAGAGAGGGAAGGGGGTTGTTGAAGAGAGAGATAAAATACTTATACACAAGATCTTATAAGAAAGGAAGAAAAATGAATAAAATAAAGTACAAAAAAATCAATCGATGGCATCAAAAGGGTATATCATATATGTACACTATATCTATTATCTCGGCTGCGAAATGAATAAATTAAAGCAACCAATTTTTTTCAGTTGTCCGTACCATATTCCTTAATATTAATGATTGATAAAGGAAGAGCTACAAGGTTGGGTTTGTTTTCACACACACGAGGAAGAGAAAGAGAAGAAGAAGAAGAAGAAGAAGAAGAAGAAGAAGAAGAAGAAGAAGGGTGTGATGGTAGATAAAAGGGTGTTATCTAGCTAGACAAAGTGTCTATCATCGCGGGGCATGAGGAGCAAAAGCTAGCCACCCTTTTGCTTTCAAAGGGGATTGGGGTTGGGAACTTTGTTGGAGTTTGCTTACTGGCTCTGCTGTGTTGTGTCTGACTATTCTCTCTGCATTTTCTCCCAAGTGATTTTTTTTGGGTATATAAAATTTATGATATTTGGAAAAGACAGCTGGTGGATGAGTGATGAGTGATGTGAGATTAATATAATTGTAAAGTGTGGTCCGTTTTATATAGTTCCTAATGATAATAATAATATCGAGAAAACTTGTATTTATGAATAATAATAGACAGCTCAAGCGTAATAATCTTTTTTTGTTGTACACTCTCACGCCTTATGTTAGCTATACCTCTCTGCATCTTATATCCTCCACAATTTCTTTTTTTCTTTTTCTGTGTTTGATATGCATAAATATTAATTAGCAGTCTCCATGTATGTATAAAGATCCACATAAAATTAACCACTCCTTGACCTTGTATAATTTATAAACCAAACGCCCTCGACCACCACCTTCCAGCACACACTTGACCAGAAAAGAAGTTTACTAATTCACACAGTCACGCTTTTGTTGATGAAATTATATATATATATATATATATATATATATTATGGAAAATGGAATATGAGATTGAAGACTTAAGAAAGCAAAGAGCAAGAGAAGGGGTTGCTCTTGATCGAAATCTGACCCTTGGCTATTCGAACCTTAGGATAATTTCTGCCCTTTGGTTTCTATACTACTTTTCCTTTTCACATTTACCCTTTTTCTAAAATTCGAAGTTGTAATTCTCTGTTCTTTTTCCTTTTTTCTTTATTCTGTTGGAAACAAGAAATACAAGACAAAACAATATAATTTAAAACTAATTTCAGTATAGAAAAAAATAAAAGGAAAAATATAATTAAAAACCATGTTATACCCCAGCATGCATGTTAATTTTTTTCACTTTTAACCAAGTAATAATACAAAAAAAATGAACAAACAATTATGTAACTATAGTTTATGTATTATACAAAATAAATGCTTGTTGTGATATATTTAAATTTACAGTAAATAAATATTTTTATATATAAATTATATAATTAAAATAGACAATTTCATTTGAAAAATTGAAATTCAATTTAGAATTAGAAATAAAAGATCGAGAATACATTAAAAGAGATAAATGATTAAGAAGACTACAAAATATAGATAAAGATAAAAGTGGGATAGTTTGAGATGATTGAAAAATTAAAGAACATCTTGAATAGTCACCTGAGCAGTGTGTGAAATGGACATTCATAACTCATAAGAGAAAAAAGAAAGAAAAAATATATGAAGTGTCTAGTTGGGAGAGTGAGAATAAAACTCTTAATTTACATGTGTCATGTATTATAATTTATCATATGAGTACGTATAATTTATTCTATTGGTAGTTTTGTATGTGCATTGAACATGATAAATATTTTTTATATATATATTCATAATTAGATTATATAAATAAATACTTTTAACATATAAATTATATTGAAATTAAAATCATAAAAAATATTTTAAATATTTAAACTATATTATATTTTAGATTTACCATAAACAAATTAAGTTGCAATAATATGTTCTTTTAAACTATACTGTGTCTTTTAAATTTTTATTAAAATTCATTTGAGAGACGGAGATAGAAGATGATATATTAAAAGGAATAGGTGGCTAAGAAAATAAAGTATATAAATTAAGATAAAATGGGAAAAAATTGAGATGATTGGGAATTTTTTTTTACTAATTATAGAAGTAGTGTAAATGCATATAAAAGGAAAGGAAAAAAATTTAAAAGACTTAATTGAGAGTGTCGAGAGAATTTGAGTCTTACGGTCCAAACTATTCTAATTTACGATATCAAACTAAATTATATTGAAATATTAGAAGAGTGCCTCTAAATTAAATGCATAAATTGATTAATTTTTATTCATTAAAAAGAATCGACCCTTAGTATAATTTTTTTTAACAATTCATACATATTTTTCAATAATTGAGTTAGAGCATTTGATAATTAAATGCGTAAATTGATTTAGTTTCTCATTTGGTGGATTTATGAATAGTGGAATTAATTGCTCAAGGTGTATACAACCACTAATGATGCTCGTTATGCACTATATATGTACAGACACCACTAAGGACTAAGCATGTGCCACAAAAATATGTAGATGGAAAATAATATTTGTAGAAACATATGAACTACAAATTTGTCCCCACAAAATGTCTGTGTCACTTAATGAACGATCACCCACCAATGAATTCTTATCTTTTCTTGAAAAGGTAATATAAAAAGCTGGTTTCAATTAATTAGGATGTGTTTAGGGCCACATTTACTTAATTGCTTTGTCGGTCTCTAAAATATCCAGCAACAAGTTAAATGTTAATTATCATGTGGATTTGAGCATATGTAAACTCGATCTCTAAATACATGCACTATGAGACTATGTTATTTGAGTAGTGTAAATCGGTGAAAATGGATTAGAGGTCTACAACTTAACTGGAACTTAATTTTCTTTTCTGTGTCAATTTCCTTTTCCTTAATTAATACACCTATAAAATAATTTAACTAGAACAACACCTGATTGGGATTATTAATTACAAATATAAGCAATATCAAACTTTATAATAATACAGGAAAAATATTACAGTCATATTTCCTTTTTAAAAGTATTTAGAATTAATCATTGTTTCTTTAATATCAAATTCATTGGGAAAATATGACTCTAAACTGACATCACTGTCTAAATGATGCTAAAGCTATATCATTACTAGTATTTGCGTTAAAAACTTTTTTTCAAGGGATTTGCATTAAAAACTTTTTTTAAAAGGATTTGCGTTAAAAACTTATTCAACCGTACGTATTCAATACCTTTACATTGGAAAGTGACATCTGAAAAATCTGTAGTGGAAAATACGTCGAGTTCACATATTTTACGACGAGATGTGAAAGTGAGTAAATCTGACTCGCATGAATTGACTCATTATACGAGTCATTCAAAAAGTAACACCACGTTTGGAAGCAAAGAAACACAGGAGAACAGATACTAAAAAGAAGACGGAGGTTAGGGTAGGGAACTTGGAGAGATGTCCTCCACTGTGAGAATCTCTACGCCAATAGGGATTGTATAGTTTAAAGAAGGAGAAAAAATGAGAGGTATTTTAATGGAAGGAGGGAGAAAGATTTTTTTAATTAAACATTAATACATTATGTTTGTTTGATCCTCCTATAATTATTAATACCAAATTGTGGTATCTTTATTTTTAAACTGTAATTTTAATTCTTTAATTTTTAAAATTATACAATTTTAATCATGATGTGGTATTTTTATGTTCATGTAAACAAAATGACGAGATTTTAATGGTGATATGACACTAATGTGAATTAGTGATGAGGCAAAATAATTTATAATTTATATCATTTTACAAAAATGCTAGAGAAGGATTAGAATCCAAGTTTCTTTTCTTCTCCTTCACGACTTAAATCATTTTATATGCATGTTTGACATTATATTATAGGAGGAATGCTCAACTTATTTCATTGGTAATCGTTGATTTTCTTAGAATCTAATTATTAAGATTAACTATTTCTTATTATCATTAAATTTCAAGAAAATGAATTATGACATCTTAAAATAAATTGATCTTTCCTCATATTATATATTTGTTACTATATGATTTAATTGCTTTTAACTATTATAAACTAATGAGTAGTAAATTAAAAAAACTAAAAAAAGTATAAAAAATATACAAAAGACAAAAGTGATTGTATGAAAATATATTAAATAATAAATTATATAATTATTTATTAAATGTTTCTTAAATTTTTTTATTTTTATATTTATTGGATGAGTTTATTGATTATAATATAACTTAACCAAATTGAATGATGTAGTGGTTTAGGTGATTAAGGAGAGATAAAAGGGATTTGGATTTTAATCTTATCTTTATTATTTTTATAATATTTTTTAAATCATAAAAGGACTTAGGGATTAAAATTGTATTATTTTAAAATTTGAGGGATTGGAATCACAAAATTGAAAATAGAGGGATCAAAATTATGGATTAAGAATTGTAGAGGGATTAAAATTACAATTTAGTCTAATTTTAAAACATAAGTAGAGATATTTTTATCATTTCAATTAAAATAATTTAAATCTCCTTCCATTCCCATCCAAATCCCCCAAATTTTGGAAAGGAGGAAACATTAGATGATGAGGGATTTTGCTTTTCTCTATTACCCTCCTAAAAATTGAAGCAAACAACCATAGTTTTCAAAAAGGTTAAAATATATTTTTCATCCTTGTAAAATGTCAAAAGTTCGATTTTAGTCTCTGCAAATTTTTCCATCCATTTTTCTTCATCGCAAAATTATAATATGTCATTTTTCGGTTCGGAGTAAGGTTTGATTATATCTGAACCTATGTGTCTGATGATTGTATAATAACCTAGGTTTAAAAAAAAAATTGGGTGCCCTATCTGGGAAGTGGCGTGATTAGCGCCAGATCCGGCGCCAGTAGCGGTAGGATGGCGCCGATAGCGCCAAAAGTGGCGTCGTTAGCGCCAGAGTGCGCCAGAGGCCATTTCTCTCTGGAATCTGGCGCGGGTAGCGTGAGTTTGGCACGATTAACGCGGGGACGCAGGCTGAGACACTATAAAAGACCTAATTGCATGTTTTGGTGAGCTAAAAACTCACTTCTTCTTCCTTGCTATGTTTTCCACCATTGTTGAGCTTGGGAAGCTCCATACCCACTCAACCATTGACCAAAACACTTCACACCCAACATGATACTTGAAGGAAATCATCTTATGAGCTAGATTCTAACCTCTATTTTTTTTTTCTTAAAAACCATCAAACGGAGAGATCGTTTTCTCGAGGGAACTTCACATAGTTTGAGTTTGGATTGGAAAGAAGGCATTTTTAAGGACATTCAAGCTTGGAGAAGTTGTCCTCTAGCCTTCCTTGTCAATTTAGAGGTAAGAAACTCAAATTCTACCGATTATTTAAGAATTAATCGATTATTTGGCCTTTGATTGAAAATAAACTGCTTTGTTAAATGTTTTAATCGATTACTTACTTAGTTTAATCGATTACATAGTTGAAAATTTATTTTAAGCCTTACTGTCATAATCGATTACCATTATCAGTAATCGATTATATAGTTCATTTGGTAAAAATTTATTTCTGATTTAATCGATTACCAAAACTCGTAATCGATTACACAGTTCATTTTGTGAAATTGATCTTTCTGTCTTAATCGATTACAACTCGGTTTAATCGATTATTTTGCTCGTTGTTGAAACCCAGGAAGCTTCTTTAACATTTTAATCGATTACATAAGAATTTTAATCGATTATCTGGCGCGTTTAATCGATTACAGTTAGTTACAAAATCTGTTATAAATAAAATTGAAGGCTTGGTTTGTTTTCCAACTTGACCACTTCGTATTTCTCAGTATACACAAGCCTTCTAACTCTTTCAAAGTGATTTTCTCAGTATTATTACTTCTTGCTTCATTCAAAACATCAATGGATCTTTGAATGATTCTTGAGCAAGAAACTTTTCAAGGTTAAGGAAAAGCATGGTCTGATTTTGTTTGTTATTCAACTTGATTTAGTAACTCATGTGCATTTCATTCATTGGATCATCGGGTTGTCTCTCTCCTTAATCTTTGTTTGTAAATTCGTTTTTGAATTTCTGTTGTAATTTTCTATTGCAAATGGGTTCTTCTTGCTTGGTTCTATAAAAGGGTTCTCTAGCTAAAGAACAAAGTAGTGTTCTCTGGTTCTTGCTCTTTTGAAGTCTAATAGGATTTTAGATTTTTGTTCTTTATCTAGTGTTGATAAAGGGAGGGTTTTGTAAAAGCTTGTAAGAATAAGATTTATAATAGTGGAACTCTAACTCAGTGTGAATTAGAAGAACTGGATGTACCTTGTGTTGTGAAGTGAACTAGTATAAATTGCTTGTGTTTTTGTTTCTCTTTCTCTATTACTCATCTTGGCCATTGATTCTTTGATTCATATTCATTGTCCAACAAGTTATGTTTTGGGCTATAAATTTCTTGGGCTGAGTTATTTGATTGAGTAAAAAGATTTCTTGGTTTTGAAAGTGGTAAAGATCCTTAACTCTGATTTGAATTAATTTTAAAATATCAAGGTTTTAACCAATTCACCCATCCTCTTGGTTATTGAGTATTCCTATTGTTTTCAATTCGCATTAAGAGATGGTTCTTGAGAGTTATTCAAGATCACTATCTTTTCTTCAAAAAAGAAAAATGAATACATCACAAATTACCTTCAAAGAAGGTACTTCTCTCAATCGTCCTCCGATATTTGAAGGATAACATTGTTAGTGATAGAGATCCGAAGTTCACTTCTAGATTTTGGAGTGCTCTTCAAGAGGATTTTGGGACCCAGTTGAGGCTTAGCACAACCTACCACTCACAGATCGATGGTCAAACAAAGATGACTATCCAGACTCTAGAGGACATGTTGAGAGCTTGTACTTTGGAGCAGGGAACGAGATGGGATAGATACCTACCACTGGTGGAGTTTTCATATAATAACAGCTTTCACGCTAGTTTGGGCATGGCACCCTATGAGGCATTGTATGGTCGGAGGTGTAGGACTCCTATTTGTTGGATCGAGGTATGAGAGAGACAGCTTCTTGGACCTAAGATGGCTCAGGAGACTTCTGAGCAGATTCGTTTAGTCAGAGACAAGTTGTTGAGAGCTCAGAGTCGGCAGAAGAGCTACTATGATCATAGACACAGGCCACTACAGTTTGATGAGGGCGATCATGTGTTTCTGATGCTGTCTCCCGTTACAGGTGTTGGACGAGCATTGGGCGTGAGGAAGCTCAGTCCTAGGTTCATTGGTCCTTACCAGATTCTCCAGAAAGTAGGACCAGTGGCCTAAAGGCTAGCTTTGCCTCCTCAATTGTCAGGGCTACATGACGTTTTCCACATGTCACAGCTGAGGAGATGTGTGGAAAATCCGTCGCACGTGGTGGAGCATTACACCGTTCAGATTAAGAAGAATATGACTTGTCCTACACGGCCTATACGGATTCTTGATAGGATGGAGAAGCAGATTCGGAGTAAGACTATTCCTATAGTAAAGGTACAGTGGGAAAGGAGGACACCTGAGGAGGCGACTTGGGAGCGGGACCAGGAGCTTTTGCAGCTGTACCCCGAGTTGCTTGACAGGTATGCCTTTGAATTTTGCGGTCAAAATTCTTTAAAAGGTGGGGAGAATATAATAACCTAGGTTTAAAAAAAAAATAAATAAATTGGGTAGTCTGTCTGGGAAGTGGCGCGATTAGCGGCAGATCCAGCGCCAAAAGTGACATCATTAGCGCTAAAGTGCGCCAAAAGGCCATTTCTCTCTGGAATCTGGAGCAGGTAGCGTGAGTTTGGCGCGATTAGCGCGGGGACACGGGCTGAGACACTATAAAAGGCCCAATTGCACGTTTTGGTGAGCCAAAAATTCACTTGTTCTTCCTTGCTACGTTTTCCACCATTGTTGAGCTTGGGAAGCTCCATACCCACTCAACCATTGACCAAAACACTTCACACCCAACATGAAACTTGAAGGAAATCATCCTATGAACTAGATTCCAACCTCAATTTTCCTTAAAAATCATCAAACGGAAAGATCGTTTTCTTGAGGGAACTTCACAAAGTTTGAGTTTGGAGGGGGAAAAATGCATTTTTAAGGACATTCAAGCTTGGAGAAGTTGTCCTCTAGCCTTCCTTGTCAATTTAGAGATAAGAAACTTAAATTCTACCGATTATTTAAGAATTTGTTCTTGAAGTGAATAGTAACCCATTTGAGTTAGAGTTGAAATTAGGCTTGTGTCCTTTGGAAAAGTATGCTTAGGAGGTTGTTGCGATGAAGGTTTAGCCTTAAAATATAATTTTTATGGACTTTGGAATTTGGCTCTGAAGAATGTATGTGTAGGATGAATGTTGGTTAAATTGGTGATATTGTGACATGCATGAGCCTTGGTGCTTTTACAATATGTGCTCAGGAGGCTAAATAAACGGTGAAAATGTGTTGAAGTAACAGTTTTAGTCACTTTGATAATCATTGAGATGTGGTATGGATAGAGTATTGAACTCTCTGAATTGGTTGATGCAGAGTCTTAGGGAGACTCTAGAGCCTTGGTTAGGCCAAGATAGATCCTGTTGGGAGTCTGTAAGTCACCTATTAGGTGACTAGTCCCTATAACTTGATAATAGTGTAAAAAGAGGTTTAGATGGAATTAATAGCGTTTCTTGTCTTTCTAACGGTTGAGGACCGTTATTGATTGCTTGTGTTTGTATAGGGCATGACACTGAGGGTGTCAGTGGCGGAGACCACAGTTCAGGGATTAAACAGCAAAGCACTGTGTTGCCATGTAAGTTCTTTGTTCTTGGGAGTGTTTCCCATTACATGAGTTCCACCACACTTTGAAGGAGTGATGGTTGCATACATGATTCATATGTATTGAATTGGATGTTACAGCTTTCCTCATGATAATATGTATGCTTGTTTTTGTGCCTTGTGTATAGTTGCCATTCGAATAGATCTTCTGGCCAGTTAGATAGATATGGACCTCCCTAGGAGTAGAGCGCAACTCCTAGTCGGTTTGCTCACGTAAAGGGTGTATGATCCCTTAAAACCAGAGATAGGTGGTCCCATTGCAGTTGAAGCCTATTCTCAGAGGTGCCATATACGTGCATCCATGTGTAAAGGGGTAGCTTCCGATGGGATGGCATGGGTGTGAGTTTCGGCCTCACACTGGGGACTGAGAGTCCCGATGCTAATGATGATGCATCTTTGGTGGGCGTAGTACCGCAGATATACATTAGAGCTAGAAAATGTCTATATGTTGTTGTGAGGGCCAGGAGGCCTGGTGTTGTGATGCATTTGATGTTGTGTATCATGGAAGTGAGCCAGGGGGAGGAGAAGCCTCCAAGAACCCTGAGCTGACTGAGATTGTATCTCATCCCGTGTCTAGGGATCTTATTTTGCAGGTGATGCATCTGGCAAAGATGATAGGTCCTAGGGCGGAAGGCCCCAGTAGGGACAGACTCTGTGTAGCTACTTGGCAGTGTTTTGAGAGCATTGTGACTCACTACTTTTTGTATTTGATGTATTTTGTACCCCTAGGAGGGAAGATGTGCGTGCACATATATTTTGGTTCTATATGGATTGTGATATACAAACATTGTATATTTTGTACCTTCTTGTGAGGATATGATCTGAGAGATCATGACTGTATGTCTATTCTTTTGGATAGCCACAGAGTTTGTTTTGATGATGTATATGTAGATACATATGGCTTATGATTCTCCTGTTATATCTGTATGGACATGATTGTCTTTATCTGTCGTTCTTTATGTTATCTGGATCGAATAGGCTTGTGGTGGTGCATTGACATTCGTATATGTAATTGCGGATACTACCATACATAATGAATCAGGAATGTGGTTTTGAAAGGAAATGACGACGACGTCATGTTTTTCTTTTAAGCGCTTCCGTTGGTTTTAATTAATTAATTACTGCGTTAATTTGATTAAGTAACTGTTAATACACTGGATGCATATGGCGCGTTACAGATTGCACACATAAGCTATTTTAGTATCCAATTAGACGTTGACATATGTTAAAATATGCTCTCTCTCTCTCTCAAGTTTGTGAAGTGATTCAACCCCAAATCCCCCCTCCCCTGCCTCATGCGTGCTCTTCTCCCTTTCCACAAAATTGTAGATGGCCCTCCTCATGTTGTCCAGATCCAAGAGCCTCCACAAAGAACACGAGCACGTTGAGGTTCTCCATTGTCGCACACAAGCTTATCCAGATCGAAAACACCACTTTCTTTGTTGGAAAGAGAGGAACCATAGCCTACAGAAGCTCGCGGTGTTCGCTTCTTCTTGACTCTGAATAGGAGTATGTTGGTTCTAATGATAGAGGAGGTTCGAATTGTATTTATAGTTGATTTGGGGGTTATGTGTAATACCCTGACAAATCACACCAGAAAAATAAGGATCTAAAGGTTGTGCAAGTATGAGACTACACAATTGATTATAACTTAAAATAATTAATTGGTACTTCCTATACTAACAAGATGTTCATACTTTTTAATAGCATATCACTTAAAAACTCCACAGTTAAACATGTTTATCTTGGAGTAGCTATAGGATGGATGACCTTATGGGAAATTGTTTGAAAAACATGTGAATAAGGATAAAACACGTTCAAAAGTCTCGTGTTGATTTATGGGAACAATTATTAATCCTAAAAGTAGGATAAATAGATTATCAAGGTTTCCGAAAGGATTACCTATAAAGGGTTATAACCTGTGAAGAATTATGACCAACAAAGAAGAAGTTATTAACATCACATAATTTTTTTTACATGAAACAAATCTATTCAAGTGGAATAAAAAACATTATAAACAGTAGATAAAATATTTAATAAAATACACGGGGATACATATACATATATATATATATAAAAGATCACTAGTTAAAATTAGCGCATTCCGTGATATAAATGTAATAAAATAGATTTATATTAATTAGATGTTATTTCTTGCTATATTACAGAATTGTGACGTGAGGATGACATTCGATGTTCTTATATCTCTAAAATAACTGTTATCCGAATTCCCTTAAAAAAAACTGCTATCCAAATTAATAAACATCAGCGCGCGCAGTTCATGTCAATTTCTATTTTGTTTTTATTTTATGAATAAAGTATATATTCTTGCTTCCATCTCATAAGATTCAATCTTCTCCTTAAACACACTGTGAATTTCCCTTAAATTGGATAATATATGGATTAAATATATTTTTAGTACTCCAAAAAATACACTAAATTTGAATTTAATTTTCCATTTGAAAAAAAAAATTGTGACTAACTGGTCATTTGAATCAGTGATTTAGAAGTGATTTGGCGTAGCACGTAACAATTTTTTTTTAAATAATTTTATAATTAACTAATTATAAAATAAAATAAAAATAATTAAAAAACATGTAAAAAAAAAGTAATAGAAAAATAAGGTTGGAGAAGATAGTGTTCCTCTACTGAATATTCTATTATCAACACAATTTATTTTATAATTTAGAGTAAGTAAGGATTCAAAATCATTTGATTATGAGACACAAATAAATAGTTATTATTTCACCACATGCCTCTCCTATCTTTTAGCAAAGTTGAGAAAATGACTAAAATCTACTTTTTCTAAAATTCTGAGATCAAGTATAAAGAATTTTTTTAGAGGAAAAAAACATATTTAACCCAAAAGAGATTAACAGAACTATTGAACATAATGGCATGATTGAATGCTTTAACTGTTCCACAAAAACTAAAACGCAACTACGCAAGTTGATGTGTCTTGAACTCGAATTGGTTGACGACAGGTGTGGTTTCACTTTACAAGTATTCAACATAGTTAACATCGCTTTTAATTATCGAATATCTAATCAAGAAGCCAATTAAGACATGGAATCTATTAGTCATTATTAAAAAGAGGATTAAGGAAGATTATTGAAACGAGATACTTGAAGGTCTGCTGTCGCATAATTTAACCTTAGAACTTTCAATTTTGGATGCCCATGATGGGCACAAGGTACCTTTGTCACTTTCCCCTCGTTAAATAAATTAAATTTAACCCATCACTCTCCGTGACGTTAATTTTGCACCACCCGACCACATAAATAATTTATGAATTTGATTTAATTGTCATTAGTGGTTAAGCAATGCAATTATGATATTTGTACTACAACTTCTCTAGTTGTACGTTTCATTGACAAACTACTCTCTTGCGTTTTAATGTTGCGTGTATATATGGGGGAAATAATGATTTTACATCCAGAGATGTAAGCGTTATTAAGACAATTTTTATTATTATTTTAGTTGGATTTTTCTTTAAATAAAAGTTAGAAAGAGTGTCACTTTGAACTTTAAAATCATAGATAACACTTTAATCATTGAAATATTTCGTTTAATACTGGGTTCTAACGGAGTTAGACAATTATATAAGATGGATATCAATTAATGCCTTGTTGTGGTCGAATTAAGTAAGTCTAGAAGCTAACAAGTAATAAAAGAGAATTTAACAGTTAAAAATAGAATCAAATATAACTTTTGTTTCTCTATTTTACTAAATTCTTAATTTTAATTTTTCTATTTTAAAATAAAAATATTTTATCCCCTCTATTTCAAAAACTTATAATTCTTGCTCAATCCTTAATGTTATCAATTTTTTATTTCAATTAAAATTGGAATATTCTCTCTGTACAATAATATGTATAATAAAGATTTAATTACATTAAAGAATTATTAACATTATCAAAATAAAACTCTAATTCTAGTTTAAAAAAACAGTACAACTAACACCTAAGGGTCATTTCACCAAAAGAAAACACCTAAGGCTCTGTTTGTAGTAGTTTTTAGCCGTAAATTTCATTTTTTTAAAAAAATAATATCTAGCTTTTAGTTTGTAAAATTGAGTTTTAGTTTTTTTCTTCTAATTTTTAATTTAAAAAATAAACTCATTTTAAATATTTCTTATCATATTATAAAATAAGTTTAATGATGTATTTGCAGGGACAGGTGTAGGTGTTGTGGTTGGGGGCCTTGCTCCCTGACTTTTTTCAAAATTGTAAAATTAGTAGAATCTGTTTTGTTTAGGGCGGAAATTTAATAGAATTTGAAAAGTTATATATTTTGTTAAATCTTAGTTATTAAGCAAACAATTTTTTATTTTTACTTTTGGGCTTTGTTAATCAATAATTGTGTTATGGGCTCCTCTTATTATCCTTAAGTTAATTAAAATGAAAACAAAAAATTAAAATAAGTTAAATCCTAATTTTAGGAATTCTTATTTTTTTTTTTCAATCTCGTACGTAGAATTACTGTCGTTGAGAATAGGTTAGCAAGACTCTGGAAATACACAACATCAATACGATTGGAGAGGCAAATTACTTTGCAAAATATATTGAGATATGTAGAGTTGCAATAAATTATTTATCATATTAATTTTATAATTTTTTTATACATCTTTAGATATATATCTTATATGCACTGAATCCAAAATATTTTTAGAATAATCCTATCTTCATATAGGATACATATTCGTTTTGTGTATCGTATTTGTACATCATAGATTTTTAGTATATATAAAATTTGATGCATACATATTTATAGAATATATTTTTATATATATAATTGACCCTCAATCATGCAATCCTGTCTCTGTTTGTGTATGTGGTGACGATGACAATAAGAATGCTAATGATAATAGTAGTGATAATAATATTAAATGATGGTATCTATGTTATTGTTAATGGTGGTTTGGAATTGGTAGTAGAAATGTTAATGATGATGATGTCAATGATAATCATAGTGATGGAGATAATGATAATAGTAGTGTGTCAATGGTGGTAATAGCAATGGTTGTACACGTGTTAGTGGTGGTGGTGATATTGATATTGGTAATAATCCGATAGAAAGAAAGATCATTATCAAATGTAAAGAGAGTGTGCTTTTTTAAATTTAATTAAAAATAAAATCATATATTTTTATGTTTTAAAGATAAATGTAAAAATATTTTAAAATTGCATTAAAAACTATTTTTTATATTTATTTTTTTGAAACACATTTTTTTAAGTTACATTTAAAAATAAAAAACTTGTTGTAATGCAACTACCCAAACGGATCATAAGAAACTATATCTACATTTTGTCCATCTTGAAAAGATAACATTTTGATGTAGTTAGCATGTATTATTAAGATAAAATTTTGTTTTTAATAAAAAATTATATAAATGTATAGTTATACAAATCATAAGTATCCTCCATAATATATATATATATATATATATATATATATATATATATATATAAAGCCTGCTTAAAAAGGGTACAACACTGTAAACAACCAAACTCTCTTCCCAATATTAAACAATAGTGAAATACCACCTAAATTTTGTCTTATGTTTAATTTATTACCTTTTAGATACGAAGTAATACTACAAAAAAATTGTTTTTATTGACTGAATTATTGGTCTCTAAATTTAGTTAACTTATAAGCTATCTGTATATTACAGTCTTCGATTATATAGAACTTCTTTAACTATTTCCCTGGAATTAACAAATTTAGTTAACTTAATTATTTGTATAGTTTTTTAGAATTAATTTTTAGAATTACTCCCCCGAATTCTTTAACATTCTTTAATTTTTTTTAGTGTGTGATTTTTTTTATCCGTTGAAATTGAATATAATATCAAAATATTTATGATATTTATATAATCTGTTAAACTAACTGAATTAAATCCTCTTAATTTTAATGTGTACTTTTTAATTATGTATGTATAGTGTGTGCGCACTGAAGGTAATAATATCTTAGACAACTCTCTTTAATTTAAGAGGATGAAAAAATAATCACTAACCACTTAAGTGGAGACATTAATTAGATATAAATTAGTTTTAAAAAAAAAAGACATGCATATGGGGATCGACCAAGGTTGTAGAACATAAGGAAAAGAAGACTTCAAATAATTTAATTAATTTGATTTGTGAAATCTAATTTGAAAAAAAGAATGAGAATTTCAGAGTTCTAAATAAAATTAAATTAGCAGAGAAATACAATTTTACTTAATTTCAATAATAAAAGAATTAATTGTATAAAATATGCAAAATTAAAATTACGTATAGCTTAAACAAAAAAGAAAAACTTAAAAATACAATTAATTCCAAAAAGATTATAGTGATTAAGAATAATCAGTGCTTATCCAACCAAGCAACAGTGACGTTTTGCATGTTGGCGGAAATAATGATTGTATTATTGGTCCACAAAAGGGTTGTACCTCCCAAGTCAATAATAAAAAAACATCTGGATGTCCGCAAAAGATTACATTATCATTATTATTTTTATACATCTATCCCATCTCTTGCTTTCTTGGATCTATTACTATTAGAAAAATGTTACATAAATAACCAATGTGTTAATTGATATGATGGGAGACTGAGAAATAAAATTAAAAAAATATGAATATGATAAAATTTATGATATGATAAAAAATATAAAATATTACAAAAATTAAGAGCATTTCGTCTCACACTCATAAATGTATTTGCTATTTATTGAAAGTGGTGTGGTATGAGTTACTAGTGTTTGGTAACTTTATTTCCTAACATTGTGATTAGAAATTTAATCTCTTAGTCCGTGTATATATAAATATGTATATATATATATATATATATATATATTAATATTTCAATTTATTAATTCTTGACTCGCAATTGGAAGATATTCTTGACTCACTAAAAAACAAAAGTATTTGTTGATTGAATTACACCAACAAGACTAAATTTTTATTTTTATTATAAATTTGATCTAAAATAAACTATTTTCTATATTGATATTTCAAAGCCGATTCAATCTAACAGTTGTTTTGATCTTTTTAACTCGTATTCAAATTATGCATGAAGAAAATATATTTAATTATCTTTAATAAAACAAATATATCTATGCTCCAAGAAAAAAAATGAGCCAAATTCTAACTCCATATGCTCATTTAATTATATATATATTAGTTCCAAATATGCACTTGCCCGCCATTATTAGATGGACCAGAGTACTGACTTAGTGTTGGGAGGAACATTTTTCTCCACTAACGAACAGGGAGTTACAACAGACTCGACCCTAAAATAATCAAAACAGAATATTGTGGAAACATGAACGACCAAAACACGAGAAAGGACAGGAAAGAAAAACATAATAAAAATAGTTTTACGTATGAGAAAAACTTCTTCAACACGAAGAGGAAAAACCCACGGGAACTAGTTCAAAATCAATCCACTATTATCAATAATGGTTATAATCACTCTCAACAGTCTTTCGCTGGAGAGACTCAACCTTACCAACAACAATGGTGGAAACACTCTCTACAAGGGTTGCTCACTCAACCTCTCGAAGATTCACTCACAGAAAAGTTCTCTCTTCTCTGCGCTCAGACGAGAATTCTCTCCACTCTCTGGAATTTTGAATTCTACCGCCTCCATCTATAAATGTCATATTTATAAAGAGGAATTAGGTTTAGGGATTTCAACATCCTAAACTGCAAGTGGGCCAGGGTCAGCCCCTTGGGAATTGGGCCCAAATCAACAAATTCATTTTTCAACACATTGGGATTTGGGCCAAGCATTAAAACAGAAATATCCAATACTTAGTTGTTTGCTTGGTTTTCAGCGAACTGAGGTATATGCACTCCTTTGTCTTTGCATCCAGCTTTGCCCTTTCATCTTTAGGGACATGCACAAAGGCTCGGCATCCAAACACCCTTAGGTGACCATAGGTTGCTCTCCAACCCGTCCAGACTTCCTCTAGAATCTCTCCTTCCAGCGGTCGTGATGGTGAGAGATTTATCAAATCAACCATTGTTCTCACTGCCTCTCCCCAATATGCTTTCGACAACCCGGTGTTGGATAGCATACTTCGGACCTTCTCCTCAATAGTCCGATTCATCCTCTCATCAAGTCCATTAGCTAAGGGGTCTTGGGGGTGTCCTCTTAAGTTGGATCCCGGCTTCTCTACAGTAAGCTTCAAAGGGACCACGATACTCACCACCATTATCAGATCTTACCACCTTTAACCTCTTGTCAGTCTCCCTTTCCACCATGGCATGAAATTCCTTAAAAGATTGGAGAACTTGGTCCTTGGTCTTCAACAGGTAAACCCACACCTTGCAGGAATGATCATCAATGAAAGAGACAAAGTATTGAGCTCCTCTAAGCGATCTCTCCAACATGGAGCAAACGTCAATATGGACAAGGCCAAGTATGCACCTCTGTCGCCTGGGTTGATTCGGTCTCACAAACGAAACCCGGTGTTGCTTTCTAGTTAGGCAGTGCGAGCAACTCTCCAACACTTGACCCTTCAACCCAGTCAATAGCTCTTTCTTCTCCAAAATCTCAAGCCCTTTCTCACTCATATGACCAAGACGATGGTGCCACAGTTCCAAGCTTGATCCATCAAAAACAGTATTGGCTTCACTGCCAATTATCCTCCCTTGCATCACATACAAGGAGCCTTCCTTCTTTCCTCTGGTTATTACTAAATTTCTTTTGACCAGCTTCCATCTACAGCCATCAAAGTTGTTCACTAACCTAACATCATCAAGCTTTCCCACCGAGATTAGATTCAACCACATGTCAGGTACATGCCTCATGTCCTTTAACATAAGTTGGCACCCTACTTCCAAGGTCAGGGTCACATCGCCAACACCAACAATCTTGTTGGTCACCTGATTCCCCATCTTCACAGCTCCAAAATCTCCATTCTTGTATGAGGAAAAAAACCTTCTGTGCGGGGTCACATGGAAAGAGGCACCTGAATCAATTATCCAGGCCCAATATCGAAGGCAACATTCAAAAAATCATCTCCGAGAAGGAATATCTCGGCCTCAGCACTGGCAATCACCGCCGTAGTGCTCTTCACCTCTTTCTTCTTATGCATGCTCTGGTCTGACTTCACAGAGCCACTCTACTCATCTCTCTGTAGAGTCCAGTAATCAATCTTCTTGTGTTCAGGCTTCCCGCAGTAGAAGCATTTCAGTTCGCTCTTCGAGACCTATCCCGTCTCTCACGACCCCGGTTCTTGTTATGACCCCAGAAGTCGAACTTGCTCCTACTCTCAGCAACATTGGCATCAAACGTGCTGATTACACCCCGTTCTCTTCTCCTGGCTTCTTCATTCAGGAGGCTGTCAGTCACGACATCCATCTCTAGTTTCCCTTCAGGAGCCGAATTACTCAACGTCACAACCAGAGTATCCGACAGAGCCTGCATCTCGTTGTCAATTTTCATCTCGGCCTTGGACAACTGGTTCACTATACCTTTGTATGTGTTGAGGTGTTCAATCATACTCATCCCGTCCTTGTACTCCAGCTTCACAAGCCGGCGAACCAGGTGAGCTTTGTTCCTAGGAGTCTTCTTCTGAATCATGGACTCCAACTTGTTCCACAATTCATACGCATTCGTGAACTCGGACACATGCTCAAAGAGGCTTTTATCAATATACTTTCTAATCGTAGCTACCACCTTACGACTCAGGATCTCCCACTCCTTGTCGGTCTTTCCTGCTAGTTTCTCATCAAGGACAATGGGTTCGTGCAAATCCTTGCAGTACAGATGATCTTCCATTATTGGCCTCTAGTAGGTAAAGTTGTCTGCGGTCAACTTGAACATATCCCCATCATTGGTTATGCTACCACTGGTCTTCATCCCGTCTTTTTCTCCTTCAGAACCCTTAAGCCCGCTCTGATACCAATTTTGTTGGGAAGAACACCCTTCTCCACTAACGAACAGGGAGTCACAACAGACTCGACCCTCAAATAATCAAAACAAAATATTGCAAAAATGTGAACGATCAAAACACGAGAAAGGACAGGAGAGAAAAACACAATCAAAATAGCTTTACGTAGGAGAAAACCTTCTTCAACACGAAGAGGAAAAATACACGGGACCTAGTCCATAATCAATCTACTATTATCAATAATGGTTACAATCACTCTCAACAGCCTTTCGCTGGAGACACTCAACCTCACCAACAACAATGGTGGAAACACTCTATAAGGGTTGCTCACTCAACCTCTCGGAGATTCATTCACAGAAAAGTTTTCTCTTCTCTGTGCTCAGACGAGAATTCTCTCCACTCTCTGGAATTCTGAATTCTACCGCCTCCATCTATAAATGTCATATTTATAGAGAGAAATTAGATTTTGGAATTTCAGCGTCCTAAACTGCAAATGAACCGGGGTCAACTCCTTGATAATTGGGCCCAAATTAACAAATTCTTTTTTCAACACATTGAGACTTGAGCCAAACATTAAAACGGAAATATCCGATACTTAGTTGTTTGCTTGGCTCATTCATGAGCTAAAAATTGTGGGTAGGTCTGTGGCTGTAAGCGTCAATATCATAAAGCCATAATGTGAATCCCAAGCGCCTCTAAACCCACAACTATACCAATTGTTGATTCGGGATATTTCACAAATCAGTCCTTTAAGACATTTTTTTGTTGTTTTGTTTAAGCCTATAATTATTCTTTTGAATCATAATTCTATTCAAGTAAAATAAGATCATTATGAACAATAAAACTCGATTAAGGAGATGTAATTATGTGACTCCCCCGTACTGGAACTCCCTCCACAAAAACAAAAGAAAACGTTCACTTACAAAATTAAAGTCCCTTGTTTGTGAGTGTGGCCACCATCCAAAGTACAACAACTATTGCACAAGTAAATCATGCCTCATTCATCATGTTCTTCTTTCCAAAAAGCATTAGCGTAGATACATAACATAACCTAATTAGTGCCAATACCACCACCACCACTACACAGTACACCCCCATAATAAGCTTGTCTTCACGTCGTTGTATTAATGAAGCAACGCGTGAGAATCAACAAAGATACCGAGTAATGCGGCTGTGGTCGTAGGTAGCGGGGCCATGCATGTATATATAGCATCTTCATTATTGAACTCCGAATTAATGTTTTTAGCTGATAAACACAAGAAATTATACCCAATGGTTTTCTGAAGGAACACGCATATAATATTTGTGAGAAGAAGTTCAGTGAAAGAAAGAATAAAATAGGTTGCCTTAGCTAGCTCCTTAATATTTGTCCTTGAATTGACCTAAGTACCTAACTATAACTATAGCCATATGCATGTGGCCTATAATTATACCAAGATGTACCTTGCTGGGCGTGCATGTATCTACAAGTCTACACTTTCCTGACTATTGCATTCAAGTTGGAGGTAGCTTTTTGCTGCAATAACCATTAATCAATATTGTTAGGACATTAATTAAAAATTAAAAACTAATTAATTTATTTCACCATAATTTTTAATATATTTTTTGAACATATAATACATCTTTTCTACAAGTTACAATCTTATTCAAATCAAATAAAATTATATAAATAATAAAATTCTTTCTTCCAATATTGAATATATTTGTATATGGAAGATTCAAGCTCAAGATTTGTATTTAAATTAGGTTAATCTAGTGGCAAATAATCCATGTATTTGGTGGTTTAATATACTTTAATTAAATATGCTTTTTTAAATGAAAACTTTTTATTATAAACTCTTTAATTACTTTCTTTAGACAATATTTGGCAAGACCCAAAAATCACGTATGAAAAGGATAAAAAGTGTAAAGGGCATCCGGGAATTAGGATTATATCTGTCTGGCAAATTCGAACCTTTTGGGGGAAGGCATATAAATGTACGTTTTGGTTCAATTCCAAAACAGCGAAATTAGATGGAGGAAGCGAAAGCTGGCATGGTAGTCAAGCCTCGCTACTTTTCGTCGACGCCGTTTATTCTTCAAAGTTCAAAGTCAATTTGTCTTTTCAGCAAGTGTGTGTAAGTAAGATATATACAATTAGGTCTAAAGTTGAAAGCTACAGTGTACTATGTAATTATTAATGGCATGATGCTGAACTATGACGGTAACTCATCATATAGTAGTCGTTTTTGCTTTCACCAAAAATCCCTTTTGAAGCCTGACCAAAAAACTTTACTCTATCGATCGGATATTCCTCCGCCATATTACTCCACCATATATGACAGAAGTTGTTTATAATAGTTTCTATCGGAGATGGATTTGTTTAAAAAAAACATTCTTAGTTGAAGCTAGAAATGTCAATTGCGCAAGCATGTGTCAGGCAAAGCAAAATTAGAAATAATATATTTGATTTTTTGTTAACATTTTTTGAAGCTTTGCCTGTATGATTAATGTTGTTTACATGCATGTAAAAACAACTAGGGCTGCACAAATAATGAAATAAGATATGTGGTGGGATGAAATGATAAAATTAAATAAAAGTATATTATATTCCAATATAGTCTAATACTTGAGATTTGGGTCAATCAACTATCCTCGTAAGAGAGTGATAGAGTAAGCTTTTACTTTTAAGTATGTAAAATTTTATTTTTAATTCTAATTAACTATATAAGTATATATAATTATTTAAAAAAATTCTACGATTCAATAACTATAAATTTTATTTTTTAGACAGTGTCAAGATCATTGTTGATTTTAACGTGGCTCCACCATTGCCTGATAATAGTGCATATTTAGATTTGTTTATTTTATAGGCGAATGGTTTTCTTCTCAAAAGATTTTTTTAAGAAGTTAGAAGAGAGGGAAAATATTTTAAAAAAAGATGAACCAAACATATTTAATTATTTCAGTAATAATTCATACCATATATAGAGTTTTAATTTTGCTATATATAATATAGCTTAATGTTTATCATGGAAATATTTATTTAATCTTATTACGTTTATTTTATTTTTTTATTTAATGGACAATGTTGTTATGATAACCTCAAAGTCTCACATCACTTAGAAAATAAGGTCATGAGTTGTTTATAAATATCATCTCGTCTCAATCCACCAATATGTCTTTTACTAAAGAAAAAATCATAAGAATCCATTGAACACCTAAGCAAATCATACATCGGATGGAGAACCCTAATTATACATGTGAATTTGAAGTCCAAACATATAAAAATTTTAGGATAATGAGTTAGTCAACTCATCCCATATATAACCTATGGGATGGACTAATTGTTAGTCCACAACAGTTATAGCCCAATTTAATTGAGTCAATTGACTTTATTATTTTTTTATCGATAAAAGTTAAATATAGTATCAAAGAGTTTACAATCATTCACATATGTTACTCAATCATTGAGTAAAATCCCTTTCACAATGTAATTTTATTATGATCAAACATGAGTTAACCACGTGTTTATTATCTCATATCTTTTAATAAATTAATGATTAAATTAGTATTTTAGTTAGTGTATTATACAACATAAATATTTTTTTATATAACTAAAGTTTATAAATTAAAAAATTCAACATATAAATTATATTTTAGATTTATAATAAATAATTTAAATTATAATATATATTACATTAATTGATGATATTTTTTTAAAAAAATATTACAGTTCAATTTACAAATAGAGATGAAAATGGGTAGATTATACAAGTTAAAAAGTTGAGAAGATAAAAACATATACAAATAAAAATGGGAAAAAATGCACTTTGAAATTACTAAAGTGATATTTTGGATAGTTACAAGAGTAATGTATGAAATATTATATAGAGACTAGGGAAGAGAGACACTATCTAAATAAAAAGAATTAAGTAATAGTAGCTGATTTGTGAAAATAGTTGGGGATAAAATAGTGGTTGGTGCATATTATTATAGGAGAAAAATAGGACACAAAAAATATATACACCAAAATCTTATATCTCTTTTATATAAGTTATAAAAAAGAGAAAAAAATAATAAAAATGCCTAATTGAGATACAAAAGAAAGTGAGAATTTACTTTTTAAGTATGCATTTTATATAGGTGTATGATTATTAATATGACAATATATATATATATATATATATATATATATATGTATGTATGTATAAGATTCTTATTGATGACCATAATTAATTCTCGTCACGTATTTTTTTAACTTGATGGGTAAATATAGTTAAGATTAATAGGTGTATTTTTTTGTTGTAAAAAAAAACGTGTAGTAACTTTTTAATAAAAATGGTTGGAAGTATATGAGAATTAACAATATTTGAAAAGCATTTTCACTTAAGTCTCTATCATTTTTAAAGAAAAGTCAAGATATACATAAGACGTGATCACTACAAAAAAAAAAAGGTATTTCCGACGGTTAAAATTCTTCGGAAATATCAAAAATTTGTTGGAAATGTCGAATATCCGTCGAAAAAACGGTCGTTGAAAATTTAACCGACGGATTTTGGTGTCTGTCGGTAATTTCCGACGGAAATTTCTGACCGCCAATTCCGTCAAAAATTACCCACAGAAATGGCTGTCGAAAATTACCGACCGAAATATCCGTCAGAAATTACCCACGGAAATTTTTGTCGACCAATTTCGTCGATAATTTCCGTCGGTAATTTATTATGAATTACAATAATTTATTTTGTTTCAGGAAGATTTTCATTTATTATTGATATTATATAACAACATTATAAAATTAAAGCATGTTATATAATGAAAGAGTGAATTCATAAATTCAAAGCAAATGTTTTAACAAAGTAAATTAAGTGCAAAATATAATTAAAATAAAAGCACAATGTTCAACATATAAATTTTAAAATAAATTGTTTCCAAGTCAATAATTAAAATAGTCATTGTTAGGGTGTCCTTGCTGGTCATGAGGTTGTTGCTGCTCATTTGTTGGTTCATCATTGTTTTGTTGCTGTGCATCATGTGATTGATCATGTTGTTGGTGTTGTTCATCAGCCAGTTGTTGTTGCTGCTGCTTAATGCTGCGAGCTTCTGGAGGTAGAAACTGAAGGACAACTGATTGAAAAACTCGCATTTGTTCCGTTGATTGACTCAATGCCTCCTTTGATTGACGCAACTCCTCCTTTGATTGACGAAGCTCCTCCTTTATTTGATTAGTTTCCGCTGAGTCATAGGCATGGCTAGATGATCCATGCAAGTTTTGCATGAATGTCTCATCTCCACATTTATAAGAATGAGCAAGATCGCCAGTTCCGTAAATACGTCCCTTACGCATAGGTCCAGCTGCTGCAATCCAACACTGAGTCCTTAGTCTTTATTCTTCAGCAGGAGACAAACGAGTAATTTCAGAATCACCAACACTAGATTGAACATCAAATCTACCTTGAGATAATCTAGCCTCAAAATTTTCCTGTCATTAAAAACCAGTCATTATTGGCACAATTGAAATAAACATCATGTTTTAATACAAAAACCATGGCAAATTATCATCTCACATGTGTCTGCCTAGATCTATCATCGACAAATTCACCAGTATCCTTCCGTAAATGTGTTTGTTGAAAAATCTCATCAATGTATGCTGATCGACCAAGTTCCTAAGACTAATTACAAACAGTACAACAAAATTATAACATAATTTAAATATAATGATGAACAAAAAATTTGACATTGTAAGTTGTAAAATCATCTTACCAATCGAATGGCATGATCCTGCAAGCTAATAGAACCACCTGTGTGCATACAACCACCCTTTTCAAATGCTCATTTTTTTTTGCCTTTTCATACTTGGAATGATACTCCGGTGCATTCCAATGTGATAATAGATCATTTCATACACGATCTCCAATCCAATATGGCCTTTTATTTTCATTTCGGGAATCGCTGAACATCTCAGAAAGCCTATGAGAGGCTTTTGAATGAAAAACTTTTTTAATTTCATTCTCTTCCTCTGGTCTCCAAACCAATTTCCTCTAAGGTAACACAAAATTATCATATTTAATATAAATAGTTTATACCAATTCATTCTACAAATAAGACGAAAAAACATATCCAAATTAGTATTACTTCCAACATTAACCACAAAGGATTTTTAATATGAAGAACAATTGTAAATCAATTTAAATGTTGAATGAGCAATAACATAACACAATTTATTAGATAAAAAATCCATATTGAAAAAGTATCATGTACGCCTTTGAAATTATGTCAGGTATGCAAAATTATATTACCTTAAAACGTTGGAAAAACAGTTCTTGATGGTCTTTTGGAATTGCTCCCCATGTTGGCCATGGGTTATCAAATTGTTGTCTAATGGACAATGTGATAGCCTTTGCCGAAACCTTAGATGGATGAAATCTTAACACAACAAATAATTTGTCAATGCAAGTGTCAAAACACATAAAATTAATGATACAAAAAAGCATTTATGTATATTGTTAATACTTACGCTCCATTTATCAGTGTAATGGTAGGACGATCATTCAGAGGGGGGTCTTCCATCACCAAATTTGTTCCATCTTCATCAGAAGGTATGTTGGCTACACCTGCAGTAGGAGATGGTGTCTCTGTAGGCACTGTGGACGGTCCAGCTGCATTAATTGGAGTTGAAGATGGTATACGTTCATTCGAAGGTGGACATGGTATAGGTGAAACATGTAATGACCTTATTGGCATAGATACACTAGACGGGGATGACGTAGACGACGACAGATTATCTCTAGGTGGTAATAGTCTAAGCACATATCGTTTTTTCTTTCCACCTGTCCGATTGTCAGTATTATCATTGATAGGCGGTTGGGGAGGATCAGCATTACCTGATGACATATCTATATATACAAAAAAATGATAGGGGAATTAAAGTATGTGACCATTAACTACTTTTACCGAAATCACAAATTTTCCTTTTACACAAAAAATCAAATACATTAACAAAGTTCCATTCCATTACAAGAAAACAATAAATATTTCATAAGTCTGGAAGATAAATATTTAACATGTCTTTAACTACTTTCTGGCATTCCCTCTCTGCTGTTTCAGATCGTACACATATGCTTTCAATGTGAGCTTTTTCATCCATAGAATCTTCACACTCTAAACCATATTCAACTCTTTCAACATCCATAAAATTTTCTATACTCGGAACACAAATTCTGAATATGTCTCTAAATACTTCATCACAATCGCTATGTGTGATCTCGGTTCTCACAAACATAGGTTGAGGATCGTGTTTTTAATCCACCAAATCTTCTAACTCTAAAAAGTCTTCAACTGTGTCATCACGCATTGTATCTCCCAAAATCGGAAGATAAATCTTTAACATTTGTCTAATTACTTTTTGGCATTCTCTCTCCGTAGTCTCTGATCTTACAAACATAGGTTGAACTTTGTCTAAATCAAAAGAGTCTTCAACTATCTCAACATCCATGGAGTCGTCTAAATCTAAAAAGTCTTCAACTCTCTGAACATGCATATCATCTTCTAAATCTAAAGAGTCTTCAACTATCTCAACATCCATGGAGTCGTCTAAATCTAAAGAGTCTTCAACTCTCTGAACATGCATATCATCTTCTAAATCTAAAGAGTCTTCAACTATCTCAACATTCATGGATCCCTCTAAATCTAAAGAGTCTTCCACTCTCTCAGCATCCATAAAGTCTGCTAAATGTAATCCAAAATCAACTATGTCATCATTCATATAGTCTTAAACTTTGTCTAAATTCAATGACTATTCAACTATGTTACCATAATGGAATATAGTATTCATTGTAAGGCGTCAGTTTCCATAATCATTCATTATAAATTCAGCTATAATACAAATTCGTCAAAGTGTATAACATCCAAATTGCGTAATCAATTGATCATAACATTCAGTTTTACAAGTTCAAGCATGTAATCATTACCACATATAAAATAAACCTATGTATACAAAAAAAGTTGTCCAACTTAAATTTCCTTACAAATAATTAGGTACGGTATTTTACACACGTAATTTAAGTCAAATCAGGATTAATAGTGAGAATATATGTCTAATCCTATTCAGAATTATAAACCTCAAAATTATCTTCTAATTCCCCTTCATTTTCATCTTCAATATTATTTGATTGTCCATGCAAACTATTTGATTGGGAATCATTTATGAACACGTCATCTGGCTCCACTTCTTCAACCCCACCTCTCTGATCTTGCAAGCCAGAAATGCTTTCAACTTCGATGATTTCATTACCATGTGACATTTCCTCAACTTGATAAGGCACATCATTTGCTGCATTATTATTTTCTATGTAACCCCTGGGCTTTGTTTTAATTGCAACACACCAATCACGTTTGTCCCTTCTTATTGTTGGATACGACACGTAATAGACTTGTCTGACATTATGTGCAATAATTAATGGATCAAATAGATTATATCTTTATCCATTCGAATTTCCACCGTTCCATCTTTTGGATCCACTCTTGTTCCTCTACTAGATGGATCAAACCATTCACAATAAAACAAAACAACTTGCTTACCATAAGTTGTACTGTTATATTGTACCTCATATATATGTTTAATGATCCCATAAAAATCATCTGTTGCTCCTTCTGTAACCCCCTTGACATACACCCCACTATTTATGGTTTTTTTCCCCTCAGTCCACGCTTGAGTATGGAATTTGTATCCGTTGACAAAGTATGTGTGCCATTGTTTAACGTAACTCATAGGACCATATGATAAATCCTTCAAGTGTTGGTTTGTCACATTTAAACAAGAATTTACCACCTACATATAGTATAAGAATCAAAATATTATTTCCCAATACAATACAATAATTCACTGAATAATAACATACATACTTGTTCCTGAAACCATCTAGGAAAATCCGCATGTAGATTACGAGTATATCCATTTGGTTTAGTATGTTGTTGGGTTTGCACAAATGAACTGTCGAAATGTAAATAGACATCATTTACGTTAGGCTTCCAATGGACAACAAGCATAAGTAAAAATTTGTTTGCACAAAACTATGTCAACTTACTCAAGGTATGGCCTAACTTCGGCACAGTTAATCAGGACATGAACATGGGCTGAGTGTTTTTCTTCATCAGTTAACCAGTGTATGACCTCCTTCCCAGAAGGCCGACCTGGTTGGTCAAAAATTGATAACATTCGTGGACGCGAATCACTTTCAATTGCAATTTGATTCCTAATGTTGCGTGACGACAACATAAAGTTATAGAAATAATGAGAACAAAATTGGGTTGTCTCACAATGTAAGTAAGACGCGCAAATCGATCCTTCAACCCTTGCCCTATTTTTCACGGCCCGTTTACAATCACTCATGAATCTACAACATTTTCATAACATACCAGTGATCAGTGAACATTACACAATTGACTTTTACATAATAGACAAATAATTAATATGTTACCTTTCAAATGGATACATCCATCTATATTGGACTGGTCCACCAAGTCTAGCTTCATATGTCAGATGAACAGACAAATGCTCCATCGAATCGAAAAAACTAGGGGGAAATATTCTCTCCAACTTGCACAATATCAAAGGCATATTTTGTTCCATTCTACGCAAATCATCCTCTAATAAAGTTGAAGAACACAAATCTTTGAAGAAATGACTTACTTCACTAATTGGATTCAAGACATGTGGTGGCAAAGAGCTAAAAGCAACAGGAAGTAAACACTGCATGAATACATGACAGTCATGGCTTTTCATCCCATGCATGGTGCCCTTGGCAACATTGGCACATCTGGCCAAGTTAGAACAATAACCATCTAGCATTCTTAGTTCTTTTATCCATTGACATATTAACTTTGTTTGGTCTGTTGTTAGAATGTAATTTGCTTTTGGCTTTAACAATTTGCCGTTAGCCCCCAGCTTCATCTCCAAGTCTCTCCGCCTACAGTACAAAGCTAGGTCCAACCTAGCTTTCTCATTGTCTTTTGTCTTGCCACTGACATTCATGATAGTGTTGAATATGTTGTCAAATTTTTTTTTCAATGTGCATAACATCAAGATTGTGTCACAACAAATTATCTTTCCAATATGGATGATCCCAAAAGATGCTTCTTTTAGTCCAATGATGCCACTCCCCATATCCAGGTACTGTTGGTGGAGGTACACATGTGTCAGTGACTTTTGGTACATCCCTAACCCTCCGCCAAACTTGTGTAGGTGTCAACAGACGTGGTGGGTCATCTGTTTCCGTTTCCCCTTTCTTGAAGGCATTTTTGTTTCTTCTAAATGCATGATCAGGTGGTAAGAACCTACGATGATAGTCAAACCAAGAAGTTTTCCCCCCATTTGCCAACTGGAAGGCCTTTGTGTCCTCCATGCAATACGAACATGCCAATCTACCATGTGTCCCCCAACCAGATAGCATGCCATATGCAGGAAAATCATTAATCGTCCACATCAAAGCTGCCTTCATCATGAAATTTTTACTTATTGAAACATCATAAGTCACAACACCATCCCACAATGTTTTCAAATCATCAATCAAAGGTTGTAAATAAACATCAATCCCAACTGTTGGATTACATGGCCCTGGTACCAAACAAGTAAAAAACATATAAGATTTAGTCATACATAGTTCAGGTGGAAGATTATACGGGGTAACAATGATCGGCCAACACGAATACAGTGTAGCTTATGCTTGAATATATGGGTTAAATCCATCTGTGCATAAACCAAGTCGAACATTGCGAGGATCACTAGCAAAGTCTCCATGTACCCGATCAAAGTGCTTCCAAGCTTCACCATCAGAGGGATGACGTAATGTCCCCGAACTATTTCTATTGTCATGGTGCCATGTCATCTGGCTAGCAGTTTGCTTGGATGCAAACATTCTCTGCAACCTTGGTATTATAGGCAAGTAGAACATCGCCTTTACAGGAATTTATTTCTTATTATTTGATCCCATACTATTAACACGATATCTGGGCTTGTTACAAAATTTGCATTCAGTTAATGCCCCATCATTTTTATAATATAACATGCAACCATCGACACAACAATCAATCCTCTTAGCCTCCAATCCCAACTTAGATACTAACCTCTTTGCATCATAAAAGCTTTTAGGCAAATGTTCTTTTATAGGTGTGATATCCAAAAGCATCTTTGAAATAAACTCTAAGCATTGGTCTGGAACATTCCAATTGGACTTGCAAGCTAAAAGTCTTGCGCATATTGATAATTTTGAGTCGGATGCCCCTTCGTACAAGGGGTGATTCGCATCCAACAATTGTAAAATCTTTGTGTATCTTCATTTGGAGACTCTTCCATGTTATTTGAGTTTGGAACCTCAAATGTCTCTGCCTGTCTGAGACCATCGCACACCATGTCTTGCATAAACAAAAAATCATCAACTTCACCCATATTTGATGTGGTATTTGATGCATCGATGTTACTATGCTCGTCATTGTAACGAGCATGTGACATGTCTTCACCATGATCAGTCCAAATCCAATAATTAGGCCTAAACCCATATTTGTATAAATGAACTTTGACAACTCTATCCTCCAAAATCCTAGTACTATCACATTTAACACAAGGACATCTGATCCCCTCATCATTGTGGTAACATTGCTGTTGGCTAGCTTTGTTCATAAACTCATCAACCCCCCTGACAAAAGACTCTTTCAGACCATTTCTACAACTATAACATCTATCGTACATCCAAAGTCGATTGGAAGGAATATAGTTCATGTTCTGTGTATTATGACAAAAAATAGGAACTTTCATAAATCACAAAAATGATACAATTTGTGAAACTAATGGTAATCATGTTTTACGTAAAGTCAAACATTACATACATAATGTTTGCTTTCATCAATGAACAACGCATGATAAATAAATGACATGTCACAACCGTAAATATGAATAACACATGCATCATATGTAAACAATTAATATTGCAATAACGTTCTCCTGTAAAATAGGAATGTTCACACTCCATTAAGATGTTATAGTTGTGAATTGTATGACAAAGTTTGACAAGTTGTTGTTGAAAAAGTACTTGCGTATGATAGTTAGTGATGCAGAGATGAGAATCCCACACACCTATGTAATGTTGTTTCCGCTGCTCCACGAAACTATGTCATCAAACATACCATAATTAATTACAATGTATACAGTCACCTCAATGTAGTTGTTCTCACAACCTAGGGGGCGTTGTTGTCATGACCAAAGTAAACAATATTTTCAAGTTAAATAGGAAATGATTGTTGACAGAAACATTACTGATGCCTTTGATAAATATAAGAACCCTACGTATATAGTACATGATAAAATATATTAGCCATCTAACAAGTCCCACCTTCCTGGTATGCTTTTAGTGGGAAAGGCTCAACCAAATGAATAATGCAAAATGCATAATTAAGCGTATCATTATATAGTAAGTTAGGTTAGTATATAGTAAGTTATTATAAAACTATATGTGAAATAAGCTCATTCTAAATCACACAATATCTAAAAAGGGTGGATTTGAAGAGACAAAATTTAAAGGGAGTAATTTGTCCACATATGAAAGACTACCTTAATGACTATAGATAAGACATAACAATAGTTATTTATTGTGTTTTGAGAAAGCTAGTAGTGTAGACACTTATGACAAATCGGTATTTTCCTAGCCAAAATCTAACCTCAATCCCACTCCCCAAAACCCTCTCTGTAGAACTTTGAAATGACCCTTCTCTTGACCCCTCAATCTCACAAACCCCCAAACTGGCCAAAAGCTAACCTCAGTCCCACTCCCCAAAACCCTATCTGTAGAACTTTCAAATGACCCCTCTCTTGACCCCTCAATCTCACAAACCCCCAAACTGGCCAAAAGTTGTAGCACTCTCAGCAGAAGTTTGGCTATCCACTATAGGTTTTAATGTTTTTGTCCTGGTTTAAATTGAAGAAAACACCAACTTAAATCATATGTTAACTATGAACTAAAGCAAACATACCTTCTTCAAATGTATATGACAGCTTAAAAACAGATATCCATATGAAAAGCAACCTCCCAGCCTCTCCACCAGTGCTCACCAGCTTTACATGGAGAAGGGTGCTTCACAAAGGTTTCAGATTAGGGCAAAAGTAAGTAAGGGTTTGAGAAAATAGAGGGAAAGGGGAAAGTTGCTGAGGAATGACCTCTCTCTCAGCTGAGTTTCATTTTTGAACACTTAAATGAATGCCAACTCATTTTTTCCCCAACTTAAGTGCTTGAAATTTCAAAATTAAGGGTTCCGCGCTAATCGTGTGAACACCCACGCTAACCGCGTCATGTGTTTCAGGTGCAAACTCTGTCTGCACGATGTCATGCGGATGGCGTCGTATGTGACACTACTAGCGTCACCTGGTCGAGCCTCTTGGCCTGCTTTGCATCTCCCACGCTAATAGCGTCAACATCCACGCCATCAGCGCGAGAACTTCGAATCCACAGCCCTTTCTGTCACCAGTAACGCTAATGGCGCCGTATGTGACGCTTCTAGCGTCAGTTGTTCGAGCCAATTGGCCTGCTTTGCACCTCCAATGCAAATAGCGTGAAGATCCATGCCATCAGCGCGAGCAATTCGAATCCACAGCCCTTTCTGTCACCATTCACGCTAATGGCGTCGTATGTGACACTACTAACGTCAGTGGTTCGAGCCAATTGGCCTAGTTGAGGCAACCACGCTAGTCGCGTGAGCATCAACGCTATTAGCATGGACCATTCGATTTCTCAGCTCCTTCACTATCCACTCACGCGGATCGCGCCATAGTCGGCGCTGATCGCGCGAGCATTGCTGAACGATTTTTTAATTTTAAAGACCAGTGAATGCGTCATATACTCTCAACCTTCCCAAAACCGCTCTGACTGTACCCATTTCCTTCAATCACCACAATAACCGTCCCCAATCATCTGCAAGGCTTCGTTGAGTATACATATCTTCCACATTTGTGCTTAAATTCACTGCACCCTCCTAGATACCCAAGGGAATCAGAACTTCCGTTCTCTTCAAAGGTTCTGAAAAGGCTTGAAGTTGCATTCACCTTCAATGGCAGGCGACAAGGTAAGCTTCATTGAACGACCCTATATTGCATAATATTGAGCAAATGGAATCAAACTCCATGCTAAATGACTCCTTAAACGAATCCACACTGCACAATAAGCCTAATGGTTAGAGGTAGTATGTCACAGAGCCCCAATAGGGCATTCGTGATTTGACATGATGAATGTTATTTCCTTTATGATTTTGTTCATTCTATTGTTTAGCATGTTAATTGATTTGGGCAATGTTCACTCTAAAGCTGGTTGATTCATTAGATACTTGAATGGTATTACCTAGGCTACTTGCATTGATTGCAAACAAAACCCATAACCAGTTTGAGATACAAGGGTGCTAGCACCCAAACAAGTGGAATGAATTAAAATTCTAATTTGTGTGAAACTGGATTTGTGTGGTCAATAGCTAATGTTGGTTAAAGCCTCAATGGCAATAAGTACATACATAGTTTGGCTGCATGCTAAACACTCTGTTGTTAGTATAATTGTTAGTATGTGGAGAGGAACAAGTCATACTAATTGTGAGTTGGCAATTTGAATAGAGTACTTATATTGACTAAAGCTTGTACACCTCGATTTGATTGTCTATTATATGTATATATATGTTCTATACTTAAACCTGTGAAAAATGATTGCATCATATATCTATTGTGAACATGAGATGTGCCCAGGATATGCATAACTTGGAAATTTTAACTAGTATAAGTCTGGGAATCTAGATGGTACTATGAATCTTTTGTAAGAATATGGCTATTGCTTCTAAATGATCATATTCTGCTGAGTTCACTTACTTTGATTGAGCTAACCATGATTCCATGAGTAGCATGAGTCAAGCCCAAATTGGACAGTAATCTTTGTGTCTCAATTAAAAATAGCATGCCCATATTAATTAAAAGTGCCCAGGATGTCAAGGAAAAGCCTAATATTAAAAATTTGTCTGACACTAAGTATGAAAAGATGAAATTAGTTCCTAAGGAGCCACATCTTGAACTGAACAAGATAAATAAGAATTATGTCAGGCTTTTTGTACTTATCTACATATTCACTTGTGGTAATTCTGAATTAGAATTAGTAAGCTTGAAGTTTTGATTCCAAGTGAACCAAATTGTTGTCAGTCTAAGACCACTTTTGCACTTTGCAAATTGAAATTGTTAAGCAATCGTGGTCAAGTAGAGTTTACAAGTTGAATCAAATAACCTTGAGGAATTCACTAAGCTAAATCTGGGGAATCTAGATTGCACTCTTAATTTCTGATAATAGTATGCATGCTGGTTCTGAGTTATCACATTCTGATGAGCTCATGCAATTTTGTTGGATTGTTCTTGATTCCATGAGTAGTATGATTATATGATATGGGAATTGCATAGCTAAATCTAGGAATTTCTTGAGTTTTGACTGGACAGATTAATTGAAAAAGGTTGTTAGTACAAGGACAAGTTTTGCTATGCCATTTTAAATAACATATTCATGCATACATAAACACTTCAATCATGAAAGAAGATAAATAGATATGGAAACATACATGTGCTTGCAATTATAGTCTAGGACAATCATAATTACATATGGCTAATTCTTATACTTAATTTTGTGTTCCAAGTTGAATCATGATGTGCCTGTTGATTGTTAACACTAAATGTTATGAATTCCAAATCCATGAAAACAAAGTACACTAAGCTGGAATTCTGAGACATTTTTCAAACAACTTGGTGATTTGGAATTGATGCTTGCATACATTAGTTGAACTGTGTTGTTTGCTACACTTAAAGAAGTAAATCTGGGAATTATTTAACCGTGCACTCATAAATATAAATCATGAATGTGTATTGGATGTTTTCTGAGTTTCAGGGTAAACAGATTGCGAAGGGAAAGAAGAAGACCACTGGCACATCTGGCACCAAACGAGCCAGAACTATCACATTTGACGAAGCTCGTTTCCGCTCAATAGAGTGTCAAGAAAAATTTGACACATGGTACTTGCCCAAGAAAATAATTCCAGAAAAGAAAATTTTATGGGAAACCCTCCCAGAAGGCAACCCTGTGCTGGAGGTTATAGTCAGACGTCGATGGCAAAGGTTAGTAAGTTTCCCTGAGCCCAGTTCAAGCTCAATTCTCAAAGAATTCCTAGCCAATGTCGACCCATCTACGGTCGAAAGGAGTTGGATTAGCTGGGTCAGAGGGGTCCAGGTACCATTTGATGAGAAGACCATCGAGAGGTTTCTCCATACCAAATATGATCCATTTGACAGATGTGAGTTTAGCCACCTATTCTTAAGGATGCAGCCCGACGTCTTGACCAAGATGTACCGAGATGAGGTACCCCAGCTAGCCACCAACATCAGGCATGCCATTACAGGCTTATACACAGGGTGGAAAACAAAACCCGTCTTAGATTACATTCCAGAAAAGATGAGTAAGCACGATTTAGTAGGGGATGCTGCATTTTGGCACCAATTTGTGAACCACACAGTCATTCCATCCACCAACATGATTGATGTGAATGTCGAACGTGCTGTCCTACTTTATATACTCGGGAGTGAAGGTAATTTGTATATTGCGAACATTCTATCTAACCGCATTCTTCATGTGATTTAGGATGCTAGCAGTAAATCATGGCTAGCCCATTCATCTTTGATTTCTCACCTATGTCAACACGCGGGTGTTGAAATCTTAGATGACGAGCCACTAGACGTTCAGATTACTTCTCTAAATGGCCCACAACACTTACTTGCATGCTATGAAGAGTGCTACAGAAGAACAGATTATCCGAGCTTCGAGGCTCACCCCAGAGGAACTTGCAGAACGGAGTCCTCGTGAGGCACCCCAGCTTGAAGACCCTCAGCCACCGAAACTGCACCATCTTCTTCTTCTACTAGAGGGCACCGAGACATGAGCTTCTATATGAAGACTCACCGAGCTATTTAGCTCTTCAGGCCTTCATCCATACCCAGCTGACTTATCAGACACGCATGCTAGAGGAGCTCTGCAGACAGTGCGGCGTCAACACCAGTTCCCATCAGTGACTCCACCACCAGCTTCTACTCCTCCTGGACCCCCAGTTACTACAGAGCCAGACATAGACATCCCCGATCCTTCTCAGACTGCTGAAGCTGAGGATGAGATGAGAGAGGGAGAAGAGTGTTCAGGACTATTTGACTTTTGTGTTTTTCTTTTGTGTTTAGAATTCTGCACTTTTACATTTTGCAGTTAAAACATTTCCCTATTTCATGCATATATAGTATTGTTTTATGATTAAATTGTGGTCATCATACCCTATTTGGATTAATGTTTCGTCTGGGTTGCGATTTCACAAATAATGCTTAAGTTAAGAAACAAATGATGTCTAACATTAATTTTGAGAAAATAAATTTTTAGATTAATAGGGTTTACTAAATTTTCATTATTAATCAAATAAAAGTTACAAAGGTTAGAAGCATATCAGATTTTCAGAATAAAAGATGATGGACACAGTGATGGATAGAATATCTCTGATGGAAAACTTGAGTGAAATGAAATATAGCATAAATTGCATGATACATGAATGGAATTATGATTGTTGGTATGTGATATATATGTTGAAGTTGAAATGATGCTTGATATGAAGTCAAAAGAGCCTAACTTGAGTCTAATACCTGTGAGGATTGAGCCACACAGTAATAAATTTTTCTGAGAGACTCCATTTTGATAGTACTCTAGAACTTGAATTGTTTCTCTGGATGCATGTATAAATTGATATGATTAAGGCAGTTTATTCTTCTAAAACCAGGGCCAAATCGACTCACCTTCAATTCTTTCCCATTTGCTACCTCTTTGAGCCTAAACCTTTCATTTCAGATGCCCGAATCAAAACCTTACACATTGACCAACCTCCTTGAGGCTAGAGAAGGAAAGAATCAAGTCCATTGATAGTGACATAACAGGGATAATTGTTCATCAAGTCCATTGAAGAAAATTTTAAAAAACAAAGTAAACCAACTTCAAAGTTTGTAATTAAAGTAAAAAAAAAAGTAGATATTACATAATTTACATATTTATTTTATATATTTTTCATTATCTTTAACTTTAGCAATAAATCAACATTTTTTAAATTAATATTTTCTATGTTTCATATGTCAAAATTTATCTAACAAATAATTCAAACCAAGAAGTATTACACAAATGAGGTTTGCGAAAAAAAATATCATGCAGTAAGCATTGGTTAGGAATAATTTTCTTTCTTAATATCGTTTTAAAATTGGTGTCTCAAGTAGGGAAATATTTAAAATAATTAAATGTTTGTTAAATAAAAAATATAAATTTATTTAAACATTTTTAAGTAATCAAAAAGATCTTAAACACAGAACGTGTTTACTAAGCTAAACCTAATATGTACTATAAAAATACTTTATACTTTAATGACATTTATGCAAACCCATTAAACAAAAATAAATAAAATAAACTTAACCAAGTTCAAAGTTTGGAAATAAACAAAAAAAAAACAATTTAGATATTACATAATTTAAATATTTATTGATCTTTTTTGTTTTCATTTGGTTTTAACGTAAACAAGCAACTAACATTTTTTAGCTTGTCTCATTTTTTTAAAAATAAATATTAAGTACAAAACTTTATTTTCGAGGCTAAATTAATAAAATATTCCGCAATTTAAAAACAAATCATACTGTGAATAACTTCATTTAAAGAGCGTAAATATAAATAATTTGGAATCAGTTTAATATAGTTTTCATAAAATAATTTTACAATTTCAAAGCTGCATTAATATTTTATCTGAACTACTAAAAATAACAAGACACGTGAAGTCACGTAACGGATGGTATCATCACGGATTTTGTTTTCAAAATCATGATTTACATCATTTTAAAAACGTCAATTTGACTTTAAATAAATTTCATTAAAGTTCAATGCAAAACCAATTATTTTTAAATTATTTTTTTACACTCCTACATTGATTTACAATAGGGTTTATGAAAGTTAAGGTTTTAGATTGTTTACAAAATTGATTTATTTTTTATAAATATATTTTGAAAAAATTTAAATTTAATATTAATTTTATAAACAACACGATTATCTTACTTAATGTAATTACAGATACTGAAAATAGAGTTGTTAAATATTTCTCCTCTAACTCAAATTCCTTTATGATCAAATTTTTGTACATCCTTCCTTTTAGTTATTAGATACTAGTGTTATTGTGAATAAAAAAAAGCTAAATAAATTTATTTACAATAATATTATGAGTCTTTTTACATCTTACAAGTATAATAGTATCTCTTTTATTATTTTATAGAAAATAATAAAAATATCAAAACAATTGAATAAATGTAAAAAATTTACCATACAATTTAAATTGTTTCAACGAACAATATTTGTAAAAAATCTTCCGTCGAAAACCACTATATTTTCCACTTCCACTCTCGTACGAAAATATCCGTCATTGACTTAAATATTTAAGACATAATATTTTCCATGGAAAATATTCCGACGGATATTCAAAAATTTTGCACAAAATATTTTCCGTCGAAAAAATCCATCGGAAATGCTCAAATTACCGACGGAAATATCGGTCGAAAATTACCCATGGAATTGGCCGCGGAAATGCTAAAATTACCGATAGAATTTTGTCTATGGGTAATTTCCAACGGATACGTCCGTCGGAAATGCTCAAATTAACGACGGAATTGGCCGTTGGTAATGCTAAAATTACCGACGGAATTCTGTCCGTGGGTAATTTCCGACGGATATTTTCGTGGGTAATTTCTGACAGATACGTCCGTCGGTAATTTCCGACGGATAAATTACCCACAGAAATATCCATCGGAAATGCTCAAATTACCGACGAAATTTTGTCCGTCGGAAATTTCTGACGACCAATTCCGTGGGTAATTTCCGACAGAAATATCTTTCCGACAGAAATATCTGTCGGAAATTACCGACGGAAATATCGGTCAGAAATTACCCACGGAATTGGCCGTTGGTAATGCCAAAATTACCGATGGAATTTTGTCCGTGGGTAATTTCCGACGGATATATCCGTCGAAATTACCTATGGAGGTATCCGTCTGAAATTACCCACGGACGTATCCGTCGGAAATGCTAAAATTACCAACGGAATTTTGTCTGTTGGAAATTACCGACAGAAACATTCGTCGGAAATTTGTTTTAACCTTTCAACAAATATTTCCGTCGAAAAATCCATCGGAAATTGAATTATTTTCCACATAATAATCACTGACGAATATTTCCGTTGGTAATCTAAATGTTTCCGACAGAATATTTCCGACGGAAACTAATCCGTCGGAAATTATTTTCCGTCAGAAATGCTCAAATTTCCGACGGAATATTGACCGTCGGAAAAAATCCGTCGATAAAACTGTTTTTTTTGTAGTGGATTGTCAAGGACATTTAATCATAGAAGATAAAGTTTCTCTTCACTATTGCATTGCATGTATTTAAGAATTAAGGGATGAAAATTGAAGTTGAATTTAATATATATGCACATAAATTAGTTACAGCGGGGAGAAAAACTATCACAAAAAGAATATATATGCACATAAATGAGTTACAATGGGGGAGATAAACTATTACAACAAGATCTATGCACTGACATCTATACTGCTTAATTATAAATTATCTAATAAATTTATTATTTTTTATTACATATATTGTTTAAAAGAAGACATAATAACGATGATAATGTAATTAGATAATATAAAATTATTTTATGTTATTAATGTATAGTCATTAAATTCAAAAACGAAAAAATATTATTTTAAAAATAATTTTATATAATTATTTAATCACAATTGTTATTTATTTATGAATGATAAATTTATTAATTTTTATAATAATTATATTTTTATTATAAAAAATTACAATAATTATCTTTAAAATAATATAAATAATAATTAAATGATAATATAAAATTATTTTAACCATAAATACACCTAGTAACTCAATCAAATAGTGTGTACTCTACTCAATTATTTGTTATTGGTGAGGTTGATCGACGGTTGACAACATAAGAACTTTGATCGAACGGCTAGAAGAGACACAGAGAAAAGAAGACAATAGAGGCGCGTGCACAATGACATATTCCTTATCCTGTAAGACAAAAGGAATAGTTTGGATGAAGCCACGTGTTGAAATTAAACACACTAGTAGTAAATAGGGGATTTGGACAAATGAAGTGGGCCCCACCAAGAAACCCAAGTGAGCGACTTTGCAGAAGTATGCTGGACTTTTAGCACAAAAGAACACTTCCCTAGCATATGGTATCGACACGTGTTCTTAAATAAACATGGAAACTCGAGTGGCTTCCCTTCTCTTCGACACTCACAACCTAGGGTTGTCGTAAGCATGGACCCATCGTCAGATTCTAGCCGCTCGCGCTCCTTGTCGTGTGTGGGGTTCCCAACTACTTCTCCTTTCCGACTCAACTCTACAATGTGGGACATTCTAGTATTTGAAAATATCGTCACATATGTTTTAATATAAATTTAACCATAAAAGTAAAATAAACATAAAAACAAGAATTTTAATTTGTTGATAATTTTTTTCTCAATATAATTTTATAATAAATTTCCAAACATACTCATAGTTACTTTATGTTTGACATAGAAGAAAGAAAAAGAACAAAAATACAACGAATGAAAAATGATGTAAATGGGTAAGAAATCAGGTTATTTGGTTTATTGCCTGTTTGAAGGAGTGATATCAGAGTTAATTTTAATTGAAATTGATTTGACGTAATCTAAATTTATGTTTCAAAGTAGTTATTATAAAATTAAGTTATGAATAAAATTGAGTATAAAAAACTTATTCAACTTAAAACTTATTCAAAATTATTTTAACTTATAATTAATTCTAAATATTTATTTAATGTGAAATCAAATATGTGAAATTTTGTCTAAAATCAATTACAAACTCATAATCAATTTTTTTAACTTAAAATCAAACATATACTTACATAGAATAAAAAAATATTAAGTAAATAATAAATAAAAATTAAGTATATAACTTAATCTCATTATGTTCGGCTAGATAATATCGATTTTAGATTATTTTTAATATGAAAATTTTATTTTTTAAAATAGATGACATATAATCAATTATGTCTCAATTATATGCCTTCAATGTTGACTTCTTTTCTATTGTTTGACTAAGTCAAAATCATATAAGATGGTCTAGTCACCTTATCTTCTTAGGAATAAGTTGTTGCTAATTTTATCTCTTATCTTTAGTAACTATGTCCACGTTTTATGCATATAAAAAAATAACATATCTGATAGGAAGAGGTTATAAAACGAAACCATGACCAATGTCTCTGTGTTTGTTAGCTAAAAAATCTCAATACATCATCAGTGAGTGATAGTGAAAACATAGAAGATCCTTAAGCCAAAAGTCATATTAGTTTGAAGACTCATAAACTGTTTAGAGATTACTTGACTCACAGACAACTGCAAATCATCTTCGGAGCAAACAAGAATAACAATGACGGGAGGTAATTATGATCTTAATTTTTCCGCATTTGATCTAATAGCTTCTGATATATATAAGCGTGATTAGATCATTTAGTTTTTCTTACATTTAGTATCAGAGCCCTTTTATGCCTATGCTTGCTTTTGTATGACACTGATATTTTTGAAATATTATTTTATTGAAACATGAGTATTTTATTTGAATGTTTTAATTATTAAGAAGCATTGGAATCATATGGAAATTGAATTTCTAAGCTTTTTGTAAATTAAAACATGGATTTCGGTGTTGAAAAAAGGCTGAAAAACCATCGGGTTTTAAATTCGGGTTCATTGGTCGTAACCAGGTCAAAGTGACCCGATTCAAGGCTGAAGATGATGAACAGAAAAAAAAATTTAAAATAAAAAATAAACTATTTTGCGCCTACTGGGTCTTGAACAAATCTCTTTCCACTTAAGAAGACTCACATCAAACATTGGGCCATTTGAAGTTACTTGACATTTTGTTGTTTTTACTATCTCTTATACCCTTTTACTTTTGTATTTTATAAAGTTTTGATTTGTTTTATGTATTAATATATTCTTGAAAAGTTTATTCTATGCATATATATATATTAAATCAAATGCATAATATTATGTTTCAATTATGCAATTGTATATGAGAATTTTATTCATCATTATATTATATTTTGATCTTAAAGTGCATATATAATATGATTTATTCTCATATGATTAAGTTTTATGGCTAAGTGATCTTTATAATTTTAATTAATTATGAATTAGTCACAATATCTATAATTTGATTAAAATTATATATTAAGTTGTTTAAAGATTATATAAAGAATTAGGCATAATATTGTAATTAATTGTTACACTTTTCAAGTTATTATTTCGTGATATTTAATTATTTGA
>PYAF01002772.1:678122-691642 GCA_007407185.1 Glycine tomentella
CACATACACGGAATTTTTTATTTTGAAATTACAATTATTTTATATAGTTATTCTTAATGTATAATACCATTATAAATCTTGAATGAAACTTTGATCAAAATCTTCGGACAAAAACATTAGTGTTTCAAGTATTTGTTACAACTAATATTTAATTAATATAATTCATTAATATTACATGATTTTGTTAATTAAAGAGAAAAAAAATACTTATACTAGTGAACTTATAATTCAAAATACGTTCTGAAGATCAAACAATAATTTTATATTTCTTTGTTGACCATCGCAAAGAGTTATGATTTTGGTTTATATCTATTAAGGGAAACCTTGTAAGGCATATAGAACATAAGGTCAAAATACGATCCTTTTAAGTATATGTATCAACTTGCAATGTAATTTGACTTTATAGTACTTTTTTACTTCTCTCTAAAGAACTTCGTCAACTAAAAATGGATAAATACATAGACTTAAAGTACATAATAAAATATGTAAAAAAAATAAGAAATTAATATTATCTTTCACCTATAGATATTGTTCAACACATGTTTGTTTTTTTTTTCGTTTTTGGTTCATCTTACTTGAATTCATGTTTGTATGCTAAAAGTGTAATGTTCTTAATTACAATAACAATCTATAATAAAATATACCAAAAAATATATAAAATTTCAAAATTATAATAGTCTAAAAATGCGTCATGTATAATAAAATAAGTCAAATAAGAGTCTTTACAAAAAGAAAATATTATCCTTACAACATGAACATCTAAACTAAATAGACACTAAAAATATAACGAAAATAGTTACATCCAACTTCTTATTCTGAAGTACTAACCAAATTAAAATAAATTTAATTAAGAAAATTATATCTTCAAGTCTCCTCAAATTCATCAACTTCTTTCTCGTGCTCTGGAAATAACACTTAAAATATAATGATAATTCTAGTGAATAAAAAAACTAAATGGAGTTTGCAAATAATGTTGTTCTCAACTAGTGCGGTAATCTAGAAAATCTACCATGATATCCACAATGAATTTAAGATAAGATTATATATGTATTATATATATACATACACACGCTCCAATAAAAATCATATTAAAACAATCACAATTCATGACATTCCGAATATATAAAATATTTAAACGACAAGACCTCATCGCATACAAATATATATAACAGACACAACTTAGTGATTCCCAGAATCACAAAACTCAATTCTTTGGTTCCTAGAATCAGTGTAGATCTTAGATTCTTCAAAGGATTTATGAGTTCAAATTTCATGTAATGGTGTTGCACTTTCTTCTCCATCATAGATGAAGGTATCCAGAATCTATTTCCCATCCCATATGGGGTATCTATAAATAAATATCATTCTCATCCCAGGTGGAGATATCTAAAAATATAATCGGGTAATAAAATGTACATCATCATCCCTTCCCAAAAGGTGATGATCAAGTTACAAAATTACAAGAATACCATTCTAAAGAAAAACTACCAACAAACTTCCTAATTTCATGCATCCAATAATAATTCTCAAAATCACACCATAACAATAATAGAATCAACTAATATTATGAAATCATATATAACACAACAATTATATACTTAATATAATAACTAAGACATATAATATTTACAATGACTAGAACATAACACACAGGTACAAATTGATCCTGATTCTAATGGTTAAATTATATATTCATTAATTCAATGATAAATCCCTTTAGATAATGTCTATGTGTGTGTGTGTATCAAGAAAACACATTCTCAAGAATTCATATTATGGAGGTTTAGAAAATGTTTTTTTACTCACCTTTTGAAGCAAGAAATTTGTATTCTTCATTATTCTTCTTCTCCTCTATCAATTGCGTCAAAAGAATCTTTTCGCTTTGTTTCTTTTTTCTTAGTCCTTGAACAATCCACTAATGTCAAGAGAAATTGTTTGTGTGTGATTCTAAGAGAAAAAACTATTTACCCTTATATAAGAATGATACGTAATTAGAAATTTGTTTAATCGATCTTTCTTTATCTATTATTTATATTATCTCTAATTTTAATTATCTTTAATCAATCTAATATATTATTTTACCTAAAGTATATAATTAACAATTTCCTACTTATTCTTGTTTGTTGTTTCAGGTCTTTCTTATTCACTCAATTAGCACGTTCAAAATTATTTCCTTTTGTGTTTCTCCAAGAATAACTAAGTCATTCACACCATCGACATCACCACATTCTCTTGTTCTGGATATTGACCCACCAGCAGGTATGTACTCTGTGTGTCATTGTTTTGTGGAGTATACATGTTTTTTGATATGTCAATTACTTTTTCTCATAACATCCAGTGCATAGTTGGTCAACCTTGGTTCCCTGTTTAAGGTTCAATTCGATGATTACCACGGTTAGTTTGTATTATTCATTGAATTGAATCTTGAATTGTCTGTTAGGACAATTTGGGAAGTTATTTACTTTATACATCATTCGTACATATAGGTTAAGCATGAGTTGTTTAATTTAATGACGTTTCGGTTTGTTGCATCTTCCTTTGTTCTCTAAGTGCATACATGAAGATGGTGACAACAAGTCACCACTCTCATGTTGTGTACTTAGAGACCAATGGGAAATGCTGTCGAAATTTCATTAAATTAACCCAACCATACTTAACTTTTATGTATGAATCATGAATAAAAGCTAACTTCCTGAATGGGGTAGGGCCACACCTTTTTCAGAAGTAGTCTTTCATTTACATGCATTGAAGATTTACAAAATGATAATGACAGCTAAGTGAAACCATGGATCATACTTGGGTGAAATCACCGCACATTAGTGACCAATATTGTAGTGGTGTTGAACAATTCCTACATTTTGCAACACATAATGCACCTTGTCTGCATGGAAATTATTTTTGTCCATGAGTTAAATGTGTGAATGGAAGACGACAATCAATCGATGACATTAGAACACATCTAATCTGTGACAACATCCTTCCAAGTTACACAAAATGGATATGGCTTGGTGAATTGTCAGACTTGCCAATAGTCGACAAAACTGCAGAGGTTCATGAAGATGCAATAGATCCTATAGAAGACATGATACATGACCTTGGAGAAGAGAATTTTCAACAAGCACTTGCACATGTGTATGACAAAGTACAAAGTGATTCAAAGATCCATTTGTATGAAGATTGCATAAGCTTCACACGATTGTCAGTGGTCTTAGCTTTGGTTAACTTGAAGGCAAAATTTGGGTGGAGTGACAAAAGCTTCACGGAATTGCTACATTTGTTAATGAAAATGCTTCCGAAAGATAACACTTTGCCAAAAAAATCATTATGAGGCAAAGAAGATTTTATGTCCCGTGGGAATTGAGTACCAAAAAATACATGCATGCCCTAATGATTGTGTGTTGTACAGAAATGAATTTGTTGATTTGAAGAATTACCTGACATGTGGGGTATCACGATACAAACTCAATGACGATGAATGTAGTCTTGATTCGTGCAGAAATAATAGTTGTCCAACAAAAGTTTGTTGTTATCTTCCAATAATTCCATTAAGCGCTTGTTTACTAACGCAGATGACCCAAAAAATCTAACTTGGCATGCACATGGAAGGAAAATTGATGGACTTCTCAGACATCCAGCCAATTCTCCACAATGGGAAATAATTGATCGTTTGTATCCAACTTTTGGGGACGAGCCAAGGAACCTAAGGCTTGGTCTAGCTTCAGACGGAATGAATCCTTTTGGTAACCTTAGCACTAACCACAATTCTTGGCCTATGTTGTTGATGATTTACAACCTCTCTCCTCGGTTGTGCATAAAGTGGATATACATTATGTTGTGTATGATGATGTCGGGTCCAAGACAACCTGGAAATGATATTGATGTGTATCTTGCGCCATTGATTGAAGACTTAACAAAATTGTGGGTAGACAGGGTTGATGTTTTTGATGGAAATCTACAGGAAACCTTTGTGTTGCGTGCCATGGTTTTTTGTACCATTAATAACTTTCTAACATACGACAATTTGAGTGGATATAGTGTCAAAGGCCACCATGAATGTCCTGTTTGTTAGAAGGAGACATCTTTCATCCAACTTAAACATGGAAAGAAGATTGTAAATATACGACATCAAAGATTTCTAAACCTTTATCACCCATATCGTCGTTTGAAAAAAGCTTTTTATGGAAGTCAGGAGAAACGATGTGTGCCAAAGCCTTTAACTGGGCATGAAGTTCATGATCGTGTTCAGGACATCCTCACTATCTTCGGGAAGACCCGGAAGAAAGAAGCTAATGACAAAAACATTTGGAAGAAAAGGTCAATCTTTTTTTATCTTCCATACTGGTTCGATCTTGATGTAAGACGTTGTATAGACGTAATGCATGTTGAGAAGAATGTCCGTGATAGTTTAATTGACACCCTCCTTAACATTAAAGGCAAAGCCAAGGATAATTTGAAAAGTCACCAAGATCTGGTGTAGATGGGTATATGTGACTAATTACATCCAATTTGTAAAGGTTGTTAAACCTATTTACCCCCAGCATGTCACACGTTGCCAACAAAAGAGAAAAAAGCTTTTTGTTAATGTTTGCGGAGTATAAAGGTCCCACAAGGATACTCTTCAAATATCAATAGCTTTGTTTTTATCAATGATCTCAAATTGGTGGGATTGAAGTCTCATGATTGTCACGTGCTAATGCAACAAATATTGCCTGTAGCGATTCGGGGTATTTTGCCTGACAAAGTTAGGGTGGCCATAACTCGGTTGTGTTTTTTGTTTAATGTTGTGTGTAGGAAAGTAATTGACCCAACACAATTGGATAAATTGGAGAATGAGGCAGCTATTATCATTTTTTGACATAATGGTCTACTTAATTGTTAATCTTGTTAGGGAGATCAGGTTGTGTGGTCCTGTGTTTTTACGCTGGATGTATCCAATTGAGCGGTACATGAAGGTCTTAAAAGGTTATACCAAGAATCAATACCGACCTGAAGCATCCATTGTGGAAAGGTACATTGCGGAATAATGTATTGAATTTTGTTCTGAATACATTGTTATAGGTAAACCTGTTGGGATCCCAGCAAGTTGTCATGACCAGTCACGTGGAGGAAAGGGTACACGAGGGTTCAAGGTGGTAACCAAGACTAGAGACAAGGTTTCACTTGCTCATTTTTTGAATAACACGCCTGAGGTTATGCCCTACATAGAAACTCACAAACAAATTGTGGCCCAAAGTCACCCAAAAATGAACATGATGAAGGTTTTGCAACTACAAAATAAAACTTTCATCAGCTAGTTAAAGACAAAAGTCTTCAGTGATGACAATGCTTCCTCAACATTAAGACTATTTGTTGTTGGTCCGAATTTGAATGTACCCACTTAGAAGGGGTTTGATATCAACTACTCCTTCTACACTAAGTTGCAAGATGATAAAAGTACTATTCAAAATAGTGGGGTTAGTGTTGACACTGATTCAGAACACTTTTGTGGTGCATCTGATAACAACCCAATTAGAGCATCCTGCCATACTTTGGCGTAATTGAAGACATTTGGGAGCTTGATTACAGTGCATTTTGAGTTCCTTTCTTTATAATAACCCAGTTTTCTAAAAAAAAAAATCTCATGCTAACAGCGTGGGAACGGCGCGGTTAGCGTGGGATGCGGCGCCAGTAGCGTGAAAGGTGGCGCCGTTAGCGTGAGATTGCGCCAGAGAGCTTTTTCTTTTGAACAACTGGCGCGATTAGCGTGAAAATGGCGCCGTTAGCGTGGGAGACGCTCTAGAGGCCATTTCATGCGGTTTTATGGCGCGGATAGCGTCAGTTTGGCGCGAGTAGCGCCACAGATGTGCCCAGTTGGCGCGGTTAGCGCCGTAGTGGCGCAGTTAGCGCCGTAGTGGCGCAGTTAGCGCCGTAGTGGCGCAGTTAGCGCCGTAGTGGCGCAGTTAGCGCCATAAGTGCCCAGGAAGCCTGCTGTTACGTGAATTTGGCGCGAATAGCGTCAGATATGATGCGATTAGCGCGGGAACGCGGGCTGACCCAGTAATTAAAGGCCATTTTACGAAATTCTTGGCCAAAAACCTTGCTTTTTCTTCCTCCAGCAACCCTTTCACCATTGTTGAGTGCCCAAGCTTCATTTCTTCACCATATCTCACCAAAATCCATCCCTTAAACACATCTTGTGATGGAAATCACTTCTAGAGCTTGAATCCTTCCTCATTTTCACTTGAAAACCCCTAAATCAAAGGATCCCTTTCTTAAGGGAAATTCGAAGAACTTGAGTTCGGCGAGGAACGACGACGATTCTTGAGTACCCAAGCTAGGGGAAGTCGTCCTTAGGCCTTCTTTGCCATCTTTGAGGTAAGAAACTCGAGAAACTCTGCTTGATTTGTGAGTTGGGGTTTTGGGTGAATAGTGACCCACTTTTGATAGAGCTAGTTTTAACTTTGGGTCATGTTGAAACATGTGCTTAGAATGTTGTGAGGATGTAGGATTAGCTCTTAAATGTGAGTTTGGTGAACCTTGATTTCATGGCTCTTTGTGAAGCATGTGTTGTTGTTGGGCTGAGTTGCTTGGCCATTTGTGAACATGCTAGAGCTTTGGCTTGTGGTTTTGATGGCCTTGAGAGGCTATTGGTATGATGGCTTGTGAGTGAAAAGCCTTATTGAACCATAGGATAGATGACCTTGTGGTTTTGGAAAGGATTGTGATACTTTTCGTTTTGAACGGTTGTGAACCGTGATTGCTTGTATGCCCTGTGTGGTTTGTTGATACATGCTTGTATGTGCCTTGTATAGGGCGTGACACCACGGGTGTCAGTGGCATGGGCCACAGAGCAAGGGAAGAACCGCAGAGTTCGGCTTTGCCAGGTAAGTTCTGGACCCTTGGGGATGTTTCCCACTTGTTTGTGCTCCACCATACTCTGAGGGAGTAGTGGTTACATTCATGATACATGCATTGTGTGGATGTTGCATACTCATAATAATATATGCTTGTATCTGTGCTTAAGAAATGTGTTAAGCCTGTTATTAGATCTTCTGGCCAGTTAAGATAGATATGGACCTCCCTAGGAGTAGAGCGCACCTCCTAGTTTGGTTTGCTCAAGGTTGACTCGGTCTTGGGATGCGGATGATTCCCTAAGGCCAAGAGCTAGGTGTGTCCCGTCGCGGTTGATTGCCTAGTCTCGGAGGTACCATATACGTGCGTCCATGCGAAGGGGTAGCACCCAATGGGATGGCACGGGTGTGAATTCCGGTTTCACACTGAGGTCGGCGTTTGACTCGGTCCGCCATACATAGAGCTAGATACATTGATTGTATTGTTATGAGGGCCGGGAGGCCCAGTTGGTTGTGATACCCTGATGAATTTTGTCATGGTGAGTGAGCCAGGGTGGAGGAGATGCCCCCAAGGACCCTGAGCTTACTGAGATGTTTATCTCACCCCGTGTGGGGTTTGTGTTTTACAGGTGATGCTTCTGGCAGAGAGGAGCGGTCTCAGGGCGGGAGGCCCCAGTAGAGACGGTACCTGCTTGGCCTTGGGCAGCAGAGGATAGCTTGGAGCTCGGCTCAGCTGTTGTTTTGTTTTGTACCCCTGTAGAGGGAAGACATGTGTTGTACATGTAGTTCTTGTTGTTTATATGTATGCCCTCGTGTGAGGAAGGATCCTAGGGATCAGATAGCACTTGGTTGCTTGTATCTTTTGCATAGACACCTCGGGTGTCAGATGATGTTGTACATAACCAGTTTAGTTATGTAATGTTTATGTTTCCTCCTGCGTATATCTTTGAGATATTTGTGTTATTCTGCCTATGGTTTGGATGTATGATCTGGTTAAGCAGGGGCTTGGTTTATGCTTGGTTGTGGGTTGTTTTCCATACATAATGTGATCAAGAAATATGGTTTTGGTTTTATGCTTCGGCGAGGTTAAAAAGGTTTTTAATTAAAGTGTTTAAGCGCTAATCTGATTTAATCATAATGATAATACGCTGGGTATACACGGGGTGTTACATTTTTCAAGTGTAAGTGGGTTGATGTAAATACTGGTGTGCATCAAGATGATCTGGGTTTTAGGTTGGTAGAACTTGATAAGGTCGGGTACAAGGATGAACCTTTCATCATGGCAGAGCAAGAAAAACAAGTGTTTTACATCCAAGATCCGTGTGACTCAAAATATTCAGTGGTTCTACAGGGAAGAACATCAACTATAAATCATCATTTAGGTGATGATGTAGCACTTGATATTTGTGAAATGTCTGCTTTCTCGACTAGAATGTCGTCTATAGTTGAATACAATGATGTTGATGATGAACATGCCAACCAAAATGATCATGATGAAGGTTTATGGGAGAACAGGAATATATAACTAGTTCTTACCAAAGTAAAGTATTTATTTTATATAAGTTTTCGAATTATTTGTTTTAACACTAACATGTCTCTAATTTTGTGCAGGAAAACCTATACAAATAATTGATGTCATATACTGGTTTTTTTAATAGTGATGGAATCAGCCCCACCGTCCCCTCCACATTCAGAAGATAATTGTTCTGAGTCGACGTCCAAAAAAGGTAGACAAACCACTCAGCTAAGAAGTCTTGTCGTTAGAAACATATCAACATAGGCCAATGGTTTACGTAAATCCTAGAAGTGGGAAGGCATCTGGGCCACACAAAGAAAAATTCCATAGCTATCTTGGGAGAAAAAAAATACCTATTGTCCATTCTACTTGGAACGACGTTCCTGAATCATTGAAGAACCTAATATGGGAGGACATTATGGTAAAAACAAATACTTCAAATGTTTGTTACATATATCATTGAGTGAAACGCTCCAGCTGCCTTCATTGAAATATGGTATAGATGCAAAAACTTGGGAGGCATTTGTTGTTGGTCGAAAAACTCCAGCTTGGCAGGTAGTATGTGAATATTTTGATTGTTAAATTCAATTTTGTTACCTTTAAAGGATATTGGAGTCAATAACATAATTTTGTTTTCATGTGTTGATAGGGGATAAGGAAAAAGGCACAGGAAATCCAAAAACTGAATGAGTGCCCCCATGTACTGTCTCGTGGTGGTTATGACTTGCTTGAGAAGAAGCTGATGGAGGAAAAAATCAAGAAACGACAACAAGATGCAATGAATACTGACAATTCATCAATGGTCGATGACCCTCCATCTCTAATACCCAGACATGTCAAGTGGAAGATGGCCCGCACAAAGAAATATGGCCACATGACATCTGATGCCGCATAAGAAATTTCGGATAAAATTGTGAGCTTAAACAAGCTAGGTTTGTTTTTTTTATCATCCAGTCATACAAAATGAATTGTTATTTTTGTAACGTCATGGTTGCATGACTCTTTAGAAGAACAGATGACATAAGGCAGCTTTCATCTGCATGGTCAATAGGACATATTAAATGTTGCCATTGGCCTACCAGAGCACCCTGGTAGGGTTCGTGTAGCTAGGACAGGTGTGACCATCGGCCAATACTTTGGACGCGCATCATGTGCCTCAAGTAGTTCATCTGCATCAATCAACCCTGCACAATTGGATGGTATCATAAAAAATCTAAAGGAAGAATGCAAGAGAGAAGTAGAAAAGGAATATAAAAAGTCTCGAGAGGTTGAATCAAGAATGGGAGGACAAGGTGAATGAAAAAGTGAAGGCAACAATAAAGGTTGAGTTAATCCAAATGGCAACCTAACATTCACCGTCGATTGACGCAAATATACAAGAATTAGCTGCTCGTGTTAGCAAAAAGGGAAGTTGGGCTAAAACAGTAGTCAATGCATCTGTTGAAGAAAATGCTACTGCTGTGGTGCAAAGTATAGGGTTGTACGTTGATTGGCATACGTCTACAAAGCTAGTTGCATTGGGTAAAGTTCACGATGTTCCCTCCATAATTCACAATGTGGATTACGCTGATGATGTCACTAGAGTAAGTGTCGAAACAATTTATGACAGGAATGTGGAAGTTCCGTTTCCGACATCAGAGATTAGGTATGTGAAAGATACCCAGCAAACGTTCGTGCCATGGAACAAAATATTGATGAAACCACTATTTGAAAAGGTAGACATTTGTGTTTTACAATAATTACATTGCATATTCATTGTATTTATTTGTCATTAAAGACATGTGTTCATAATATGTTTGATTTGTATTAATAGGATTCGTTGAATTCCTCAAAAAACATACTTGCAGCCGTACAACAGTCCACTAAGGTGTGTGCAGTGGACTCGTTGGATGAATTAATTAAGAACATGTACGATGTTTACCACAGGCCTGTGGAGTTGTCTTGGGATGGAATAAAGTTTGGGATTGCAAACTCCCTGGGGCGCGACTTGTTGCGTCCTGCTGGGGCGCGACTGAATGCTATACATTGGTAAATTGATTCCAAACGACTATAAATTCGTAATTTAAAAAAATAATATTTTAATTTTTTTTGCCTAAAAAGATGGGTCATTTTGGAATTAAGTGATTCATTGTGTATTTCAGCGATTTATTTTTTTCATGATCCAAAGGATCTAACTTGCATAAGCTTAATTTTTAATTCAAATTCAACTCATTTAGTTTATGAGTTATTTTTAATGAATCAATTATCAAATTAAATAATATTTTATTTGAAGTTATATAAGATTAATTTAATAGTTAATAGAAATGGAAGAAAAAAACAATGGATTCTAATATTTCTTATTAACAAAAACTAACAAAATAATCAAAATAAATATCAAATCAAACTTCAAACTAAATTTGAATTAATTGAGTCTTATGTGTGTGAATCTGAAAAGTCATGGTTTAAAGAAATAAGCAGGGGTAAAAAAAATCACTTATGCATGTATATCACTTCGTTTGTTTCAAATTATAAATAGTTTTAGAAAAAAAAATTGTTTCAAAATGTAAATTGTTTTACAAAATCAATACTACATTAAATATATTTTTCCCAAAATTATCCTTAATTAATACTTCATACATTAATACAACAATCTTTTTAATTTTCATGAACTTTTTTTCTAAGTCACCAGTATTTATTCATGCATTTATATTATTGATTAATTTCAAAAATCACTTGTCTTTTCACAATTAGCACCGAATATAATTGAGTTAGGTGAAGTAAAAATGTTTTAGTCCATCAACTTTGTATAGAAATTTGTTATTATTAATGAGAATTTTGTATAGTAGGAGTAAATGAGTATAAGCATTATTTAATTAAAGATAAAAGAGAAATTAATGGTATTTTATGAAATTCGATGAATTAATTATTATTTTTAATGTTTATGCAATAACTTTAAATGACTATTTTAGAACGGAAGGAATAGACAATTTGGCTTGTTTAATTTGGTTTGTAACGTGTGACACACATTAAAATGTACGAGATATAATTTAATTAAGTGATAAAATTCAGACAAAGTCTTTTAAATGTTTATAATTGTATATTTTTCCATCAGTATCAATAGTATTGTTTTTTAATTAGGATTACAGTTTCATTTTAGAAGTGAGTTAATCACAATGTAAGATAATTTTACTTGATCATTAAATTACAAATTATACTTAATATTTGATGTAAATATTTATTATATAAATTATCGTGAGAAAACGTTAATTTTAATTAAAGAATAATAATGAAAATATTTAAAATTATATATCTAAGTTTTGTCCGTTAATTTTTTTTTACTGCAAGTTTTCTCCTTTAATTAATCTACTAAAATCAATTGGACTTTCTTTGGGTAGTTTACCTATGACATAGTTAGGGGAGTAATGGATTGGTTTGCAAATTAAATAATAAAGAATAAATAAATTATAATTTATTTTATATATATATATATATATATATATTATAAAAGCTTATAAAAAAAGAAGATCTAAATCGAACAAATCAAGATAGTAAATATAAGACTAAATTACAATATGGGTTTTCTTTTAAGTCTTGATGCGGGATTTTAGTCTTTGTTTTTCTCATAATTTTTGTTCTTTTATTTTTTTTTCCCAATATTTTATTCCTTACGATTTTTGTCTTCTTGATTTTTTTTCTCGTGATTTTAATTTTCACTTTAAAAAGTTGTGATTTTGTTTCAATTCTCAATTTGCATAATTTATTTATATTAATTTTACATTTTAATCAAATTATTTCTTGACAATACCTTAAATGAATATATTATAAGTAGTATTCCACTGAACCAAAATAAGATAAATGAGTTATATGCAAAATTGAGAATTCATTTTTTTTTACAATTTTTCTAAAATATTTTTTATTTTTAAACAAGTCTTTGAAATTTTTTATATATATAATTGAGTCCTTTTTTTACTACCTTTTATATTTTGGTCCTTAAATTTGTATTGTTGGAACTTAACTAAAAAATAAACATAAGTTTAGTCTTCAAAGACCTAGTTAAAAAATATTTCAAAATTTTAATTGAAATTATCAAACAGTCCATGATATCCAAAGTAATTTTACCATTAATATTATAAAACATTACTCTTTTTATACCAAAATAAGTGTTACATATAAAAAAAAATTATAAAATAAATGTCATATTAACTTTTGAATGTAATATTAATTATTTTTTCTACTAATATTGTTAATTAGTTTTATTTTAATTTTTTAATGTAATACTAACATTATTCTTTTTTAACTATTTAAGGTTAATTTTATAAAGTATTTTTATTTAATGAATTTATTATTTTTTATCCATATATATAAATAAATATAGAATAACACTTATTTTGAGAGGATGGTTCTTCTTCTTTTTATTGAGATTAACATCTTTTTGTGTTCCTTGACTTGAGAAGGCAAAAGAGGAGTCGATCCAGTGGTCAGTGGTCAGTGGTGGCCTTCTCTTCCTCGTACTTAAGCTCTGACACGTTAGTCAAGTCCATCATTTTCAGAAAATGATGGTAAAAACTTTCTTTCACCGATTTGAAATTAATACAATTTTTTAAAAATTTTATGAACAACATATATATTAAATAGAAATAAATACATTTCATGCATTAAATTTTCTAAAAAATATTTAATATTTTCTTTATTTAGTAAAGGAATTTTTAAAAAAATAAAATTATTCATATTAATAATCAGAATATTTATTCATAAATAAACTTATATGAATTAATTATTCAAAAATATAATTTTTATACTACAAATTATTCAAAGACGATTTTTTTTTTACTAAACACAGTGGCAGTAGTGTATTAGAAATTATGATGGAGAGTATTAATACTAATATTACTCTTAAAAAAAATAGTTTTAGTTTTTAGTTAATACCTTCATAATATTTCACATTTTTCTAAAATTTAATATTCTCGTAGTTTCTTTTTATTTTTTTCACCTTACAAAACAAACTGTTTCTTTTTTGTTTCGCACATCTAAAAGTTTAAAATAATCTAAATTTTTAATTTTTAATTATGTCCTTTTTCACGTCTAATTATTAAATATTTTACATACTTGTGACTTATCATTAATGATAAAAAAAATGTCATATCAAAAGGTTAAAAACTAATTTTTATACAAATGAAGATAATAGTTATATTTTT
>PYAF01002772.1:691742-717298 GCA_007407185.1 Glycine tomentella
ATAGTGATGAGTCTAAGATTCTAAGTTAGGGGATAATTATTTAATTTATAATTAATATTATGAAAGGGGTAAATAATTAGAGTATTTTTAATGAAAATTTGTCAAGTTACTTTTTATGGTTTCACATTATTTTTTTTATTCTCAAAGTGTCATCTCATTATTATAAGATATTCATACACAATTTTGTTTTAATGGTAACTACTTTAAGAAACTTCAGAAAAACTCATACTTTTATATTTTTTTAATTTTCACTTAAATATGATTTAATTATGTATCAAATAAATATTTTTTATTATTATTAAGAAATAGTTTTTGTAGAAGATACATATTTTATTTTTTAAAAACTCTTATTATCACATAAATTTGCTCCAATAGAAAGAAATTATAATCTTCATTTAAAAAATTCTTCAAAAAATCTCCAAGACGTTATTAGGAGCAGAGAATCAAATACACAAAATTAGGGGAGATCAACATTAAATCTGCACACTCAACATGTTTATCTGTAATTTTAACTAAAAACAAATATGTAATTAAAAAAAAAAAAAAGAGATCATACATTTGTACCCTGCGGATCAATATATCATATAGTAGAAGTAACTTTGTTGTATGTATATCATCTATGGCCAACCCCATTCACAAACGGTTTTGACATCCATAAGGAGCCATCATTCATTGACGTGTTTTACTATGTTATTAATCATTCCTCTAAACTACAGGAAAAGACATGCATGAAATTATACGTGGAGAAAGAGGAAAAAGAGAACCCTGTTATTCAACATCAAATACACGGCACCTTTTGGAAATTTAGGATACTTGGGGTAGGTATGGAAATTTGGACTTCTCTTTGAAGTTTGGATATTTTAGGTTAACTCATGAAGATACTTTAGACGAATTGAGTCCTACGAGTAGCATATAAGCAAATGTTGGTCCTCCAGTGTGAATAATTTCTAAATAGATTTTGCATACATGTGGTGATTTTTTGGTTGAAAAGATAAGAACATACTATAGTTAGTAGCGGATCCAGAAAATAAATCAAGGGGGCACATAGGCACTCTAGAAGTGCTGGGCGATGCTGATTCAAACCGTGTTGTGGCCAACGGACCAGAGGCGGACACAGCCAAGAGGTGGGTGGCGCGGTGGCCGACGGGCCAGAGGCACTCTAGGCGGACCGCAGACACAGCCACACAGGTACAAGAGAAGGGGACTGGAGGTGGCCGACGGACTGTAGTGACAAACTGGTAACAGAGGCAACAGTGAGGAAGGAGAGATCGACCTTCTCTTCTCTCGTTCAATAGTGGGCTAGGATATCACTGTGAGGAGTGAGGACGTGAGGTATGCAGAGGCAGGCAGCAGAAAGTAATGGCATTTTTGTATTTTTATCTAAAAATTTAAAGAAATATTACAATGTTTGCTTTCTCATACATCATTAATGTCTTATACTTTTTTTACAACTTATATAATAAGGTGTTAAATCATTTGATAAATAGAAAATAAGAGAGTAAAAATATATTTAAGAGTATAATTGAGTGGAGCTAAGCACTAAAAATTTAGGTTTAATTTGTAAAAAATATGGATAACTAAAGTTTGACTTATTTATTTAAACGAATATAAGTAAAAGTTTGATTTTGACTGTTTAAAAGAATCAGAAGTTGCGTTTGACTTGTTTGACTTATTTATAATTTACTTATTTTTTAATTTGTGAAAAAATTTAAATTATTTTTAACTTTATTAATTTAGTATTAATAAAACATTTTAGTAATATATAATAGTTTACAAATAAAAAGATGTGCTAATATGTGGTATGATATTGTAAAATTTATGTAATTTTATTTTTTTATTATATATATATATAAACGAGTTATTAATATCATATTTGAAAAGTTTGTGATTGACTCATTTAAATAATTAAACTTAATCCTAAATTTAAAGTTATTTATTTAATTAAACAAATGAGTTTCATAAAATATTTAACGTGTTGAATAATTCACGAATAATTTATCATATTTACACGCCTAATATACATTAAGTTTTTTTTTTTTTTTTTTACACCCATTTGAAAAAGATAAAAGATTTAAACATCACCATAAAAAAGATAGAGAGGCCATTCACGCCTTAGGACTAAACCAATATATTGATCTCACTTTAATTATGTACACCATTGATAACTAATATCTATATATACCTTCCTAAATTATATGCCTCACCACCACCTTATCAAAGACTATATACTACTACATCTTCTTTTCTCTCAAATTAACAATCAGAGCCAACTAAAAGATGAATAAGACCTAAAATAAATTTGATAGAGTTTTTTTTTTATATTTAAATAAAATCATAATTATATCTTAAACTTCTTTATTACATATATAACCTTTTTATTTTATAAAAACTAATAATAAGGAATAATTTTTTGTTGGCGAACATAATCCAATCAAGCTTTTCCCTAAGGCATATAGATTGTTGACATCTAAAAACCTCACAAAATCATATTTGTTCTTCCATTTGTCCCTCCTATTGGCGATGAAAATTCCCCACACCTTGCCATATTTCCTGAATATGTTCCATAAGTTTTCCTCATTGTACTCTTCTACAAATTTTAAGAAGAAAGATGAAATTCTTCTGCCCAGACCCTTACCATGCTTCTTGTTTCCCACCCTCTCTCTCCCTCTCAACGAAAATGTGACTCTATCGAAATTTGAAAGGTCACAAGTACAACTAGACAGAGGATTTAGAAGGGCTACAAATACTAGGGTACAGGAACGAGGTCAGCATGGGCAATCTAAAGATTAATATGGAAGGAGATAACTACCATAAGAAAGAGGGCGATACAGAGCAGCAGTCGTTTCAAAATATTTTGAAGGGACCAATTAACACCAAGCCGAAGACTTGGAGGCTGAAAAGTTGTAGGCCTGTGATGGAAGATGAGAAGAAATGGTGGGACATAGAGTTGAATGTAACAAAGAAGAATCTGGAGTGACTCGACAACTGTTGGGTTGGATGGTTGAGGGATTTATCTCTGTTTGACATATTAGAAGACGTGTATGTTGCTAAAAGCGGTGGAAAAGTGAAGCTAAACTATTTAGGCAATGACATGGTACTAATCTCAAGGTGTCATGAACAATGGGTGAAAGAAAGCGTAGAACATGAGGGATTTTTTTTTCTCTATTTTTTTCACTCTATTCAAAAATGGAATGCAAGCATAACCTATGGAAATAGATTAACGTGAGTTAGGTGTACCGGGATTCCATTGGACACAGGGGGAGAGGAATGTTTCGCTACCGTAACAGGACAATTTGGAAGCTTTGTGAAAGCGAATACAACAACTAATGAGATGAAAGGTTGTTGGTGATGGTGGCGTCGCCGCAACATGTACTTTACAGTGCGAGGATCAAAATTAAGGGGATGGTATACTTGGTTAGGGGGTGGAAGAAATGTTGTCCCAATGAAATATGTGTGATTGTTGGAGGTCTTGGGAGAAAGAAAGTATGAACGATGAAGACGAGGATAGTTATGGCAATGCCTATGGTGCCAGTATAGTGTCGTCGGAATCTGAGAATGAGGGAGATGAATGATGGTGGTGCAGACCAAGTTGATGATACTATTTGCGACAGTAACAAGATCGATGAGGAAGGTTATGGCGGTGATAGGCCAGGTGAGAGGACAGAGGGGGAAAACTAGAAATTGATAGACAATTGAACTGTCCTGTGGTTAATGGGGAAGCTAGGTGTGAATATGCTCAACATAGTGTAATTGAGACAGTTTCCGTACAAAAGTATGATGAACCTGACAACTTTGTTGGATTAGTGGACCTCGCAGAAATGGAAACAATTGTTAGTAGTGTGGTCCTAAGTGGAGAGGAACACATAGACAGTGGGGAGGCAGAAGATGTAAATAGATTGGACCTTGGAGGGAGGTTGAGTTTGCAGCCCAAAGACAAAAGGGAGGCACAAGATGGGCACAACGTGCAAGAAAGGGAGATTAACAAGACAGAGGGAAGAAAACATGACCTAGTGAATACACAGATTGAAGAGGAGAAGAAAGGCATTGAGGAGAAGCAAGACACTGGTATATCTTCTAACTTTGCTCCTTGTAATAAATTTTGGCCTTTAATTAGTGGTGCATGTAGAGGCCATATTAGAGGTCCATCTATATTGGAATATGAATCATAGGCTAGGAGTGAGGGCACATGTTTGACAATGAAGCAGAGAAGAAAATTAATAAGGGCTGAGATGTTTGACAATGAAATACCTAATGAGTATATTTAGAATTGCAACAAGTTATTGTGGATTAAGAATGATGTAACGGAAGCGAGCAAGATATGGGGTATGGGTAAGACATGCGGGATTTCTTTTGAAGGGAAGGAAGTTTTTATGATGGAAAAAATAAAAAAGATTAATCTTAGGGGTGATAAGGGTACAGAGGAAGCAAATATCAGGACAATGGTGATAATTGTTGTTAGTAATTTATGAAGATGCTAACATATAATATTAGGGGGTTGGGGTGAGATCAAGAGGAAGAGCATCAACAACATAATTAAAAAAGAAGAGGTTGAGTTTGTTTGCATTCAGGAAACGAAGAGGGAAGAAGTTGATAACAATTTTATGTAGAGCTGTGTGTGGGGGGGGGGGGGATGATTCGACATAGTGGATTGCATCTCCATCTGCAGGATTGATCTCAATGTGGGATAAGAATTCTTTTCATCTTACATCTCAGTTTATTAGTTCTAATTACATCGGTGTTGAAGGAATACGGTTAGCAAAAGTGGTGTTAGTGGGTATAATTAACGTGTGTGCACCAAATGATAGAGTGAGGAGGAGAGTTATGTGGGATGAGCTGAAGGAGAAGATGTTGAGTAGTCAAAATCACTATTGGTGTCTAATGGGAGATTTTAATTGTGTTAGACGGTATGCTGAAAGGGTGAGAATTAATGGTCTAGATGGTGCTGAAAGGGATAAAGAAGATTTCAACACTGTCATTGAAGATTTGGGTCTGATTGATCTACCACTAGTTGCTAGGAGTTTCATGTGGTACAGATCGAATGGTACAAGTAGGAGCAGAATTGACAGAGTTCATGTATCTAGAGAGTGGATTGGTAATTGGCCTGGAAGCACACAATAAGTATTGGAAAGGAAAGTGTCAGATCACTATCCTGTTTTGATTAAAAATAGCTTGGTTGACTGGGGACCGAGATTGTTCAGGGTGTTAGATTGTTGGTTTGAAGATAGAAGGTTTTAAAAGTGGTAGAAGACACGTGGAAAGAACTTTAGATCCAACGAAATGAGGAGTATGTACTTAAAGAAAAGCTAAAGGCACTGAAGAAAAGTCTAAAGGTATGGAATGAGGAACAGTTTAGGAACCTTACTAAAAGGAAAAATGAGATCCAAAGTGAGTTAAATGAGATAGAAGAAAAAAAGGAAATGGGCGAATTAGATGAGGAAGAGATATGCAAAAAGATGGAAATACAAGATGAGTTTTGGAGGGTGTCAAGATGTAATGAATCATTGATTAGACAAAAGGCAAGGGTACGATGGCTAGAGGATGGTGATATAAATTCTAAGTATTTTCATGCATGTCTTAATTGGCATAGGAGAAAAGGAATGATAAAAGGACTTTCAGTTGATGGTGAGTGGATGGAAGAGCCTAGTGGCGTTAAGAGTGAGGCTTTGAAATATTTTGAGAATAGATTTGGTGAAACTGAATTTGGTAGGCCAAAATTGGATGGAGTACAATTCAATCAATTATTTGAGTAGAATAGAGGTAAGCTTACTACTATGTTTGAGTTATCAGAGGTAAAGGAAGTTGTATGGGATTGCAGAGATTCAAAGTCTCCTGGATCATATGGGTACAATTTTAGATTATCAAAGCATTTTGGCCATTAATGAGGAACGATGTGATGCAATTTATTGGAGAATTCCATGCTATTGGTGTTTTTACGAGAGCATCAAACTCATCATTCATTACTCTAATTCCAAAAGTGTCGGATCCTCAAGCTCTTGAACAATTTAGGCCTATTTCCCTTGTTGGTTGCATGTACAAAATCGTGTCAAAGGTACTCTCTAATCGTTTGGAAAAGGTTCTTGGGTCAATCATTGATGAGAGGTAATCAACTTTTCGAGGTGGGGGGAGGCATCTATTACATAGTGTACTTATTGCAAATGAGGTTGTGGAGGAAGCAAAAAGGAAGAAGAAGAAATGTCTATTTTTTAAAGTGAACTATGAAAAATCATATGATTTTGTTAATTGGGAATTTTTAATATACATGTTGCAAAGAATGAGGTTCAGAGATAGATGAATTAAAAGGATCAATGGTTGCTTGGTGAGTAGTAGAGTTTCGATTCTTATTAATGGTAGCCCCTCAAAGGAATTTTCAGTGTCCAACAGGCTGAGACACAGTGACCCACTAGCCCCGTTTCTATTTAATATTGTCGCTGAGGGCCTAACTGGGATAATGAGGGAAGCTATTAGGAAAAAATTGTTTGATAGCTTTTTGGTGGGTGACAAGAAGATACCTGTCAATCTCCTTCAATATGCGGATGACACTATTTTCATTGGTGAGACTACTTTACAGAACGTGATAATGATTAAGAGTATACTCACTTGCTTTGAACAACGGGTTTAGCATAATTAGGGTGGATGAGTCAATAACAAAAAGGTATGCTAATTTATTGAATTGTAGGATTATGAAAATTCCTTTTGTTTATCTTGGAATTTCCATTGGTGCTAATCCTAGGCTAGTTGGCACATGGTCTCTTGTTATCTTAAAAATTAAGAAGAGATTGGGAGGGTGGAAACACAAATTGGTATCTTTTGCACGGAGAGTGTGCCTCATATCTGTGGGGAACAAAATCATGCAAATACAACAGGACTTTCTCTGGGGTTGTGAGGAAGGTAAGAGGAAAGTATGTTGGGATAGTTGGCAAAATATTTGTAGACCAAAATCACAGGGGGGGTTAAGAATCAAAAACATATTTCATTTTAATAAGTATTTGTTGGAAAAATGGAGATGGGAGATGATGGAGGAAAAGGGAAATCTTTTGAGTGAAATTTTAGTGTCAAAATTTGGGGGGTGGAGAAGATTGTTAAGTGAGGAGTATTGTACAAACTGTTCTGAGTAGTGGAGTGACCTATGTAAGATTTGTGGGGGGTTTGATGAGTCTAGATGGTTTGATTCGTCGGTTGTGAGAAAAGTTGGTAAAGGAGACAAAACTTTCTTCTGGAGTGATATTTGGGTGGGAAATGAATCGCTTGTAGCTATAAATCCTCGGGTGTACGTGATTTCGATTCAAATGGAGAGAAAAATATGTGAGATGGGTGAGTGGGTTAATGGAGAGTGGGTTTGGTCTTTTGAGTGGCATAGGGAATTTTTTGTGTAGGAACTAAAACAAATGAATTTTTCGAAGTTATACTTGACTGGCTGTCATATTAGCCAACATTGCTGGGATTCTTGGCTATGGTCATAGGAATCAAATGACCATTTTTTCTATAAAATCTAAATATGATAGTATTGGTGACTTAGTTGGGCATCATGAGGAGGATGAGTTTTGGATGCATATTTGGCAGCTGAAGGTGCCCCGAAGATCAATGTTTTCATATGGAGAATGTGTAGAAACAGTTTACCTACTGGAGACTATCTAATAAGAAGGAATATTGATGTTGGTGAAGGAAGTTATAACTGTAAATTATGTTTGAACAACATTGAAACTGTTGATCATTTTTTGTTTTGGTCCCCAGTTACTATGGATATTTGGAAGACATGTTGTGAGTGGCTACATTTATCCTCGGTTCTTCCTCAAATGTCAATCAATCACTTTAATCAACATTAATTGTTAGGAGTTAACAAGACAAAGCAAGATAGATGGAAGATCATTTGGTGCGCGATCGTTTGGATGGTATGAAAAACTAAAAATGATATTAGATTTAAATACACTGAATTTCACAAGTTGAATTTGATGCAAGAAATACTTTTTAATGCATGGTATTGGATAAAATCAACAGATAAATTATTTTTTATTCATTTGCTCAAGGAGCCTTAATTCTGGTGCTTGTATTTTAGGATTATAGAAGTGACAAGGGGTGCTGTTTGGGCTATTTTGTGGGAGAGGTAGGTATAGTATACTATAATAGGTGGGTGCATGTGTATAGTTATGACTGTGTTGCTATAGGTTATGGAATTTTTTTTCTATAACCTGTGCAAGCAACATGGTGGTCTGCTAGATATACAGGGATTAAACATACAGGGGTGAGTTTTAATTGTGGATAAACTCTGGTTACTTCTGGTACTATGTAGTTCCTACATATTCATATATATATATATATATATATATATATATATATATTATCTTTTTATTGTTGAGAAAAGAGAGAGAGAGAGATGTTGAAGGGCCGGGGAATGCAAGGGAATTGATTGATAATGTATTTATTTATATTTTATAGTTTCATTGAAGGTCAACAGACAATTCCTTTAAAATATGCTTCTAAAGCATATGAACTCACTACATGAACCGGGAACAACAAGAATATTTGCTAGTTTTTTGGCTCCTTGTGACGATGTTTAAAACCTCTCAATGTTTGCATGGCTGGCAGCTGTGATTGTGCAGATCAGATTTGGAAAGGTTTAGAAAGATTATTCGTATCGTGCATCAAGAAAACTAATACAATTCTTGATTTCCTGATACAACTCAATAGTGAAAAAGATTGTTGATATGTTGACTGTAGTAGCATTCCCTGACGCAAAAATTTCAAGAAAAGAAAGGAGAGAACATTCTTAACTTTAAAAGGGTAAAATAAAAAAGGGAATTCTTTGATAACATCAAGATTTTAAATTGTGGTTGGGATCAAGATTATAGCCACTAAAAAAACTTTTATATTGTGGATAAATACTGAAAATTCAGTTGCAATTATAGTTGCGATGCGGTTTTGAAAAATAAAAAGATAATTACAATTGTAGATTAATTGCAATTTTTTTTCCTAGATTAAAGATTATGTTTTTTAATTCATTGAGCCAGATACTAATTCCACTCGCAATGAGTGACGATTGTTGATAAAAAAAAGTTTTACATATAAATTCTCCTTGTTAAGTAAATCGTTCACGTGAATCGCTATTTAAAATCATGGATTTTCATATCTAGACTTAGGGTAACATAACTCAGGGTTCTTAGCAATATTTTAGAGACCCAAAAAGGGAATTCTTATCAAAAAAAAGTTCAGTGGTGGATTTTTTTTTTTTTTTTTTTTCTGGAGGCAACACCTTCTTTGACGGTGGATCCGTTTTCTAATCCTAACATATAATTCTCTCATCGAACAGAGAGGGCGCAGAGGTAGTGATATGATTCAAATGAAACAGATCATAGTGTTAAGTGTGGGGCAAATGTGGTAACTTGGTTAGGTTATCAAAGGCTTGATTGCTAACTAATGTTTTGGCACATTTATTTTTCTTCATATGTATCTTATTATATTTTATTTGAGCTTAATTGAGAGTTGTAACATTATTGCACAACTACCATCTACATTTTCCAACTTGGTTTCTTAAACAGTAAAAAGAAGTCCAATTTTTTTTAAGGATATCAATAGTCTCATCCTCCTCTGCTTTTATAATATTCTTCCCTCGAGAACTCTAATGTATATAGAGAGAGGCAATCCTCATTTATGATTTGTTGACTCATTCCTTTGACATTGCTACTGTTATTTGTCCCCTTTTGATTAGCATGAAGCATTTTCGTCAAAATTTGGACGATGAAAATTTCCATGAAAACAATATTTTATAGTTTTTAAAATATGATATTCATCCACCTATGCTTTTCGTGATGTCACTATTCATACAGCTAGAATAGTCGTTATTTTTCCCTTTCTTCCATCTCAAATATATGTTTCTCAATGGCCTTTGATTTTTCCTTTTATAATAACAAAACACATGCGATTTTACGTCTAGATCGAGAAGCAATTGTCATGCCTAAACAGAAGTTTATGTTGTGCAACAAAACGGAATTTGTCTTAATTGCAATTATATTTTACAAAACATGCCTAGGTTATTTAAGGAAAAATCCAACTCAAAATGATTCATTTCCATGCCTATATACTTGATATATACATGCTAAGCAAAGGAGTTAATTTCGGTGATGTTAATCACCACAATGAGGTAAGCCAATCTTGTTTACTGTTTCAAATTCCTTTGCTGTGCAATTTGGCATGATTGTGAGGAGGTAATGTGTTCTTCGATATCATATTTTCCAACACTGTTGCTATTGATCGAAAAAGATTGTAAAAGTAAAAGCCTCACTGTTCTTAAATGATGTCTAAAAACTTTAATAAAGTTTTTTTCGCGTGGGTTAGTCGGGCCATCTTAGCATTGTATATATAGTTGGGATGAGTAAAGCTTTGTGAGCAAACTTTACGATGCGAGTGATGTTAACTACATATAGTTGATGTCAAAAGAAATTAAGGGGTTGGGAAGCTCTTCACGTGCGTTTGAGTGTTAAAATGCAAGCACACATGCAGCCCCATGTGGGCCCTCACAACACCAAAATCAAATCACATAAAAAACCCCATTTGAATATTGAAATGTTAAGTAGCATTTATACATGATTGACAAGGTCAAAAGTTTTAGAAATTTTCTTGCACCCAGTTTCTTGTGTTAGGTCATCTCATAATGTACTGTCCCCATGAAAGGAAACAATTTTCCTGAATGCTTTGTTCAACTCAGAATTCTTAGGCGGCTTAGAATTAGAGCATTCTATTCAGAAATTTGGAGTGGTAAAGCTAAAGAGCTTTTATCACGGATAGGTTACCTGTTGGCAATTAACTTTGGAAAAGACTGCTTTAGAGTCAACTAATTATATTTAATATAAACAAGGAAGTTGATTTATCTATCTAACTTAATTGAAATTGTATTGTAATCTCAACCAACTAAAAGTTGAAAATACATCCGTCTGGTGTCTTAATATAAATTATGTGTATCTTTTATCTAAGGTAATTCTATTAAATTTAAGTATCATCATTTATTTAACGCAATTGTATATTTAGAATTACTTAAATTTGGAAACTCTTATCGATTAAGCAATAACAATTTGGCGTTAGTTGATCAATATAATCAGTGATAAAAATGTATTGGTGTTTAGTCATTCTTCTAATTAGTAACAGAAAATTCCGTGGAGTGAGGTTAATTAGCATCTTTGAGGCTTCAAATCATCACTGATGCAAATTCTTTCATATATTTAACTTACTCGTCGTGAAAAATAAACTTGTCAAAAACCTGAAAGTTATTATAATAAAAGTGAAAGTTATTATTGTCTAGGAACAATGATGAATTATACCATGTTACTTGTACCTAGAAGCCAATGTAAGCCTTTTTCTTTAATTTGAAATTTTCCTGATTACGATAATAACTATTCTAGTGAAAAAAGAGATGGGAGTGAGTGAGAGTTACTAATCAATGTCAACAGTGAAAAGCTAACATTGCAGACAAGGAAAAAGATAAAGATAAAGAGAGGAGGGAAATAAAAGGAAATTATATAATTATGATATGATAGATAGAGTTCTTTATTCAAGGGTCGCTAACTTTATTTTGTTTTCTAGCAAAAAAAGTATATTGAAGAGCAGTGTTGGTGCATGAATCTATTGTGGTTTATTATTTATATCTTCTCTGTAACACAACTTTCAATTTTCTCTGAAAATAACTTGACCTTGGATTGTTTTGTACGCGTTCTCTCTCAAACTTCATGTCATGTGTTTATAATTTAATCAGTTTCTCGTGTAAATATGAGCTAAGCAACACGCAAGGGGTGGTTTCATCTATAGTGTTTTCAACGGAAAACTTAATATATGCATATTTGGATGAATTTGCTCCATTATTTTTGTCTGTTATTGATATAAAGACCAACTACTGTGCAGTGTGGTTCGATATTTTTGGTGATATTTCCTCTCTCGTATATTGGTTGGATATTTTTACAAAATTCTATCTCTTTTCTAAGAAAAATATCACAAAAGGTATCTGACTTTTTATTTTCTTCTTTCTCACAAGGAGAGTTTCACTTACCAACAAAGTCTTGCATAATTAATAGAAAATTGATTCCCTTAGACATGTTAACTACAGTTGCATTCTTGACCATATACATTAGGAAAAAAAAAAGATAAACTTTATTTTATAACTTTCACACATCAAAAGAAATTGTCTCCTTGGACCTTAGGATTTATCACTTGGCATCGAGTTTGGAAGCACTTAATTATTGCAAGCTGACTAGTTCATGGCCTCTCATTTCAATGAAAATATGTTGTCAACTTGGCACATCAAATTCGCTAGTGATGTTAATTTTGTTGTAGTCAAGTTGCTCTAAATATATATCTTACTATGAAACTGTTTCTTTTATAATTAGGTATTTTTTTTAAGTGGTAGGCTATTCCTTATAGCCATTGCTTCTTAATAAAATTCATTTTGCAGATAAAAGAAAAATTAGGTCATTTTTAGAAAGCTTTTGCACACACACATGTCAGGTCCGGTCAGAAACATCAGAAAGTTCAGCAACACTAAGATTCTTCACTGTATATAAATTAGCACTTTTAATTTTCATTCCTTATTATAGATATTAAACCTAGAAAATGAGAATTCATATAAACGTCATAGAGCTAGTTTCCCTTTTGGGAAGGGCGTTGCTTTTATTATTTAAAATAGTATTCGTGTTTCATTCAAGTTTTATATACATTTCATGGTGGAATTAATTAATAACCATCCTGATTTGTATAGGACTGATACACACATATCATGATACGGAACAGAATATCCTAACTTGAAAGTTATATATGCGTTTGTTCGCAAAAAAGAAAAGGACGTGACCCCTTTGATAACATGAAAGTTATTGTTATGTATAATATATATTTGTGTGACATGATGACTGCTATGACCTATCTGAGACAGATATGAGTTTCAATTTAGTAATCACATCGATCGAGTGCAGATCATGTCACATTGTACTTGTGTTACAAAGTGTGCTTGACAAAGTGTAGACAGATAATGGATGCTCCAACAAACATAGCTGTTAATGTATCCCGGTCACAACTCACAATTACACACAATGTATAATTCAGAAATTATATTTTCACTATTTGTTTGAAACAAAAATAACAATGTATATATGGTTATCATTGAGTGGGAGATTAATTGATACGAGATTATTCTAATTTAATTATTGATTTTGAATTTGAATATTTGATATGCAATTACATATTCAAAGAGAGTGAGTTTAACGATTTATAACAGTTTTATAATAATCCAACAACATTATCTCCAAAAAAAAATATATGAAGTTTATAAAAAAAAAAATACAATATATGATTAGTATGATAATAAAGAGATAAAAGAAAACTATTGTATGACAAGTATATTCTTTTTATTTATGAGAATTTTATACTTTAAATTTATGGCATATTGACAGTGCACGAAAACATAAATGTTTACATTCCTTTCTTGAATATTTATAATTCTTTTCATGGGTGATATTTTAATATCTAAAGATTTTGTCATCTGAAACAATATTTAAAAGAGAAATAAAGGAATTACATATATGCAATAGTCAATAAAATATTGCATGAGGGTACGTAATTTAATAAGATGATAAAATTAATTCTCTATATATTTTTATATGGAATATTTTATTAACAAGAATATATGAGCCATTTTGACCCACAATCCCATATACATGCATCAAAAGATCAAACTGAAACAACAAAACAAAACATCTAAATTTGCATTGCTATCACCTCAACCATATGAAAAAACTCCCAAGACCTTGTGTCTTATTACAAAAACATACACCATGGATAAATACATCACCTTAATACATTAAATGCTTAGGAATAGTACACCAATTTGAATATTCAGAAGAAGAAAAAAAGTACACCAATTTGAAAATGAGAATAACAATTACTTAGACACCTTTTATAAAAAAAAGTTAATAGCAAAATCTATCTTTTATTAAATATAGCAAATCCCTAAATCTAATTGGCTTATTTTTATAATGAATCCATTATGCAATAGGCAAAGTGACCAAATAACTGTGTTCCATAAAGGAAACCTAATTTGCTTAGCTTTCTTGTTCGGGAAAAGTCCAAACATGCAGTAGATATATATTGAAAAAATAGTTGAACAAAAGCAAAGTCATAATCCTAGCCAAGCATAAACTTTAACCCACAGCCACAATGAGCAAATCTAGTTGTAAGCAAGCATCAAATGAGTTGAATCTTCAAAATTATAAGAGAAAATACAAATGTCGTCTATGAGGGGAGACAACACATTTATTTTAAGTATATATTAATGGACTTCATAAGAATTCCTATCTATAAGCACTTCCCAAGAAAGTGCCAAAACTTATAGGAGAGATGACTTTTTCCAAACGAATTTAAAATTCCATCTGCTAATGCTATCCGAAAATGAAAAGATGAAGCAATTTATACGGTCAAGAATGTGCAAACTTGGGGGAATAAATACCCGAAGACTCAACCAACCATATCTAATCATCTTAATTTCCGTTGTAAATTCAAAGAACCATATGCTTATTGCAAAATTATGCTAAGACTAGTATTAATGTGTGTATTATATATGCAGGATGAATGTTTATTTTTATATAATTAAAATTTATGATAATAAATATTTTAATATATAAATTATTTTATAATTAGAAATCATAATAAATTAGAGAGTATATTTTGAATTTATAATTTAAATTGTGATATAATATTATTTTTAATTATTAATAGTTTCTTTTAAAAATTACTAAAATTTAATTTAGAGATAGAAATTTAAGAACATAAATTTAAAAGGATAGACGATTAAGAAAATGAAATACTCTCTCTATATAAATTATAATAGATATCTTAAATAAGAGTATTTTTAGGATGTATTTCAACAAGAGTGTTTTTTAGATATTTTCTTCAGTAAAATAATTTTTAGGAATTTTTCTTATGTTTTTATCTCTTTTAATGTATCCTTCGCATATTTATTCTTAAATTTAATTAAATATTTTTAAATAAAACAAATATTTAAAAATAACCTTTTATCACAATATAAATTATTTATCATAAATATAAAACATAATTTATATGTTCAAAAATATCTATTTTATTATAAATTTTAATTATAATATAATTTATATGTTCAAAATATTTATTTATGTAAAATAAATATTTATCCATGCGCTTACGACAATACTAATATAAAGAGACAAACACTTAAATTGATTTTCAGTTTCCCAGCCCACATGTGACCCTTACAATCCACATCTTCTTGGAGCCCAAAAGCCCATACTGGGCGCTTTATTCTTACTAAATACACCTCCATGTATGCTAAGAAGCCCACAATTCTACGCACCCCCGGATTGTATTATTTCTTTAAACTTCTTTTACACCCTATCTTTATATTATATTTAGTTATCTATAATAATTTATTAACTATATATAATATAATTTAAAGTTACCTATAATAAATTATAATGTATGATTAATTCCATTAAATTATTATTTACATTAATTTAAACTATAAGAATTTAAAATGGCATTTCAATTTCTCCCCCATTCCCAACTTCTTTCCACCTCTCACACGACCCACTCCTACTATTACTATTAAATTTCAAATTTAATTTCTTAAATTCCCAATGTTTTCACCACTTCATCGTGACACTTCCCACTCCTCTTTTACTGTTAAACATCATCTTCTTCACTCAAGAGTCACGAGACTCACAACAGAAAGCTTCATCTTCTCTCAGTTTCATTTTTCCCTCTCAAGCCGTCGTCTTTATGTGATATTTTTCTCCTAATACCACATATCAACTTCTAATTAAGGGTTCCGTTATGTCCGCCGCGGTGCCTGTCGTGGACGATATTGCCGATACACAGCGATAGGTTAACACTGAACGATGTTACGCTCTGGGAAGAACACAGTCGTTGGGGGATGTCGAAATAGGGTAAAAAGGATATAATGGGTAATAACAATTTTAATTAGAAGAAATGGGGGCTTACTTAGCAAAAAGGGAGGCTATTTAGCAAGAGCCTTTGCTCTGATACAAAATAACAAAGCTCTTTCCAGATTCAAATCCCGCATTTCACAACCCAACAAAATAAGCTCTTTCGAACAAACTATTTTTTTAATTTTAAAAGCCTTATTTCAACAAAGTTTTTTTTTTTCAATAAATTAAGACAAATAAAGTGTCTGTCTAGAAAAATAAGCTAATTCCAACATGTAATTATAGGCAAACTTTCTATGCATAATTTGAGCACAAAGTAGGTTACAATTATTTTATTATGTATTGTTTTGTTACATGAATGTTTTAAGTCAAGGCATATTATAAATCTTAAGGTATTGGCTATATCATCTGCCAAAGAAAACCTACCAACAGAAATGCTCTCAGTTGAATTAAATTTCATTACCTAGTAGTTAATCTTTTTTTAAAAAAATATATATGTGTTCACAAAGAAAAACAATTGACAAGTGTGAAAATAATAACAAAAATTATTTCAAATCAATTTTCTTATATAATCCAAATTCAATGACAGGTATCTGTGTATTTAATTTCATCTAATGAGATAAGACTTATTAAAAAATAACAACTATCCCTTATATAATAAATTCAAGAACTCCTTTAAAGTGGGATGACTTTTCTTTGTATTAATTTTTTAATTACTAAAAATTTAGATGAATTGGATTTCGGGGATTCACCAAGGTTAGAATAGGCCTCAAGACTCAATAAACACTTATAAAAATATTTATAAATTATCCACCAACAAGATTCATACATCAACAACAAAAATGGAAAAATATTCTTTTTAGAATACGAATTTATTCTTTACTAACTGGATAAATCTTTGGTGGTTTCTTTGTATTACCTTTCTTATAGGATAGCCACATGTTACAGTTCTTTTATCTAAGCCTACATACATATTAAATTACTATACATATTAAATTACTATCTCTTTGTCCTTAATTTATTATTCAAGGAACTTTCTGGTTGCAGAATTTTCCAAATTTCAATGACTTAATCCAATCCTTAGGCCCGTGTATCTCTTATGACTGTGACAGTGCGAATGCATACAAGATTCTCTCTGTTGTTGAATGGCCCACGCCATTGACCAACAAATAGTGCCCTTCTCCCTAACCACTATCGTTAACAAATGGGCTATGGCCTTCCACAAGTTGTTGTGGTCCTTCAATCATTTCCAGGTCCATTATTTAGACAGCCCATGATAACTTCAACCTATAAAGAACAAAAACTGTGCCAATTGCCTAATATGTTGGATCTAGTTCATGCTTTTCCATTATATATGTTTTTTTCTTTTTGTTTGAGATAATTTTTAATTTGGTAGTGGTAGACTCAACTAAAATTGGCTTGAATTCTTTAGACTTAAGTAAAGACTTAAATTTGAGTTTTGTATATGAAAAATATAAACAAATTCATTAAGAATTGTTGTTTGGTAAAAGTGACTAGGTAACCAGTTAGATTTTTAATAGAGATTAGTTATTAAATGTTGATAAGGTCAATTAATAGGTTGCAACTACAATATAATAACGAGAGAAAAAGTCAACTAAGCAGTGGACCTTCCATAAGGTGCAACCACAACTGCGGATCCTCACATTTGAAGTAATGATGCAGATATAAAAAATAAAAATAGAAAAAAACATTTCAAGTAATGAAGAATGAAGACAATACGATTTACAATTGAGAATTGCAATCTCAGTTGGTAAGAGTCAAGGATTTTGAGTGAACGTGTGTATGTATATATATATACACGATTTGAAAAGTATCATAGCTCTTGAGGTGGTCAAAGAAAAAGTACATTGGATATTAGATGCTATTAAAGAAATATAAAATTCTACCTAATACAGAAACAACAATGATTTTAAAGAAATAAAACCAATTTTCTATTTGGCCTGACTGGTAATTAAAAAGGGCACGATATTTTTTCCTTGAATTTAAGTTTAGTGAGTTGAAATAATAAACATTAGGAGGATTTTGACTTGTGATTTGAATAAATTAGAATTAAAATGACTTAAAAATAATATCAAGGAACTAAAAAAAGAATTAAGAATTGTTTAGAAATGCTTAATAAAATTATAGCAAGTGCACCTTTACCTGTTTATGTCCAAGTTTGAAACGACTTGCAAACCTTTGGACAGGTACTAACCAGTGCAAACTATGATTAGCAATGTTACATGAGATTTTTTTTTTTTTTATCACGGTATTAATACAAAGTAATTCTTGTTTAAAGTGATTGTTAATTTTTATTGGAGATCATGAACATATAGAAAATGAATATTCTCTTTCTAACACGATTTATTTCATATCAAATAGTTAACTAAGAAATTCAAAATTAAAATCTTGAATTAATTAATTAAGGGACACAAGTTATTATCATTTTTTACCATCATTTTTTTAAACATGAGTTATGCTATTAACATGAGTTATGCTATTGTTGTTATAAATTAAATTATTTTGGTATAATACTTTGCAATGAATGTTCATAGCACTTGCTAAATGAGCGACTAATTTACTGTTAAAACAGTTAAGTTTATCTAATAAAAAAAACAGTTAAATTTATATGGCAATTTCCTCAAATAGATTTAACTTCTTTAAAATGGAAAAAAATCCATAAAGTGGAAAGATAAAAATTCATTTATTATTAATTTTTTATAGACAACAAGCATCTTATTTGAGAAAAAATTTATTTAGTTAAATAAGATAACTATAAACAACAAAATTTTCTCTATAAGTAACAAAATTATATATAGAAATGAGTAAATGATAGGTTGGGCCGGTTATATTTCATCCCAATCCAACCCTAAATTTTATTAGGTAAATTTTTTAAATCTTAACTCATCTTAGATTCAATGAACTTGATGATATAAAAGTTATATTAGAATTAAGCATATTTAAGACAGGAACAAGTTGACTTAAAATATAAGTAACATAAATTTTCACTTTCTATTAATACAATTTGGATTTAAAGAATAAAATTGTATCTCATTATTATACATGATATCATGTAAATTAAATGATAATTACTTATTACCCCTAAAAAATGATAATTTTGGCCTCACTCAGGAGAATATAAACAAAATAAGTCAATAGACTAAATTATTTTTGGGAAACAAAAAAATGAAATGTGCTGCAAATAATTAATGACTAATAAAGCTAAGGGCAAGAAAGAGACGAGTTAGGTCGGCATATATTTGACCCTAACCTACTCCTAAATTTTGATCGAGCTAATTTTTTAAACCTTAATTCGTCTCTAATTTTGAATAAACTTAATGATCTAGGGTTGAATTAATATGAAATGAGTCGAAACTAGCTATCAAGTTATATTGGGCCTTGCACACCGTGTACTACATATGAACTCAAAACTGCATTTACAATTAATTTAAAGTAAATTCTATTTGCAAAATATTTTAATTTAAAGTAATGATAATCATTTTTCTCTCGCTTAAATTATATATTTATTCACTTTAGAGAAATTAAATACACTCAAGTGGTAGAATCTAATGGAGATAAAAAATTAGGCATATATATGTATATATTTGTCTGGAGAATATATTTTTTTCTCAATTAAAAGACTGACTTTTAAAATAAACTGTTTTCTGTGTGGGGGTGGGGAGCATGCCCCGCAAGTGTTACTGTTTTCTTGTTTATTTATTCAAAGGGGCCGAGAGCCCACTTGTCAGTGATATTTCATTGTACTTTAACATGTATAATAATTTGTGAAGCATGTTCTATCAACCATGAATTATCTGGAACAGTGACCTAAATATATACCACATTGTCACGTTAACAATAAAAATTTCTAATCTGTCATACGTGCTGTTTATTCCCACAATTCGATGAAATATGTACGTTGATGTGGCATCATTTTGTTGATCAAATATTTTGATACAGGATTTAGTGAAATATTAGGGAACTGACACGTGTCTTGCACCTTTTATGCCTAGTCACTGAAACTTTGATAACGTATTTTACTTGCTCTTGTAGCGAAATATATGTCCAACAGAAAGATGTCATATCAACATACATATTTCGCTGAGTTGTGGGGGCGAAATAGCCCGCATGATAGTCTGAAAATTTTTAATGTTAGAATGATAGTGTAGTATACATTTAGGTGAGTGACAAAATGATCACTGTGTCTGAATTATCTTTTTGAAAATTTTCATATAATAGTCTATAAAATTTTATTATTTAGTGAATATTTTATAATATATTCTTATATTTAGTACTAATATATTCTTTGTTATAGAATATTCTTAATTCATTTAAAAAGCAAATCATATCTTTAGAAACATATTGGTCACTTCTTAAGTGAGGCTATATGATTTAAGGAAGGGGTCCATTTATTTCAGAAAGTCATAAGTCAAGCTTAACAAATTTTATATGATTTAAAATGAGACTTGAATTTTTTTTAAAAAAATTATTGTAATTTAGTATTTTTTTTTCTCGTTTTTATAAATTTATTTTGTTTTATTTGTTGTCCTTAAAATGATTTAGTTAACGCTTTGAACAACAACAAAAAAAATTTAGACCATACTTAAAGGACAAAAATACTAACATATATTTTTCAATAAATTTAAGAATTAAAATATTTTAAAAAGTATTAAAATTTAAGAATTATTTAATATTTTATCATTTAATTATATATTAACATATATATTTTTCAAAAAAAAAAATTGAAAGAATATTTTTCAAAATATAAATAAATGTCAGCTATAAAATTATATATCTATGTATATTCCATTCATCTAAAATTTGGCAAACTTGGTCATTAAAATTATGTAACGTTATTCAACGGTATGATATATGAAGTTTATATTGCAAAAGTGTTACCAAAAAGAGAGTAACTTTCGATAACATTTGCCCCTAGAGTAAATACATTATGAAACACGTTTGGAAATAAAAAAATCTCTCATTAACTCATTTAATTCTTTTAATTTTGAATCCAAAAACAATAACACTCTTCTTTGGTCCTATAAATCAATAAACACTCTTCTAAATTTTAACCATTCATCTCTTCCCCTCTCTTTCTCTCAAAAGAAAAACTTTTTTAGTCTAATAATGACACATCCCTTTGACTCTCTCTTTTTGAGTTTGTAACTATTTTTTGCATTTTTGGTATTTTTATCAAATAGTAATCTCCTGAATTCAGTCCAAAAAGTTGAGCAAGATTTTCAAAGAAAATCGTCATTGGAGTCGACGAGTTGTCTTCACTATTAGTCGTTGCTAATATAATATATCTACACTTTTTCACTTATGTTCAATCAATCTTTTTGTTCTAACATCTCTCTTTAATCTTGATTTATAGTCATTGTTTTATTTTAAAATATATAAATGTCAACTCGAAAATATGAATCTGGTTATTCGAAACAAAAAAAAAACGTATTGAAGATTTAATTAAATCACAAAAGGAGATTATAGATAAATTTATCATAACAAGCAAGAAAAGTAAATTTGAAAATATAAGTGATTGTTCATTGAATGAACATGTAAACAATGCAGACATAGATGAAAATGAAAATAAAAAAGAAATAACAAACTTATATTGATTCTCATAATCATAATGAATTAAAAAGAATCCACTACTAAAAATATATATGATCCAAGTTATTGGACAAATATTGGTCAAAATTTGAAAGATTTATTAGTAAAATAAGATTCTTTAGAGTTACATATATAAATTTTCCTAAAAATGAATCATCAAAGACACTTTTTTTTATCACTTTACATTCAAAAGTTATCCAATCAAAAAAACGTGAAAGATGGTTGATCTACTGTGAAAACTTATATAAAGTATTTTGTTTTTGTTGCAAATTATTTAATACTATTCCTAATACAAGTAAATTAGTTAGTGAAGGTAGTAGAAATTAGAGAAATATTAGTTCTAAGTTTAGAAAAGTCTAATTTTTGTTTAATAAAAAAGTATCATTTCAGAACTTGATTTAAATCTATCAATGTGTTGGATCGGTCCTTATTTCGAACTCTGTTTTACTCCTTTGGAATGAAATAAATACAAATAACTGCTCTTTAAATCCAAAAAAATTTCTTGTATTATATTGAAACATTATCTCTTTCGCCTAAATTTTATATAACAAGATAAAATGTAGTCGATCATGTATGTTGGTGTGAACAGCGATCATTTCGTTTCTAGATGACATTAATTAACCCCTGGATATATAAATGGTTGCTTCATTGGAACCACGAAGACGTATCCCACTTTAACACGTCTATGAGCAGTGCCGCAACCAATGAAAAGCTTCAAACAAGGCATTCCCACAATATAGAGTGTGCAAGTGCAACGTACATGGGCCTGGATATCCATGGATGATGCGTTTATTCATCATAATTTCTATAGTGCCTGGTCTATTGGGACTATATATATAATGGTGTCTCCTTGAATTGACTTTGTTTTATAGACATGTTAAAAATGATTTATGATTATTATCTACCAGTGTTCATAACTTGGTTGCCAATGATAATAAATGTACAAGTGATCCAAGATAAAAATAAAAAGTCAAACGAGAAATAGCAAAAGGTTAAAGAACAAAAGTTAAAGCTGGTTTCCGCATTTCTATCTTTTAGGTAGATCAATGCTTTTGCAAACACAATGATGCACCATCATGCTTCTAGTTCATTTTTAGTGTAAAGGGATCTAATAACTGATTACAGAATGAATTATTCGGACCTTTCAATTCATAGATGTAGATCAGTTTGCACCTGCCCTAAAACTGATTTTACACATTTACCTTGTTGTTAGTCATTGTTATATTTTTTTGTTTTTATATATCTCACACTTAACTTTCACGAGAAATAATTCTATACATGTATATAAAATTATTAAAAGCAATAGACAATAAAACTCTTTTTTCAATTTCACGTATTTAACGTGATTAAATATTCAAAACTTTTTTTATGTAATTATCTGCGTCCAATTAAGCAGTTCTCAGCTATCCATAGCTTTTATGTAAAATTAGAAATGAACATGAAAAAAGTCAAGAAACATGCATAAAAATATGCAAATAAACATAATGTAAATTAGAATAATTTTGTATCAACTGCTATGTCCATTCTAGATAGTATTAGTAATTATATCTACTCAAGTATTTCTTTTTTTCCCTTGATGTTCACAGTTAATCCTGAAATTGTCAACGAAGCTGATGTAACTTGATTCTGGAACAGAAAAGTAGATTACGTTTAAAGTACGATTCATTTAGTTTTTGGACTATGAACCTTAAATATTAGTTGGTCTATATGATGAGCCGAAAGGAGGGAGGAAAATAATATAATAAAAGCATGCCGTCTTTATAGTTTACACACATGTATATTTTAATCAATTTATGTTCACACTTCAAAATTAGGGGTCATGCTTTTATTAAAATTAAAAAAAAAAAGAGATAAATCCTTATAGATTAGCCAATTGCAATGTAACCAATGTGATAACTGATAAGGATGAAAACCTCCATGATATGCCATATAAAATTGCATGACTAGATTATATTTTCCTTAATTATGGTCCCGTATCATTGCAAAGATTTTGTTTTGAAATCATCAAATATTTGTCATCTTAGTTTATGGATTAATGAGATATACGAAGATCATTAATTTTATTTTTAAAAAAGAAAAAAAAAAAAAAAAAAAAGGCAAGCCATCAACATCCTTGAGTACTTAACCTAGGTGCAAGGAGTGGCAAGGGCTCAAACTCAACATATATATGTTTTCTTCACACTAATGCTTTTTTTAATTTTTTTTTTTTTTTTGCTCTTTTACGGATGTTTATGGAAATGTAACTTAAACGTTAAGAATTTAGACCGTTATATATAGTGTCCCATGATTTTGTATTTGGACTGTTTCAATTTTCCACTGAATTTTCCAGTCTCTTCATTCTTTACACGACTCAACCCCCTATCGGTTTTGTACGCAAGAATTTCCAATCATTATTGCAGTGGCTTTTTCGTCACTTACGTAATCAAATAAGTGATACAATTTGTTACGTCAGAATACCTACGGCACTTGTATTTATACATAGTTAAATAAATTATACAATAAAAAAAATGATTCGTAAAATACACCAGAAGTGACGAACTCTTAAATCTTAATTAAGAAAGTCAACCTAGAAGAGGTAGCTAGGGGTGAGAGGTAACCTTCAGAGTCATAATTTGTTTTTAAAATGATTGAAGTATTATATTTTTTATAAAAAAAAAATTACTGCATTGTGTAAGTCAATTTTTTGAAAGTTAACTTCAGTTTTGTGTTAATTTTTAGCAGTTTTTTACTGTTTAGAAAATTTTGGGACATTTTTTTAATCACCAAAAAGTGTTAAAATAAAGCAAAAATTACTTTCAAAAACCCTCTTACAACATCTAAGAAAAATTATAAAAATATATATACTAGTTTAATAAATTTGAAAGCAAAACACTCTTTATTAAGCATGTGACCAATGATCTAATTTACAAATTTGTATATATAATAAAATATTTATAAAAAAATTAATCTATAAATCTCGAGAGATTAGTATATGATTCTCGATTGAAAATATATTGTGCAATATGCACCAACAAAATAAGCAAAATACAGCATTTTAATAAAATAAAAAAGCCGATTCAAAACTTCAAAAAACTCCAACGTTTTTCTTATTTTTGGGGGGTATTTAACTACTTAACTATTTAGATCTTTTCAAACATGGTTTCTTGTCCAGTTGTCCCACTAACCTCTTCATAAGAGAGCACATCCATAAGATGAAGCCGTTTAAGAACATAAACTTTTTGGGAATATTATTCAGATCTGGAGCAGGACTATACATACATACTTGTGGGTTTACAAAGCAAGATGCAAGATATGCAAATTGCTCCAACTTTATTGGCACATTTTAAAAGAAAACTGTTAGTGTTATAAATAGAGGAATACTTACCACACATTAGCAAGTGGCAAATTCAATTGTCATTTCAAAGAATATAGTGCACTTATTTCCCCTATTAAGTCACCATATGCATGTGCTCTGCCTTATCCGCTTCTTTTGGCTAATGTCCTTAATCAGAAGGAAGGCACACACATACACAAATGTCTAATTGTAGTTGAACCATCAAGTTCATGCTTATCCTGAGCCTCAATGTTTATATGTTCTAAATTGATTCCATATGTCAACTTAAAATGGCATGAAAAAATATCCTTAATACTAAACTTTTATCTTGGATATTATCATCTCAAATATAAACTCACTATATTCGCAGGGTACAAGTAATAAGTAGCCTGAAATATTGGAAAAGTAAAAGAAGAAAGCTAATATGTTTTGTTTTTCTCTGATAAGTTTATGTTTGAAGAAATTATCTAAAATATTATCTAAAAAGTTAGTTATAAGTTGAAAAATTAGTTTGTAGTTGAAAATTAGATGAAAATTGAAAAGTGGACTTATGAATTATAAGTATTTAATAAAATTATCTCTTGAAGTAGCTGAAAAATGTAAAATTATATAAAGAATAAAAATAATAAAATTTATCTTAAATAAAAAAATTAAAAAAAATCTAATAAATATTTAAAGACAAAAAT
>PYAF01002772.1:725834-766140 GCA_007407185.1 Glycine tomentella
TTTTTCATAAGAATTGGTCTTTAAAAGAATATAAAAAAATTGTTAAAAATATGTCTTTAATAAATTAATCCAAATAGACATTAATTTAAAGAGTAATATTTTATACATTAATTTTTTAGAATAGATTATACATAAAAGAGAGGGAAAGAGAGATAAATATATAATAAGATGAATAATATAGTATAATGTCATAAAAATAATATATAAATATTGTAAAAAATTATTTTATTAATTACATTTTAATTTAAATATTCATGATATGTAATAAGATAAATAATAAATATTGTTTGAATTACATTTTCATTTAAAAATTCATGACATTTGCTATATATAAGATCATTATTTCCTCTGGTAAACAGTAAACTACATAAAGATATGGACAAAGTTGCATCGTCCGGTCCACTGTTTTGGTAAGGATGAAACTTTAGGAAGTCACCTCCCACTTTTTCTCTCTGTTTCTTTTTCTTTTTCATCGGGCTGTTTGATAATTTTTTAAAAAAAAAAATATTTAACAGGTTAATTGGAAGGTACAAATAGTGCCAATAAAAATCATGCTGAAATCCAATTATAGATTCTCATATATGAAAATATTATTAATGTTTAAAATAATTAATTTAATTAAAAAATCATATGCAGAATGATTTTTACCTTGTTGGTAATATAAAAAATGTGTATAAAATTAAATTCTTAATTAAAGTAAAATTATTATTATATATATATATATATTTATATACATTATTTAGTAACAGATTCATACAATGATGATGTAAGATCTTATTATATTTATTTGTATAAGTATAATCTATTTAGCAAAAGAATATGTATTTGATTTTTTTCTGTATATAAAAATTTTATTTGAATCAATAAATATCACGTATTGAGAGTAAAACACTCTTTTTCTTATTTTAAAAAATTATTATTTGCCTTTTTTTACTAAATAATTTGGATTTATTTATTCACACTCAAATTTAATATCATTTAAAATTATCACATAGTGTTCTTTTAATATATTGCTAATTGTATACTTTCATATGCATATAGTTTCATGACTGTCAGAAACTTGAAATTGATCGATTATTAGTTTATTACCTCCCTTCTCATACCATTTCTTTGTTATAATTTTATTCCGAGATTATCATTATTTGGTTCAAATGAAATTATTAGTTTATAATTGTTTGAGTAAAACTTTTTTTTTTTTTTTGAGTAAAACTTACTCCTTGAGTTTTAAAACAGGCATTGGCAGGAGAGATAGCATCAAAGTCGAAGAGCAGTCAACGTTAGAGGGGAGAAAAAAGATTGAATATCATTATCAAAGTTCAGAGGCAGACATAAGAATAGGAATCTTTTTACCCGTGTCCCCACAAAAATTACTATACCCTACTGTTAGGTGAAAAATAAAAGTTATCAAGGCCAGGAACCACATAAAGAAACGCACACTCATGTGTCCGGGTGTCTCTGGGTATGAACTAAAAAAAAAAAAACGCTCACTAATATTGGTGGATAAAATTCGCAACAGATAATAAATAAGTATGTTTTGTTTGAGAGTTAGGAGGAGAAGAGAAAGAAAGATATTCAAGGAGAAGGGAGGAAAAGGAAAGAAAGGAAAATGAGAGAAGTTATTTCCTCTTTGTTTACGAGTTAAAAATATATTAAAAGAGGAAAATAGAGAGTTAATAAGATATTTTTACAATTTTGTTCTTGAATTGTGATTCAGTGTTTTGTATTTTAGTATTTTATCAACACTGGTTGGAGTATAATAGTAATTTTATTAACATTGATTAGGGTAGAATAGTAATTTCATTACTTTTCCTTCTAAAATTTTAGGTTTTGGAAGATTTTAGAGGAGTTTTAAAAATCCCTAAATCATTTCCCTCAAAAATTAAAACTCTCAAATAAAGAGACATCTCTACCTAAATCTTTCTCTTCTCTCGTTTTCCCTCTAAAATCTTTCTCTCAAATAAAGTCTTGATGATAGTTATGGATAAGGGGTGAGTGTTTGTTTCAGGAGGAAGGGGTGGTGGGTGATTATTATGCGTATCCGTCATGTCTCATTGTCATTCTTAGGTGTTTTTAACAAGTGCTCCATTTTGATTTTGATTTTGATTTTTTTGTGTGACAAAGAGTGATAAAACAAGGAAGCACCTCAATAGCCCAATATTATGGAGTAGATAAAAAAAAAGAATCCTCTAAATAATAATTGCACACTTTGCAACGTACGTAAGTAGGATAATATATTTTACGTAAATAAGCCATAAAAAACTGTCACGAATTTATATTTTTTATCTATAAGAATTAAATTCAGACATAAAAAATTTATAATAATTTATATAAACTATATTGTCAAACTAATTGAGTTAAATCTCTTTAATTATCAAGAGTTTGCATGACATGTCTAATAAATTAAGTAAAGACTGTATTTAATAAAATATTTTAATGAAAATAAATTTAAAATATTTATTATCCAAATTTTTAGTAAATTATTTTATCAATATATAATGCAAGACAATTTTTTTAATAATGATTATATATTTAAATTTAATATAAAATATTTTATACTTATAACATGATGATCCAAATAAATTATATTTTAAAAAATAGAATATAAAAAGTGATAAGTATTTGAGAATATATAATTGCCAAATTTTAAGACTAAAGAATTAAAATATCATTTATATTATTTTATACTTGTCTGTTAACTTATCATACACTTTTAATTGAATCATAATTTTCAATTCCTAACTCATTTTTGAGCTTTCAAATTTGGTATCCGCTAACTTTATTAAATACACCTCAAAATTTAAGACATTAATAGAACTTATTTTGTATTTGAAAAACAGAGTTAGACCCAATACGAAATGCGTCAGATTGAGGGCCAAAATTGAATCTTGAACACTCTTGTTGGCGTACATGGCATCTTATAGATTAAAGAGAGGGCCTAATCATTCTTTTTGGAATCATGATTCATGAGAACCTCACCTCTCCCTATACAAAGCACATAATCGTAGGTTACTAATGCTATATAATTTACATGTATAAGCTTCGTAATTCGTGGTGGTTGTAAATGAAAAATGAATATAGTACTTATAAAATGGATCGATGCATCACAAGATACACGACTCCCGATAAAAGATAATTAAACATCTTAGTTAACAAAAGATACTTTATGCATTAATTTAACAATAAAGGTAGGGACAATGACTGGAGTTTCAGCCAACCACAGCCATACAGTACCAAATAAAAATTTGCAGATCGAAGGCTAGAAAAAGAATAGAGAACACAGAAGCCGAATTATAAAAAGGTGAAAAATTATGGGGCATTTTAAGTGTGATTTTCTTGGATTTAATTAAAAATGTGATTCTGTTCTGTTCTATAAAGACATCAAAAACCAAGAACAGGGATATAGAATTAAGAGATGAAAAAGTATTCCATTAAGGCATTAACATATTATATATATAATAGTTTCAAATTCCAAATGCTATGCTAAGCTATGAATATTTCAACAGGATAGGTTCATAGGTGTATCATGCATATACTCGATTGCAGCCTGATCAATGCACACATGCTTTGTAGAAAAACATTTTGTCCTTTCGAACGAAGAAAGCACAACTACCCACTTATTATATATAGATATTAAAAAAAGATGCAAGAGAATGTATTTTTTTTTCCTTCTTGGTTAGAAGCAAAGTTCCACTGGTAATGGAAACAAGATGATACAAGAAATTTCGATAAGCATGAAGAATATTTGATATTTCCGTTTTGTAAGACAAGAAAGAAAGCATATGCATGTCATATATCTTATAGATTTTGATGACTTACGAGGAACAATTACAGTTGTAAGATTATAGAATAAATTAGACTTGTAAAATAATTACATATAATATCATTGTCTTTTTTTTACACTAAGTTTTATTTATGTTTGAAAATATTCCATATTATATTACACTAACACCCCATATAAAAGAAGTGATTATAAATGGTTTAAAAAAATAAAAATGTTTATGTAATGACATAAAATCTTAAAGATAATTAGTGTAATTTATTCTAAAATGAATAGTGTGTTTGAATGGGAATAAAGAAAATAGAGATGAGTTTCAGTATCCTTTGTATCCTCATTAATATAACATTTTTATTTGTCAGATGAAAAAATAGAGATGAAAAAAAATATTAGGATTTTTAATAAAGAAAAAAATGAGATAAAGATTTACTTTTAGAAATAAAGCAGTTGGTAACATGAGCATTTGCATGGGTCATTCACGTTCATTGCTTGTATGCATGTTTAAAAATGATTAATGTGTATAAACATTCTATTTTAAATAAATAATAAAATATGAGACATAATCAATCATTTATACCATTTAAGAAAAAGATCAAGTGTTTATCTTGTATATTCATCTATAAGACGATTAAGCTAATCTATGTATAAACAAATTTCAACAAATCTAATTGATTTCTTTAAAAGGTAGAAGTGGCTTGCTAGGTAAATAATACTTGTGTTGTAAAACTTAGGTATAGGATACATTGTAAGAGCCAAAAATAGTAAAGAAAAATAATTATAACTTTTGTAAAAGTTAGTCAAACTCAGTAGGTTATTAAGAATTGGACATAATCTCAATGGTAGAGATGAATTAATATAAAACTTTTTGTGTCTTATATCTTTATTGCTTTCATTTAAACTCGTGAAGGGTTTAATTTTGTTTTTGTTTTTGTTTTTGAAAAGAGTTTATGCAAAAACTGTTGATATTGTTTGAACAAGTTTGTTTGTGAAAATCACATTATATTTTTACAAAGTTTTATCATAACACTACTACAAAAGCAAGGTTTTACGACACATGTTCAACGACGGTCGTTTGAAAACCAATTTTGTTTCGTAACCGGTGATAATTTTGTAAATATTTGAACATTCCAATGACGGTTTTCCCAAACCGTCATAGTTCTCGATAATTCAAATATGGTTTTGCGAAAATCGTCGTTGTCTTGGATTAATCCAAATAGGGTTTCGTCAAAACCATCTTTGAACGGCTACAAATTTTATAACCTATTGCATGTCTAACTCCATCCACACGAACAACCTCTTTGCGCCCCTTTCTCACAAGAACATCCATGCCCAAATCGACCTACTCATTAGTACTTATATCCATTAAGAAGTTTTCAAGAGTTCAACCATTTAGACAGTTTCTTGATTTGCCTTCGACACCACGTATGCTCTGCGAGCTCACTGTTGAAGCCAACATTGTCGTCATGAGGGTCATCAGGAAGTGCTCTACTGCATCTGGTACGCGTCTAGCTAGCTCCATTCTTTGTGCATGGGTTCTTTCCTTACACATATTGTTGGTTTTGTTGAAGGCTGAGTTGTCATAAAAAAATCATATATTTGTTGCATTCACCTTCATCCTCCTCATACAAGAAGCTCATTTTACATAGTTGTGCATTGGTCAAGGTACAACCTTCTTTAATATTGCATCTTATGCTTATTTAATGACTGCCAGAACATTGTCTATAAGAAGGGAAAAAAAGCGAAACTTATGCATTTGAAACTTCTTGACCCATGTATATTTACTTTTTGTTCATTGTTAAATATATAATGTTATTCAATAGAAATAAACATATATTCTGGTAAACTGGAAGGTGTTTGTTAAGATCCTTTTTTGCACCTATGACTTTGTTGGTTCTTTATGTTCTATAAGTGGCATATTCGTTGTTGATAATAAAACATGTCTCATAAAATTCACATGGACTAGAACTAACACAAATTCATAGGATTCAATGGTTAGACATTTCTTAGAATTTTTCCTAGACACTGAACGTTGTAAGCATTGTAGTGATGTTGAATTGCAAGGACCTCCCAAATGCTTTTAAGGTGATATATGAGCACACTAAATATGTAGTCATGCTCTTTAGGAAATTTTTAATGCTCCACCAAGTTCATGGACCGAATGTTTAGACCCTTGCTATATAGCTTTGTGGATGTGTTCATAAATGATCTTTTCATAGAGTACTATAGGACAACAAAAGAACATATGTTTTTTTATTTAAAATGAATTATGGTTACACATATTTGAACAATGATTGTTTATATGCCAAAAGGGTTTCTTAGGATTGATGGGTTATTGTAAGAAATTCATAGAAAGGTTTTCTAGAGTAGCCTTACCTCTTACTAAGTTGACTCGAAAATGGGAAATATACATGGGGGGACCAAGAGTGTGAGAATATCATGCCAGTGCTAATAAGGTCCCCATTTGAAAAAGGGTAACCGATCTGAGGGTTTGTAGAGCATTAATGAATTAATAAGTGGTTTGTTGTAAGAGGGTACCTCATGTGAAGGACAAGGAGTGGTGCTAGTAGTTGTTGAGTGTTGTGTTTCATTGTAATTGAAAGTACAAAATTGGCTGGCTAAGCTAGTTTTCTTTGTGAATGCCATGTTTGCTTGACAAAGTTGGTTGTCATCTCTATGATCAGTGGTTAGCATATGATCAGAAGGAGTTGTGGTTTCAGGTAAGGATGAGACCCAAGAGTGAGATAGAGCTCTTTGAGCTTTAGCATTGGTTTTCTTGAAGATCCTACAGATTTCCCAGGATTCCTGCATGTTCAAAAACAAGATAATGTCAGCAATTGATAATTGTGTGTGTGTGTGTGTGTGTATATATATATATATATAGATATTTGCAACCTGAAAAATGATTGTCTCATGGCATTTTTTTATAATTACATCCCTTGTAAAATGGGTTTGTAGGTTCAGTTTCTCTTTCATTTCTTTTGTGCTCTATTTTTTCCCTATATCTCCCTTCATTTCATTTCCTCTATTAAATTATTTGTCATAGGAAAATCAGTTTTGCTTTATTTTATTTTTTCTTTATATTTCTCACTTGCTTATATAGTCCAAAATTCAAAAGTGTACTTTTTCCTTGTACTTTACCTAAGCTCAACTATCATGCAAAAATGAAATTATAATTATTATAAACAAACATCCACTTTTTTCTGTTCTAGAAATTTTTTTTTCTGTTTTTTTTTCTTTATAAAGATAAAGAAAACATAAGAGTGAGTAGAAAGAAAAGAAACAAATTAATAATTATGATAATTAATATAATGAATGCATGAAAAGAGAGGAAAATAAGCTATAAAATGAGTGTAAAAATTAGAACATAAAAAGGGTTGGTTTTCAAATTAAGTTGGGTAAGGAAATAAATGTTTTGAGAAATTTTCATTGATGTTAGCAGGAATAGTGTTGTCCATGTACTTCTTGGTGATGAGGATGGGTGACTAAGACAAGGTAGTCTAAACTCATGCATCATCCAATCAGTTTTGATCCCTTTTTTGCAGTTATTCCTTTGTAGAACACTAGACATTTCTTGAGGCCAACACACTTAGAACCCTCCGAGGAATAAATACGGCGATCAGTCCTTGTAGCTTTTATGAACCCAATTCCTGTTGCCCTATTTGGCCTTGCACTATTCCTGTACTTTCTGTCCCTGGGGCAGTAGAAATGCAACTCTTTCTCCCTAGTGGTGGCCATATCTACACATAAAAAGCATAGAAAAAATGACTAGTTTGTTAGAAGCTTAGTACCAAAAAGGGTACTATAGTGTATTAGAAACTAGACTATGTACTAGCAGCATAAGGTAGTTTTACACTTTGATCATTCAATTACACAATATTATGTCTAAAAAATGTGTTAAATCTAAGAATAATTTTCTTCAAAGTGACACAATTATTTCTGAAAGCCTTGATAGTATAAAACTATGTTATATTGTCAGTATATAACCATTAAACTCATAATTTAATTATACATAAATCAAGTAAGCGTGTGTGTTGCTTACTTGAAAGATCCCAAGGATCGTACTTGTAGATATGTAGGTGCTTGATGAGCTGAATAGAAAATGGCCTTTGCTGAATCTTTCTCTTCATGTATACAATCCAAGAAGCTCCTCATCAGTTGGATGAGACCTACAACCCATTTACCTTTACCTCATGTAGTTTGTCACCACCATGATTTCTCTCTTCCATATCTTAAACTGTTAAATATATTCTAGAACAAAGCCTAATGTTCTGTGAAATGAAAGAAACAGAAAAAGAGAGACACCGTTGTTTTTTCTCCTCAACAGTTAACAAAAACTAGTGAAAAGAAAATAAAAGAAACAAGAGAGTGGAAGTTGGTTGTCAAAGACATGTGTGGTCTAAGGCTTTGAAGTTATTAACCTTAAAAGAAGTGTACTATGAGGGGCTGTTTGAGAAGAGTTGAAAAACAAAGTTGTGAGTGAAGTTCACTCAATGTCAAGAAGCCATTATATGCTTCTTGAGAAGGGATCTGCCTCCAAAGGTTCAACCGTCCTTTGTGGTGAGGTTTATAAGAGTGTGTTTTTTGCGTGGTTTGGTTTCAAGGCTCCTTAGACTCTGAAAATCTGATTTCTCTTCCATTTCTGAGAGCTTCTATAAATGATGTAATACCTTTTCCTTTGTGTAAAGCTTTCTTACATTGACCTTGTATTACAATTAATTTCATATTCTCTTTACTTACCTTTCTTTGACTAGAACAAAGAGTGAAACAAAAGCGCTTGTGTTCCTAGGAACCCAAAGAAATGATCAATTGAATTAATAAATTTTTGCATATGTAGAACTAGTTGTGATGATGTATTTTGGTTGTCTCCTTTGAGATCAAATTATGCAGGTCATTTTTAAAATGTGTAAAAGGAAACATAATTCACTTCTACTGATATTTGACATTGTCAGTGGCGTAGGTTGTATTGTCAGCGATTATTTTATAGTTTAATTTTGATACACGATGAGAACACCAATGAAATTTGTTGGCCAACAATTGTGATTTAAAAATTGATTTTGTTTGTAGGTACAAATTTCTGATCGTTTTACTTGGGAACTTAACGCTTGCCTTAGCTGACCTACTTGACCTAGCCATCACTTTTGTAAAACATACCACTGCCATCAGTGCAGTTGTTGTTGTTGTTAGTGCCCACCTTTCGAGGTATGTATGTCTTTCTTACACTTATGTGCGTATTACATCTTTATGTCTCATACGTCTATTGTTTTATATTAAAGTTATGTGCATTGTGAGTGAATCTTAGTTTCCCGTTTGAGATTCAATACAATGATTAATATGGATAGTTTGGATTAATCGTTGTACTGAATCTTGAATTGTCCATTTGGACAGTTTGGGAAGATACATTTTTTTATACAAAATTCATCTATAGAGGTTAAGTATGTGTTGTTAAATTTGATGAAATTTTGGATAACTGCATATCGCTTTGATCTCTAGGTGCATACTTGATCGTGGTGAATACATTTCACTGCTTTCATTTCGGGTACTTGGAGATGGATGTGAAATGCTGCCAAAATTTAGTCAAATTTAACAAGACATACTTAACCTCTACAAATGAATATTGTATAAGAATGGTCTTCCTGAATAGGATAGGGCCACACCTTTTATGAAGTAAGTGACATGTTTAAGCATGTGGGATAACCTTATAAGTATCATAGCAAAGGAAACATGGATCGCAGTTGGATGAAAGCATCACGCATTACTGACAAGTATGAGAATGAGGTTGAACTATTCTTGTAATTTGCTCAACTTAATGCACAACTTATGGGTGGTAAATTTTTCTGCCCATGTGTTAAATATGGGAATGGGAGACACCAGTCAGTGAATGAGATTAGATCACATTTTATATGTGACGGGATCATTTCGAATTACACAAAATGGATATGGCATGGTGAATTGCCAGATGTGCGAACAGTCTCGCACACTATGCCGATTGATGTAGATAACAGAGATCGTATAGAAGACATAATACACCTTTTTGGGCAAGAGGGTTTTCGTCAAGCACATGCACCTTATTATGATCAATTACAAAGTGATTCAAATAAGTCATTGTATGCGGGGTGCAGAACCTTTCCACGGATGTCAACGATGTTATCTCTAGTAAACTTGAAGGCAAGATTTGGGTGGAGTGACAAAAGCTTCACTGAATTTCTTGTATTGTTGAAAAAGATGCTTCCTGAAGATAATGTGCTCCCGAAAAATCACTACAAGGAGAAGAAGATATTATGTCCTGTGGGTCTGGAGTACCACAAAATTCATATCTTCCCTAATGATTGCATATTGTACATCAATCAGTTTGTCACACTACGCAAATGCCCCATATGTGGGGTATCACGGTACAAAGTGAAGGACGACGACCTAGTAATGATGCAACCATAAGGAATGACTATTTAGCAAAGATGTATTGGTATCTTCCAATTATTCCAAGGTTTCAATGACTATTTTCTAATAAAAATGATGCAAAAAATCTAAGGTGGCATGCAGAAAGTACAACGTTTGATGGATTCTTGTGCCATCCTGTTGATTCTCTCCAATGGAAGACAATTGATCATTTGTATCCAGATTTTGGGGAGGAGTCAAGAAACCTAAGGCTTGGTCTTGCTTCAGATGGAATGAATCCTTTTGGTAACTTAAGCACGAAGCACAGTTCATGGCTAGTTTTGTTGGTGATTTATAACCTCCCTCATTGGTTGTGCATGAAGCGAAAATACATTATGTTGTGTATGATGATAGCCAATCCAAGACAACCAGTCAATGATATTGATGTCTATCTGACTCTATTGATTGAAGACTTGTGGAAATTGTGCGTTGACGGCATTGATGTGTTTGATGCAAATGTCCAAGAGACCTTCAAGTTGCGTGCAATGGATTTTTGTAACATTAATGACTTTCCAACATGTGAGAATTTGAGTGGATACAATGTCAAAGGATATCACGCATGTCCTATCTGTGAGAAACAAACAAGCTACGTCCAACTAAAACATGGAAAAAAACAGTATATAGTAGGCATCGTAGATTTCTCAAACCTTATAACCCATATCGAGGATTGAAAAAAGCTTTTAATGGAAGCTAGGAGAATGAAAGTTCCCCAAAACTGATAGATGGAAAAGAAGTTTATGATCGGGTCAAGGACATCGTCACTATCTTTGGGAAGACCCAAAAGAAGGATGCGTTGCACAAGAATATATGGAAGAAAATGTTGATTTTCTTTGATCTTCCATACTGGTCTGATCTACATGTTAGACATTGTATAGACGTCATGCATGTTGAGAAAAAAGCATGTGATAGCTTAATTGGAACCTTACTTAACATTAAAGACAAAACAAAGGATGGTTTGAAGTGTCGTCAAGATTTGGTTGACTTAGTTATAAGTGAGCAATTGCATCCCATATCAGACGATCAACGAATGTATTTGCCCCCAGAATGTCACACAATGTCAACAAAAGAGAAAAAAAGTTTTTGTCATTGTTTGTGGAGTGTGAAAGTCCCACAAGGATACTCTTCAAATTTCAAGAGCCTTGTTTTGGTGAAAGATCTCAAATTGGTTGGCTTGAAATATCACAATTTCCACATCTTAATTCAACAACTGTTGGTCGTAGTCATTCGAGGTATCTTGCCTGAAAAAGTTAGGGTTACCATAACTCGACTGCGTTTTTTCTTTAATGGTATTTGTAGCAAAGTCATTGCCCTCAATAGTTGGATGAGATGGAGAATGAGGTTGCCATTGTGCTTTGTGAATCGGAGATGTTCTTTCCTCCTTCATTTTTCGACATAATGTTGCACTTAATTGTTCGTTTAGTCAGGAAAATTAGGTTGTGTGGTCCAATTTTTTTACGGTGGATGTATCCCGTTGAGCGGTACATAAAGGTCTTCAAAGGTTATACCAAGAATCATTACCGACTAGAAGCTTCAATTGTTGAATGGTACGTTGCCGAAAAATGTATTGAGTTTTGTTCCAAGTATGTTGATACAGTTAAACCTGTTGGGCTTCCTCAACCTCGTCATGACTTAACACAGGGAGGTAAGGGTACAAGAGGATACAATGTGGAAACTATGAGTCGACAACAGGTCTCACAAGCGGATTTATATATTTTGAATAACATGCCAAAGGTTTTCCCGTACATAGAAAGTCACAAACAATATCTGACAGATACTCACCCAAAATTTAACATGATGAAGGTCTTGCACGAGCATAACAAAGCTTTCATTAACTGGTTTAAAGAAAAAGTTCTTGTTGATGAAACTGCTTCGAAAACATTAACACTATTAGCTGTTGGGCCAAATTTCAATGTTCCGACTTGGAAGGGATACGATATCAACAACTATTCCTCCTACACAAAGTCGCAATATGATAAAAGTAGTGTGAAGAATAGTGGGGTGAGTGTTGAGGCTGATTCCGAACACTTTTGTAGTGCATCAGATAACAAGTCGATTCGAGCATCGATGCCTTACTTTGGTGTGATTGAAGAAATCTGGGAACTTGATTATAGTGATTTTAGAGTGCCTATTTTTAAGTGTAACTGGGTAAATGGAAATATCGGTGTTCATGAAGATCAATTCGGTTTTACTTTAGTAGATCTTCATAAGCTTGGTTATAAGGACGAGCCTTTCATCATGGCTGAACAAGCCAGACATGTGTTTTATGTCCAAGATCCATGTGATGCAAGGCTGTCTGTGGTTCTTCAAGGAAGAACAACTGGTATACTAAATTCCAACGATGAACCTCCACTTGATATTTGTAAGTTGCCTGCTTTCTCCAGACAAATGCCTTCCATAATTGAAGAACATATGGTGGATGATGAACATGCAAATCGTAATGATCATGACGAGGGTTTATGGGAGAACATTGATTCGTAACTAGATTATATGAAAGTAATTCTCTTCATAATTAGGTCCTTTGAGTATGCAATATTCGTTACGTACAAAGATATTTACATTTTATTTCCTTTTTGCTTCAATTGTAATTGATGTATTTTTCCTTTTTGCACAGAGTCATGGCAATACCACCAAGTTCCCCTCCGCATTCACAAGATCCTTCAGAATGAACATCTAGGAGGAGCAGATAATCCACGCAACTTAGAAGCTTGACTTATAGGAACTTGGATTAGCCTAGACCAACTGTTCACGTCAATCCTGAAACTGAGAGAGGTTGGGGCCACACAAAGACAAGTTCCACAACTATCTGAGAGTTGTAGCTCGTGAAAAAATTCCTAATCTCCATCACAACTGGAAAGATGTACTGGAATCTCTAAAGAACCTACTATGGGATGACGTCAGCAAAACATTGCCGTCTGTTCCAAAAACAAAAGCCCCTTAGCGCCCCGAGACGGGGGTGGGGGACACCCTACGCGCAGGCAACAGCAGCACCGGACATTTTGGTATTTGCAAAAACTAGTTATGTTTTTTATTTGGTTGCATCCGATTTAAAAATGTCATTCTTCAATAAATGTTACTTAACATATTATAGTGTAGGGAAAATTTGAAATTCCAAAAGCATGTAAGGCCAAGAAAAAGGTGATGTCATTGGTGGCCACTAGATGGAGGCAATTTAAGTCTTCCTAGCAAGTAAATACATATATGCTGACAATGAGGGCCAAGATAAACAACATCCTTATGTTAAGTATGAAGTAGATCCTGAAACTTGGGAGGAATTTAGTGCAAGCCAAAAAAGTCCTCATTGGCAGGTTAGAGGTGTATGTTTTTTAAATTTAATATGTTTTGAAATATGTTAATTCATTTAATCATTAAAATGTTAAGATTTTGTGTTATGCATAGGGAATTAGGAAAAAGGCCCAGGAAATTCAAAACTATAATGACTGCCCTCACTTACTTTCTCGTGGGGGTTATGAGTTGCTTGACAAAAAACTGATGGAAGAGAAAATGAAGAAAAGACAATAGGATGCAATGAATACTGAGAATTTAACATTGGTCGATGACCCACAATCTCCAATTCCAAGGCATGTTAAGTGGAAGATGGCCCGAATAAAGTGATATGGGCAGATGACATCTACGGAGGCCCAAGAAATATCTGATAAAATTGTGAGTTCATATTAATATGTATTTAATCATGTTATTTCTGTATAACAACAAGAACATCATTTGATGTTTGTCCATGTCGTGCTTGTTGCAGGACTCGTTACAAGAATAAATAACACAGGGAAGCTTTGTTTCCCATGGTCGTAACGATATACTCAATGCTGCCATTGGACGATTGGAGCACCCTGGTCGTGTTCGTGTAGCAGGGTCTAGTGTCACAATAAGTCAACACTTTGGACATGCATCATGTGGCTCCAATAGTTCTGTAGCATCGATCAGCCCACAGGAGTTGGCTAAGATTATTAGAAACCTTAAGGAAGAGTGGAGGAGAGAAGCAAAGGAGGAAAACAAAAGGAGTCTAGAGAAAATTAAACAAGAGTTGAAGGAGACCATTAAAGTTGAGTTATCCCAAATGGCATCACAACACTCCCCTCCGGTTGAGGAAGATATACATCAATTAGTTGCACGTTTGAGCAAAAAAGGGAGTTGTGCTGAAATTGCAACAATCCATCAGGGGAAGAGCATGCTACTGATGTGGTGCCTACTATAGGGTTGTATGTTAATTGTGATAAATCTACAAAGCTAGTGGCCTTGGGAAAAGTTTACGAAGGGTGTCCACCATACACAATGTGGCTTATGCAGATGATGTGGTCAGGGTGAGTGTTAAGCAAATTTTTTATGGAGACGCTAAAGTACCTTTGCCGATGTTGATTTGAGGGGGAGCTACGTGAAGATTACATGAAGATCAAGATATGTGAAGTCTTGGATGAAGTTTTGGCTTTCAACATGCATGAAGCCTTGAAGATGAAAGTCTATGTTTAAATGTAAAAGGATTGAAAGCATTCTGATGATACAAGCTTTGCATGCATACCTTTCATATTCATTTTAAGCATTGCATCATATAAGCTTTAAGTAGTTGCTTTGGAACTTAAGAAAAAGCTAAGTATTTTAGAAAAATAGCATGAAGCTGGTTTAATCGATTAAATCACTTAGAAAATCGATTATATTGTTCTTCAAGCTTTCTGGAAAATTATCAAGAACAATTTAATCGATTATATCATTGGATTAATCGATTACATGCCTATTAAGAAAAAGTAGTCTCTCTGGTTTAATCGATTACCATTCATTGTAATTGATTATCTAATTCATTTCATATTTTGCACTATGTTTGGATTAATCGATTACTCATTGTTGTAATAGATTACTTTATTGAAACATGATTTTTGCTTTCTCTGGCTTAATTGATTACCGATTAATATAATCGATTACTCAGTACAAATTGATTTTAGTGATCCTCTGGAGTAATCGATTACACGTCGGGTTAATCGATTATTTGACCCGTTAAACTGAAATCAAGAACTTATCAAGAACGTTTTAATCGATTACAGGAGCCTGAGGAGCGCTTTTAATCGATTATTTCAGTTACGAATTTTATTATAAATAGAACCCTTGCCTTTTGTGATCAACAACTGAGAGAATTAAGTACAGAACATATATTTTCGAATTCTGAGCATTGAAAAAGCTTTCTAAGGATTCACAAAGGCATTCTTCTGGGTTCATAAGCTCTTGCTTCCATTGATTCATCTATGGGTCACTAAGGTTCTAGTGAGGCAAGACAATCTTTCACAAAGGCTAAGGAAAACTGATTCTGCATAATTGTTTCAGCATTCAACCTGAGATTTTCATTACCATGCATTTCATTCTTGGATTATCAGGTGAATTCTTTCCTTATTCTTTGTGGGTGTAAAGTTTTCTATTGTAACTTTTGATTTGGTTGATTCTATTGTAAGTGGGTTTTCTTGCAAGAGGAGATAGTGTTTCTCCAAGGACAGCTGAGTAGTGTTCTCAGTGTGGGTGTAGCTTTTAAGGGTCTAATAGGGTTTTAGATCTCTGAACTTCATCTAGGGTTGATGAAGAGAAGCTTGTAATTGCTTGTAAGAATAATATTTGCAATAGTGGAACTCTACTCTAGTGTTGAGTAGAAGAAACTGGATGTAGCCTCATAGGGTTTGAGGTGAACCAGTATAAATCTTGTGTGTGCTTTCTTATTCTGCAAACTTAATTGCTTTCCTTGTGAATTTTGTTTATATGTTGGTTCTTGAGGCATTACAAGTTTTGGATTGATATTGGATAAAGATTCTTGATTGTTTTTGTGATAAAGATCCAAAGGGCAAATAAACTCTGATTTTGAAATTCTGATAGTTTATCAAAGAAATTTTTAATTTGTCAAGACTAACCAATTCACCCCCCCTCTTGGTTAATTGTAAAGTGTTCCTTATTTTCACAGCAGACGTCAGAGATTCGGTATGTTAGACAAAGCCTTGACACATTCGTTGCATGGACTACACATCTTATGAAACTTGTATCACAACAGGTATTCATTTAGGGATTACAGGATGTATGCAATACGTTGGTTGCTTTTCCAACTAACCTGTTTATTGACATTACCTGATTTTTTAAAAATATAGGATGCACATAATTGTCCAAAGGAACCCATTGAACCTGTTCAAAAGTTGGATATTGTTGGTGGAGATGATCCATTTGGAGACTTGATTCAAAAACTTCATATTTTTTACCAGAAGCCAATTGCGATGTTGTGGGATGGGACTAAATTGGGATTACAAATGTAGAACCATCATTCTTCATAACATTTTCTGATGTAAATGAAATCATATCAGGTGACAAATGTTTGAACATATATATACTACAGTTGTGGATGATGTAAGTAAATTCTCTTTCACGGTCTCCTTTCATTTAATAATATTTCAAATTCGTAACGAATGTATGATTAACAATTTTTATTGTACATGTCGTAAAAATAGGTTTATGGATGAGTGAGTACAAGCTAGGGTCATGGTTCGATGTATGAATTCATTGAGCCTCAGTCCATACATAATGCAAAGGATAAACGTCATGAATGTCATACATACATTGAAACATGGGTCAAGAAATCACAAAGAGAGGTCTACCTAGGAGCTTACTTGAATCAATAAGTAAAATTATGGAATATGGCACAAATAATGTTTGCATAATAAGATTAACAATTTTGGTTGATTTTAGGGCCTATTAGAAGCTTGTGGTGCTGTGTCCTAGGAATGACGAAGTTGTTTGGTTCTGTTTATTGCGTAGGAAGCCTGATATTCACATAAAAACCGCAATTAACAAGTTAGGTGTCCTATTTGCACAACCTATACTTTAGTACGAACTTAGGTACACAGATATGTAATAACCTAACCCACATTGATGTTTTTTATGCATTAATTAGTGCAATGAAGACTTTGAAGACTAGTTTCCATGGTAAATCGTCTAAAGTTGCACCTAAATGGATTGAAGTAAAGGTTAGTCATTTAATCTTTATTGTATTCATATTTATAGTTTTCAACTTTGTAATAATGACATTACAATATATTTCATCCTGAATCTAGAGACATGTTCAAAGCGGAGGCTATGAGTGTGGATATTACATAATGCATTGGATGTGGAACATAGTAAGCGGGTGTTTGAAGAATGATTGGAGCATGGTATATTTACTTTTGTACAACAATGTTCATTTTTTAATTTACTATCAATTAACAAAATCATTTTACATGTATGTGGGTAATGTGTATGTTTTCTATTGTGTAGTGCTTTGCTGATGCGACACTGTTAGACGTGGAGAACATAACAACAATTTGCAAGAAATGGGCATCATATAAGTTAAAAACAAGTCGCTTACATAAAATTAGATGATATAGGACGAACCAGTAGGATGTATTTCATGATTATTTGAACAATTATAAACAACTTTGTACAATTATTTTTCAGTGCGGTTACAAAAGGATATATGTGTGTGTGTGTTCATAGTATTTGTTTATTACAATTTGTGTACACTAAGGTGTAGGAATATGCATTATATTTTGTGCGGCAAAGTGACATCACTTGATCTTTGTATATGTTAAACTCATCCTATGATCCATGCATTGCATAAACATTATTCGTTGGCTTTAATTCATGGTTTTCATAAAAGTACATGTTTTGTGAAAAAGCTTTAAGTTTTCATGATTGCATAAAAAGTCAGTGTTCATTGCTTAAGTTTTGGAAAAACTATTTCGCATTGCTTTAATTGATTACCAGCTTATGGTAATCTATTACTTAAGCTTTGATGAACACTTTAATGATTACAATCATGCCGTAATCAATTACACTACACAAACACAAAATAAGTCTTCTTGTGATAATGAATTACCATTTATCAATAATCGATTGCCTGGCACGTTTTTGAAAATAGGATTTCATGTGTTAATCGATTACATGGTGAATTAATCGATTAATTTGCTCATATATCTTTTCCAGAAAGTTCAATAATACTTTAATCGATTAAATATGATATTAATTGATTACACAGGTGGAATTAATCGATTACATTGACGATTTAATCAATTACATTCAGCTACTACAATTTTCTATAAAGAAAAGTTGTTGGGTCGTTTGAAAAATACAGATCATTACACTACGAAAATTTCAAAGATTTTCAAAAGCCTTTTGAAGTGAGAAGAGATACTTTGAGTCACTGAACTCTTGTCCCACAAATTCAAAATCTTCATGTTACTTTGAGAGATTTATTCTTGGGCAAGATTCTAAAGAAGTTCTTGGAGAGTTTGCTCTGAAATTTTTTTCATTAAACATGGATCAAGATTGGTAAATCATATGCATTCATATTCCTTGGATCATCAGGTTGTCTCTCTCCATTAAACTTTGTTTGTAATTCATTTTAGAATTTCAATTAGTTTGTTACTATTACAAAAGATTTCTTATGACTTGTCTGGAGTAGGTTTCTCTAGATGGAAGAGTAGAGACGATATTCTCTATGTCTTGATCACTAGGAGTCTAAGAGAGTTAGATTTCTGATCTTAATCTAGGTTTAATTAAGAGTGATTGCTGCAAGTTTGTAAGAAAAGGATTTTATGAATAGTGAAACTCTAACCAAGTTGGTTGGAAGAAACTGGGTGTAACTTCTCAAAGTGAGAAGTGAACCAGTATAGTTCTTGGTGTTGAATACTTTCTCTTTATCTCTTCTTGCTATCATTTATTGTTATTCATTTGGATAATCTTTTCAGAATCAACAGAAATACAATTTCCGCTATTGCTTTCTTTAAAAAAGGTGATATTTGATTGATTGAAAGTTTTCAAATTATTGATTGTGATAAGATCCATAATACTCTGATTCTTTTAAAGATTTTAAAAGACCAAATTTAAACCAATTCACCTCCTCTTGGATATTGTGTGTGTTCATACTGCTTTAATTGGTATCAAAGCAAGTTCTTGAGTGTTATTCAAGATCACTATCTTTTTTAAAGAAAATGAATACTACACAAATTACCTTCAAAGAGGTTGCCTCCCTTGATTGTCCTCCGATGTTTGAAGGAGAACATTTCAGTTTTTGGAGAAACATAATGCAAATATTCATTCCATCAAATGACCTTGGTGCATGGAATGAAATAGAAAAAAATCATTTAATTCCAATAAAAAATGTTGATAATGAAATGATTCCCAAAGAATGGGATGAGATGACAGATGCAGAAAACAGAGTAGTTCAATTTGATTTCAAAGCGAAGAACATAATTACTTCTGCACTTTCATCTGATGAATTTTTTAGGACTGTTAGGTGTAAGAGTGCGAAGGAGATGTGGGAAATGTTGAAAATTACTCATGAAGGCACAGATGAAGTCAAAAGATCAAGGAAGCATGCCTTGATTCATGAGTATGAGATGTTCAAGATGAACATAACAGAAAACATATCTCAACTCCAGACCAAATTCACACACATTGTAACTCATTTTCTTGGTCTTGGAAAAACATTTAATGCTGAAGAATTAAACATCAAGATATTAAAATGCCTAACAAGACCATGGCAACTAAAGGTGACAACAATCAAGGAGTCAAAAGATCTTTCAAAGATGTCCATGGTTGTACTATTTGGTAAGCTACTTGAGTATGAATTAAAATTGTCTCAACTAACACATGCTGGAGATGCAGATAAAAAGCAAAAGAGTATTACCTTGAAAGCTGCATCCTCAAATGTTGAAAAAGAAGAAGACTCAAGTGAAGATGAGGGTGATGAGAATCCGAACCTAATAGTCAAGAGGTTTAGCAAATTCATGAGGAAAAACAAGAACAGAAAGTTCACCAAGTTCAACAATAACAACAACATCAAAAAGAGTGACAACAACAACTTATTAATGGAAAAACAAAGATGAAAAACCATATTAAATCTGAATGTTCTATCTTTTTGAAAAAGCAGTTAGGTTAAAAGAAAGCAAAGAAAGATGGAAAACCAAAGAAAGCATACATTGCATGGGAAGAAAATGATTCAACAACTTTTAAATTATCAAGTGAAGCTGAGGAAGCAAATGTATGTCTAACTTCAATAATTGATAAAGAAGAAGAACTCTCAAGTGTTGAATCAGAAGTAAATCCTGAACTTGATCAACTTATTGATGCTTTCCATGATATGCATGAAGAGGCTCAAAAGCTTGCAACCTACAACAATAGGCTGAAAGGTAACCTTAGATGACATGTCACCAAACTTGCAGAAATGCAAACTGAACTTTGTAACTTGAAAGAAGAAAATGAAAAACTTTTTTCAAGCTACAAAGCCAATGTGTGTTTTTTTGCATCTTCTTCTACAAGCGTAGATAAATGCAAAGCTTTACAAAAATACTTTGATAATTTCAAAAGGAGTCAATCTAAAAAATATGTTATTGCTTTTAGAAAATTCTTATTTGGTTGATCTTTTGAAAAGACTTTATAGAGGAAAATGCAATTTAGCTAAAATGCTAAGTGTGCAAAAGTATCTTGGAGATAAATCTGGATTGGGTTACAAACATCAAGCAAAACCTTTTGGAAAAATCAAGTTTGTACCTCCAAAACAGATGAATCAAAATGGCTTTTCAAAAACAAAGTATACCCAAATGATTAATTTTGTAAGAGTATCAAAATCTATAACTTGCAATTACTGCATGAAGAAAGGTCACAAATCTCATAGGTGTTATGCTATAAGGTTCTATGTGTCTAATGGAGACTGCATTTGGGTTCCAAATAAAAAGAGAAAAATAGCTAACCCCTATGGACCCAACCTTAATTGGGTACCTTGCTTTGCCACATGATTTGATTGTTGCAAGTGTGTCTTAGAGCTAAATCATCATTATGGTACTTAGATAGTGGATGCTCTAGACACATGACGGGTGACAAGTCCATGCTTACGAATTTGACGCTAAAAGATGAAGGATTTGTCACTTATGGCGACAACAACAAAGGAAATATAATTGGAGAAGAAAATATAGGAGACAACTTTAAAACTAAGATGAAAAATGTTCTTTATGTGGAATGATTGAAGCACAATCTCCTAAGCATAAACCAACTATGTGATAAATGATTCAAAGTTTTCTTCAATGACAATTGCTTTTTGATATGTGATGGTCAATCCTGTGAGGTTATCCATGTAGGTAAAAGAAAGGGTAACATTTACTTACTCTCTATAGAACATGCATTCATTCACAACATTAATTGTCTAGTAAGTAAAGTTGATGAATCATGACTATGGCATGGGAGAGCTAGTCACATTAGCATGCATCAGATGAACATGCTTATTAGAAAAGATTTAGTCATTGGTTTACCTAAACTTAAGTTTGAAAAGGACAAACTATGTGATGTTTGTCAAAAGGGTAAACAAACCAAGATTTCTTTTCAAAATAAATACTTTGTTTCCATCTCAAGACCCCTTGAATTGCTTCACATGGATTTGTTTGGTCCTTCTAGAACTATGAGCTTAGGAGGCAATTACTATGGGCTGGTAATAGTTGATGACTATTCTAGATTCACATAGACTTTCTTTATAAGATTCAAGAGTGATGCATTCATTGCATTCAAAAAATTAGTCAAGCTTATTCAAAATGAAAAATGATGTAAAATTATCTCAATAAGAAGTGATCATGTTGGTGAATTCCCAAATGAGTATTTTGAAAAGTTTTTTGAAGAAAATGGAGTCAACCACAATTTTTCAGCTCCAAGAACACCTCAGCAAAATGGTGTTGTGGAGAGGAAAAATATATCCCTTGAAGAAGAAGTTATAACTCTTCTTAATGAGACAAATTTGCTTAAACACTTTTGGGCTGATGTTGTGAGTATAATTTACTACACTTTATATAGATTACTCATAAGGCCTATTTTAAAGAAAACTCCTTATGAACTATATAAAGGTAGAAAACCAAACATATCTCACCTAAGAGCATTTCACTACAAATGTTTTGTTTTAAATAATGGAAATGAGTCACTTGACAAGTTTGATGCAAAGGCTAATGAAATGATCTTTCTTGGATATTAATTACAAAGAAAAGCATATAGAGTATTCATGAAAAAAACTTTATGCATGGAAGAATCAATTCATGTTATTTAGGATGAATCTAACTCCTCTAAAGAGGAAAAGAAGTGTGAAAATGATGCAGGTTCTATAGAAGAGTATGTGCAACTCAATGGATCAAATGAAAAGGAAAATAAAGAGCCAAATGTAGAAATTAAACAGTCAACACCTAATCAAAAGCCTAAGGATTGGAGAACTATAAGAGATCTCTCCCTTGACAACATAATTGGTGAGTTACTAAGGGAGTATCTATTAGATCTTCACTAAGAAATCTCTAATGTGATATGGCTTTCGTTTCTTAAATTAAACCTAAGAACATTGACCAAGCTTTACTTGATGAGCATTGGATGCTTGTCATGCATGATGAACTTAATCAGTTCAAGAGAAATGAAGTTTGAGAATTAGTTCATAGACCTTCTTCTCACAAGTCTATTGGCACCAAGTGGGTTTTTAGGAACAAACTTGATGAAAGTGACATCATAGTCAGAAACAAAGCTAGATTGGTTGCAAAATGTTACAACCAAGAAGAAGGCATAGACTATGAAGACACCTATGCTCCAGTAATAAGGTTAGAGGCCATTAGATTATTGCTTGCATATGCATGTTTAATGGATTTTAAACTATTTCAAATGGATGTAAAGAGTGTTTTTATAAATGGATATATTGAAGAGGAAATATATGTTGATCAACCTTCTGGTTTTGTTGATTTCAAATATTCAAACTATGTTTTTAAACTAAAGAAAACTCTTTATGGATTAAAGCAATCTCCTAGGTCCTGATATGAAAGATTGAGCAATTTCTTGCTCAGCCAATCCTTCGTAAGAGGATAAGTGGACAAAATCTTGTTCATCAAGAAACATGACAATGACATCTTATTGGTTCAAATATATGTTGATGATATAATATTTGGTTCAACCAATCACTCCTTGTGCAAAAAATTTTCTATCTGTATGCAGAATGAGTTTGAAATATCTATGATGGGAGAATTAACATTCTTTCTTGGACTTCAAGTAAAGCAAATGAAGAATGAGACATTTCTAAGCCAAACTAAATACTGCCATGAAGTGATCAAGAAGTTTGACTTAGAGAAAAACAAAGATGCTACAACTCCTATGGCAACCTCAACTTACCTTGATTCAGATGAAAAAGGAAAGAAGGTTGTTGAGTCAAAGTATAAAGGGATGATTGGATTACTATTGTACTTGACTGCAAGTAGACAAGATATAATGTTGAGTGTGTGCTTCTGTGCTAGATATCAAGCTAATCCTAAAGATTCACATCTCACTACAGTCAAGAGAATCATCAAATACCTCAAATCAACTCCAAGAGTTAGTCTTTGGTATCCCAAAGGTGCATTACTGAATTTAATTGGAGACTCAGATTCTGATTTTGCAGGATGAAAACTTGATAGGAAAAACACCAGTGGGACATGCCACTTGTTGGGAAGCTCACTAATCTCTTGGAATTGTAAGAAGCAATCTTGTGTTTCTCTTTCAACAGCAGAAGCTGAATACATAATAGCTGGAAGTTGTTGTGCACAAAGTTTGTGGCTAAAACAGCAACTCCAAGATTTTGGTATGGAGCTGAAAGAAATTTCCCTACCGTGTGACAACACAAGTGCAATAAATCTACCAATAAATCCAATCATGCACTCAAGGACAAAACATATAGAAAGCATACATCACTTTCTCAAAGATTACATCCAAAAGGGTAATCTCAAAATTGAGTTTATTGATACTAACAATCAATTAGTTGATATTTTTACTAAACCCCTTTCTCGAGATAGATTCTATGATCTTGGGAACATGCTAGGAATTCTTGATGAATCTAATATATGATAGCATGCCTATGATTTGTCTGACTACATGAAATACCACTCAAAATTTATTATGCCACATATGATAGAAATTTGAAATTCTGATGAAAATCATTGTTCACTCTGCATAATTGTCTACTTTAATTGATTGTTGTGTGTATTAATTGATTATTCAAGGTTTAGAGACAATTTAGAGCCAAAAATTATTTGGAGTAATCGATTACCTTGAGATTTAATCGATTACTTGATGTACAAATGCAATCCAGAAACAAAAACCCTCTAGAGTAATCGATTACACTATCGTATTAATCGATTACCTACTACTTAAGACTATTTCTGAGTAAGAAACCCTCTGGAGTAATTGATTACCTTGTATTTTAATCGATTACTTAAAGCTTGAGAGCTACTTCAATATTCAAATCTCTCTGGAGTAATCGATTAGATCCTCGTATTAATCGATTACGTTATGCTCAGAGACAAAACATTGCCTTGAAATAATCGATTACCACTGTTATGTAATCAATTATCTATGGCGTTTCTGCAAAATCTGCACAATTTTCAAGAATCAAAATTGACAATTTTATCTCTAGTTTGGTGGATGTATTTTCTGGCTCTTAGTTGTGTTGTTTGCTTCTCTCAATTCTAGCAACTATCTATAATGTTTATCCTATGTTTCTGCATCTTTCATTCAATCAATAAAATTTTGTTTTATGTTGTTTATCTCTTCCTTGCTTATTTCACTATAATTGGGAACATTTTTTGACTATGATAAGCCAAAAGGGGGAGAAAAATGAAACAAATGAACATATACATATGAAGGATGATGTGCAATTAAAAGAAGGGACAAAAATAAAGAATGAGAAAAATGATTAAATCTTTACTCTGATTACTCTGTTTAAGCATTACTCTTTATATCTAAACTGATAAGAAATTACTTAAGATAGGGAGAGCAATCTAAATACTTATGAGTGTTAATTGTTTATGCAAAGTATACTTAACATTTGTTCTTGGCAAGAAGCTTATTCTATTTCAGATATCAAGTATAAGCTCCTTGAAATCATCCCTTAAAAGAACACAAAGGATCAATATGTTCAATTGAAATTTGGCATGATCAAAGCCAAAAAGGGGGAGACTGTTATATATAGGGGAAGCTTGAAGAGGATCAAGATACTGAGACTCTTAGTCTTGGATAACTTTTAACTTTTACATGCCATTCAATTGAAGGCATATGTAATATTTAGATGCATAAGAGTTTCATCCTATGATCCATTGCATTGCATAAACATCATTCATTGGCTTGCATTCATGGTTCTCATAAAGTATATGTTTTGTGAAAAAACTTTACGTTTTCATGATTGCATAAAAAGCCAAGTGCTCATTGCTTAAGTTTTGGAAAAACTATTTCGCACTGCTTTAATTGATTACCAGCTTATGGTAATCTATTACTTAAGCTTTGATGAATATTTTAATCGATTACAATCATGTTGTAATCGATTACACTACTGATAAGTGCCATATATTAGTAAAATTAGTGTTACATTGAAGGCACTTATCTTTCGTTTTTACTAAGAATATCTATAAAACTTGACCTAAATCTATTTAGTTTGTATTTAGTGCTTAGGATGAATGTTATGTTCATATTTTTGAAGATTTATCCAATCTTCTCTTGCATTTTGATAGGTTAAAAGGATTTTCGAAGCTTCCGAACACATAAAGCAAGCAAAATGGATCATAAAGCAAACATAGGAGGTGCAACAAGCAATGCAGGCCCAACATCCATCAAAGCCCAAAGCATTCTTCAGCATTAAGGCATTAACTCGCCCAGGCGACCCATCCTAGTGTATTTGGCTCGCCCAGGCGAGCTTCATAAGTTTTCTACAGATAAACCTTTGTTTGATCTAGAAATTACCAAGACAGAAAGGAAAAACAGAAAGAAAAAGAAACAAGAATCCAACAAACCACCAGGGGAAACTTCGTCTATTGACTCTCCTTCACCCATAAAACCATTTGTACGTGAAAATATGGCTGATCAAGGAGGAGAAAGAAATAGACCACCAAGGAGAACTCTTGGTGACTATGCATATCAATAAGGTCCCAAACATTACAACAACATAGTCATCCCTCCTTTCAACAATAAAATTGTGGAGCTAAAGCCAGCATTACTCAGTCTTATTGGCTCACATCCATTTGCTGGGCTAGACCATGAGGATCTATACACACATTTATCCACATTCATGGAACTATGCAATACTATAGGAGCCTCAGACGAAGATGTTGAAGCTGTTTACCTCAGAGCTTTTCCTTTTTCCTTGACAGGTAAAGCTAAAACTTGGCTTCAGTCCCAACCAAATAAAAGTTTAAGCACATGAGTGAGTTGGAGGAGAAATTCATCACCAGATTCTTCCCTCCATCAAGATTTATAAGTGCAAAGTCAGCTATTGCCACTTTCACTCAAGGTGTAGATGAACCACTCTGTGAGACATGAGAGAGATTCAAATCACTACTATGGAGGCGCCCGAACCACAACTTTGATGATGTTGCACAATTACATATCTTTTACAGTGGTTTGAGGCCACAGACCAAGATGATCCTTGACGCTTCAGCTGGAGGAACCATGATGTCTAAAAGTCCAGAGGAAGCCATAGTGATCATTGATTCCATAGTAGCAAGTGACTACCAATCTCACCATGATAGACAGAGGAAGGGAATAATGGAGCTAGACACCCAGAATGCCATCTTAGCTCAAAACAAGCTCCTGACACAACAATTGGAGGCCTTAACAAAACAAATATGCCAACTTCCTCAACAAATTCAAGGAGGATCACATAAATCTCATACAGCCCATCAAGTTCAACAAATCCTTAGGTGTGATTTCTGTGGAGGAGACCATCAGAATGGTCATTGTATAATACTCGATGATTGTCCACGAGAAGAGGAAGCTCACTACATGCAAAATCAATCCAGATCCCAACAACATTTCCAAGGAAATTACCAAGGGTACAGAGGAGGTCCAGGTTCTAATCAACTTTATAGTTGGAGGCAGAATAATAATGCTTATAATGTTCCCACTAACCCTCCTTTTTGCAGGTCCTTCTAATAATTCTTTTTCAAGTTCTTCTAATTCTTTTATAGGTCCTTCAAATAGAAATCCACCACAACAAGCTCAGTCTGATCGATTGACAAAGATGGAAGATACTCTTACTCAATTCATGCAAATGTCCATTAGTAACCAAAAGAATACCGAAGCTTCTATAAAAAATCTAGAAGTGCAAGTACGACAGCTTGCAAAACAACTGTCTGAGCATGGAGGTGGATCTTTCTCAGCAAATACCCAAGCCAACCCTAAAGAGCAATGTAAAGTCATTATCACAAGAAGGGGAACTGTGGTTGGTAGAAAAGAAGAAGAAGAAAAGAAAAATGAAGGAAATGTAGAAAAAAATGATGATGAAGAAGTTGAAAAAGAAAAAGATGAGGAAGAAACAAATGAAAAAAATTGAGAGAAAAGTGATGAGTGATGATGAAAAGAAAAAGAGTGATAAAGGCAAAGCTGTCTTGACCCCACCACCAGTCCAAAATATGTCATATCCACATACTCCATCCAAGAAGCAAAGGAAAGGTAGTACAAGCGTTTTTTAGACATTTTCAAGTAACTGCAAATAAATATTCCTTTTTCTGAAGCACTGGAGCAGATGCCAACTTATGCAAAGTTCATGAAGGATCTTCTCACAAAGAAAAGAAGATACACTGATGAGGAGACCATTGAGTTAGATGCAGGCTGCAGTGCAATCATTCAAAAGTCCATTCCAAAGAAGTCAAGAGATCCTGGTAGTTTCACAATCCCTGTGGCTATTGGGAGATTATCAATAGGAAAAGCCCTTCTGGATTTAGGAGCAAGTATTAATCTCATTATCTCATTCCACTATCCATGATAAAGAGAATTGGGGAAGTAGAAATCAGACCCACGAGGATGACCCTACAGCTGGCAGACAGAACCATCAAGCATCCTTATGGAATTATTAAAGATGTTTTAGTGAAAGTTGATAAATTCTTCTTCCCTGTTGATTTTGTGTTGATGGATATGGATGAAGATAATGAGGTTCCACTGATTCTTGGCAAACCTTTCATGAAAACTGCCAAAGTCTTGATTGATGTGGATGAAGGGAAACTCACTGTGAGGGTGCAAGATGATGAAGTACAGTTCAATGTCCTTGAAGCAATGAAGCATCCCACAGACAAAAGAGAATGCTTTAGAGTTGATGTTCTTAATGAGGTAATTTCTGACTCTAAACGATTTATTCATATGAAGGAAGGTTTGGAGAAGGCATTGCAGAAACAGATCAAGATGAAGATGAAGATAAAGAGAAAGTAGAATACCTTCATCAACTGAATGCCTGTAAAGAGATTCCTTATCACCAATCTCTCTTTGAAGAGTTGAAGAAAGAAAAGGCAAAAGAGGAACAGAAGCTGGAATTAAAGGTATTACCTTCCCATTTGAAATATGACTTTCTTGCAGGTAATTCTGAAAAACCAGTGATCATAAATGCCAATCTCTCTGAAGAGGAAGAAGAAAAATTGGTGAAAATCTTAAAAGAAAACCTGTAGCTCAGCCTTAAAGAAGACTCAATCCAACCATGAAAGAAGTTGTTAGAAAAGAGGTGGTCAAGCTACTAGAGGCTGGAATGATATATCCTATCTCAGACAGTTAGTGGGTAAGTCTTGTGCAAATAGTACCTAAGAGAGGTGGCATGACTGTGATTCAAAATGACATAGATGAGCTTATCCCAACTAGCACTGTTACAGGTTGGAGGATGTGTATTGATAACAGAAAGCTCAACAAAGCCACAAGAAAGGATTATTTTCCACTACCATTCATGGATTAGATGTTGGAGAGACTAGCAGGTCAGCAATATTACTGTTTTCTTGATGGTTATTCAGGATACAATCAAATCAATGTTGATCTTGAAGACCAAGAGAAAACAGCCTTTACTTGTCCCTTCAGTGTTTTTGCTTATAGGAAAATGTCTTTTGGGCTATGTAATGCACTTGCCACTTTTCAAAGGTGCATGCTTGCTATATTTTTTGATCTTGTTGAGAAAAGCATTGAAATCTTCATGGATGATTTTTTAGTATTTGGTACTTCTTTTGATTTATGCCTATCTAATCTTGATGTTGTTTTAAAGCGATGTATTGAGACTAATCCTGTGCTGAACTGGGAGAAATGTCACTTCATGGTGACTAAAGGTATTGTTTTAGGTCACAAGATTTCTATGCAGGGCATTGATGTGGATAAAGCCAAAGTTGATGTTATTGAGAAACTACCTCCACCAACCAATGTCAAAGGCATTAGAAGTTTTCTGGGACATGCAGGGTTTTACAGGCGGTTTATTAAAGACTTTTCAAAAATTGCTAAACCACTAAGAAATCTTTTGAATAAAGAAGTTCCATTTCATTTTGAAGATTCATGCTTTAAAGCTTTTAATACTTTGAAACAAAGACTGGTTTCTGCACCCATAATCATTGCACATGATTGGACACTTGATTTTGAAATAATGTGTGATGCAAGTGATTATGTTGTAGGAGCAGTTTTGGGTCAAAGAAAAAACAAAGTTTTCCATGTCATACATTATGCAAGCAAGGTTTTAATTGAAGCACAAATCAATTATGCAACAACTGAGAAAGAATTGTTTGCCATAGTGTATGCTTTGGAAAAATTTAGATCATACTTGATAGGATCCAAAGTATTGATTTATACTGAGCATGCTGCAATAAAATACTTGTTAGTTAAATCTGATTCTAAGCCTAGACTTATCCGTTGGGTTTTACTTCTACAGGAATATGATTTAGAAATCAAGGATAAGAAAGGGTGTGAAAATCATGTAGCTGATCATCTGTCTAGACTTACCAGTGAGGAAATAGCCAGACAAGATCCTGAAATCCAAGAAGAATTCCCTGATGAAAAGCTCTTCCACATTTCAGAAAGGTCATGGTTTGCAGAAATGGTTAACTTTAAAGCAATTGGTGTAATTCCTGAAGATTACACTTGGCACCAGAAGAAGAAGTTTCTTAGGGATGCCAGATATTTTGTATGGGATGATCCTCACCTCTTCAAAATTGGAGCAGATAATCTTTTGAGGAGATGTGTGACTCAAGGGGAGGCAAGGAACATCCTATGGCATTGTCACAGTTCACCATATGAAGGTCACTACAATGGAGAGAGGACTGCTGCAAAGGTCCTACAGTCATGATTTTATTGGCCTACACTATTCAAAGATGCCCATGAATATGTGAAAAGATGTGATAATTGCCAGATAACAAGTGGATTCTCTAGAAGAAATGAAATGCTTTCAAGAAAATTCCTTACCAGCAGTTTATCTTTGAGGAATTGTCAGAGAAAGTGAAAAATCAAGAATCACAGATAAAGGTAAACGCAGCACCTCCATATGCTAACAATGCTTTCCTTGCAGGGAATTTAAAGAAACCAGTTATCAACAATACAAGTCCAAAAGAAAAGAAAATGGTAAAAATATTGGAGGAAAATACAAAAGGCAAAGGCTCATCCATATTGTCCAATTGCTGGGAGCCGAAACCATAACAAAGGCGTCCAGCTAATACGACGTTAAAGAAGTGCTCCTGGGAGGCAACCTAGTGTTTTTAAATTTTGTCTTTTATTTTATATGTATTATGTTTTATGTCTGTTTAAAGTTTATATCTTATCTTTTGAATGTATTATCTGCTTTGTTAGAACTTGGATACAGGTCCATTTGTCAGGAGGAGACAAAGCAAGAAGAACGTGGCAGATCCTGTTTATTATCTGAATGAAGGAAACTAAGTTCCTCAGCCATGATCTTCAAAAATGTGACATTGTTTTATATTTCTTTACCGCTTTGTAGTTTAAATTCAGTACTTTGTTTATTTAGTCACTATGTTTGCTTGAAAAATTTGTGTTCATTTTTTATTCTTTTTGCTTGCACATAGAGGTTTCTCTCTTTTTGAAAATACATATTTTAAATACCTTTTGTTTTATTAACATGGTTGTATAAATTTTTTTGGGGCTTAAAAGATTACATGTTTTGAAAAGAATCAACAAATGTTGTTTTGAAACTTGGTTTTTAATTGGATTAGAACAACAAAATGATTTTTGAAAAAAATCTTGAGAATGAAAAACAAATGAAATGATTTTCCAAATACCAAATGAAGGCAAGACTTTTTCACATAAACTTAATAAAGAATATTTTTCGAAATAATTGATCTGATTTGAACATGAAAGCAAACCTTAATCCCAGTGAGTGTGTGCAACCACATAGATTATATTGAGAGACCTCAATGATATGATTTATAATGATTTTGCATAAATTTGTAATTGTCAAAACATAGGATACAAGGATATGATTCAGACCATCTTTCTTTTTGAAACATCTTTTTAAGCCACTGGCCAAAAAGTTATCCCAAACATGAATATAATGATTTACCATTTGCAACCCTTTTGAGCCAAACAGTTGATATTTTTAAAAACCCTAATCTAGGATAGGAATTTCATACCTTACCTAAGGTTAGGAGAGCAAAAAAGGGAAATATTTTGTGGATGAAAAACTTTTGGGTAGTTCATGCGATAAAAAAAAAGATTTTAAATGTGGCTATATGCTATTCATGTGATAAGTAAAAGAAAAGAAAAAAAAGGAAACAAATTCCTTGTGTTTTAAATATACAAATGTTGGGTAAAAAGGTTGATGGATATCTTGAAAGAAAAAGGAGGAAATAGAAAGTAATGATCTCACTGTTTTATCTATATATGCTATCTTATTCTAAATGTCTTTTTGAATATCCAGAAAAACCAAGATTTCTTCTCTAGCCAAAAGCCCAGCCATAAAAGCCCTAATGATCCATGTTGATTATGCACTTTGATTTGATGGCAAATGAATTGCAAAATTAATCTATAAAGTATCAGTGCAGGAATTGAGATGAAACACTTACCTGTGAGAAAATTAAACACTTTGAGAGGTTTTCCTCTGTTTGAATCAGACATATGTTTCCTCTGATGTTCTTTAGAAAAGAAATGTGAATTGATCTTAATCTCATTTCGGTTATGTGAATTTCATCTTTTTGTTTCAATTCTTAAGGTTAACTATTTAAAAATATGTTCTAATCATTTTTGGGAAAGTTGATTCTTTACAAAGCATGTTTTCATTTAACAAACATATATTTACTATTGCTTGAAGACAAACAAGATTCTAGGTTGGGGGGAGTTGATAAGTGCCATATATTAGTAAAATTAGGGTTACATTAAAGGCACTTATCTTTCGTTTTTACTAAGAATATCTATAAAACTTGACCTAAATCTAGTTAGTTTGTATTTAGTGCTTAGGATGAATGTTATGTTCATATTTTTGAAGATTTGTCCAATCTTCTATTTCATTTTGATAGGTTAAAAGGATTTTCGAAGCTTTCGAACACATAAAGCAGGCAAAATGGATCATAAAGCAAACATAGGAGGTGCAACAAGCAATGCAGGCCCAACATCCATCAAAGCCCAAAGCATTCTTCAGCATTAAGGCATTAACTCGCCCAGGCGACCCATCCTAGTGTATTTGGCTTGCCCAGGCGAGCTTCAAGTTCCAATGTGATATACATAAGCTCGCCCAAGCGAGCAAACAAAGCACAAATCACTCGCTTGGGCGAGTGAAGCAGGCAGCACCTTAAAACCTATATATAGGCCACGAATTTGAGAGGAAAGACATAATTCTTCTTCCAATTTCTTTCGTTCCATTGTTGTGCTTAAGCTTAGGAAGTTATAGTTTCAGTTTAGGTAGTTTTAGGAGAGTGAGAGAGGTGAAGGTTATAGGGGAAACCCTGCCGGAGTGAAGCGGAGATGATTTCCTTCATCAACTCTTCTCTTAAGGAGGTTCTCTCCATGGCCACCTAAGCTTCTCGAGGATTGGAAGTAATCTTCTATCCCTATGTATCTCTTTTAGTCTTATCTATTGCATGAATCTTTTCTATCTCTTGTTGGTAATTTCATTGTGTTTAATGCTTGATTCTACTTTATCAGTAGTCTCATGAATTGAAACCCTAAGCTTGATTGGAAAGTGCCTTTAGGGTTTGAACTGAATGAAATTATTTGCACGTTACGTTGCTAGGAATAGGGCTTAACGTTTTAATTGCATAAGCACGCGAATTTAATTCTTAATGCTGGGGTATTTATTTTGATGTGCGAGGGATTGATATCTAGTAAATATTCTTAGAATTCTCAAATTCGAGGGATTGATTTGGGGTAAAATACATGCGCACCAATAAGAGTAGAAAATGGTTTATGCATGATAAGATTAATTAGATATAAAAGGATAAGAATGATGAAATTCAATCCTACACTTTTCCTGAATTAAACTCGTTTTATTTATTTTCGTAGTTTTTCGCATTCGTTATATTTTACGTTTCATTATCACATCAAATGAACTGTCGTTTACACTCTCTGTATATAAACTATTAAATTGTTAGAACTATATTTAAATTAACCAAAGTAAACTCAAGTCCTTATGGAGACGAACTTCTATAGATTTTGTAACTTGCAGCGACAAAAACGGTACACTTGTCGAGAGTTTTAATAACTGCACAAACACATAATAAATCTTCCTGTGATAATCAATTACCATTTATCAATAATCGATTACTTAGCACGTTTTTGAAAATAAGACTTCCTGTGTTAATCAATTACATGGTGAATTAATCGATTATTTTGCTCATATATCTTTTCCAGAAAGTTTAAGAACACTTTAATCAATTAAATATGATATTAATCGATTACACAAGTGAAATTAATCAATTACATTGAAGATTTAATTGATTATATTCAGTTACTACAGTTTTATATAAAAAAGTTGTTGGGTCTTTTGAAAAATACAGATCATTAAATATGCTGTCAGTCTTAGGATCCAACATGTCTCAAACACTAAGCTGCAAAACACTACACCCATTGGACTCAACTTTGATGAAGTCAATGTCCCACTATCCAAAAAAGTCCAATTCCACAAGCTTCACAAGGCATTTTGGCAAAAAAAACTGGTGTTTTGATCAAGATCATGACTTTTGCTATACCTACAACAGCTGCTATCACATTTGGATTCAAGAATTTGTTGGAAAACATTCACTGTTGATGTGCATAGAGCAAAAAACCAAATCAAGCAATTTTGAGTTGAGCAATGGAGCTGTGGGGTGAGGTGAGGCTCCAATTTTTCCTTTTGTTACTGCAAAGGACCAAACCATTGCCATGGCCAAGGCTTCTGAGGCATGTGCAAACTTGAGGAGATGTCTTGCACTCACTTTGGGTTCCATTTTGGTGTACATTGCCGGTATTCTTCCAGGGCATCTATTTGCTTCAGTGAGTGACATTTTTTCACTTTTAGTTCATGTTTTACTAGTGCATGTGTTGTTATTAATCATTCTAATACTCTAATGCTTCTTTTCTACTTTTTGAACCTGACATGGTCATCTTAGGTCATGTTTTACTAATACTTGTGTTGTTGTTAATCATTCTAATCCTCTAATGCTTTTCTTACTTCTTGTGGTTTTGAAACTAACATGGTCTTTTTGACTCTTTCACCATGCAAATTCGTTATAGTAGCTTTAGTTTTCTGCTTGGAAACTAACGACATAAAAAGAGAGTTACAAATTTTGAGAAAGTTTCCATATTTCAATCTAGGATATTATTTAATTTGTAATATTTATTGGCTTGACTGTTTTCTGTTTGTGTAAGTTTTACTTTGGTTAGTTAATTTGCTTAATTTTAAGAAAATATTATGTTACACCCTTGTTTACTTAAAAGTAGCAACCTTTTTATGTTCTTGGAATCAGTATTGAGATAATTCAAGAGAAAGAAGGGGAAAAAAGTCTTCTCTTAAACCTCTCTTTGTAATGATCATACTCTCCACTGACATTGATGCCTTTTCTTTTGCTTTTGACAAAGAAAGAACATAAAGCATAATCTTACTCTAAAGAGAGGAAAGTGGGAAAAAGAATAACAGTCCAGATTTTAAATACACTGAAATTACTGAGACATTTTTTTAATCAGCAAATATTAGTTGTAAGTTGTCAGTTTTTGTTATCGGAAAATGATTTGGGTTCATTTACTAGAATGAGTAATAATGACAGCCTTCCATAAATGAGGTCTTCAATGTGCGTAAGCCATTCTAGAGTATTATATGTGGAGTTGAAAGTGAGGGGCTTGTGTAGGTAAACTTATACTTCATGTAATGGTTTCAACTGTGAGGGTTACTTGAATACTGGCATTAAATGACTGCATTGAGTTCTTGTACATCAGATATGCCAATTCAGTCCTCTGAAAGGACTCCTTTCTGTGCTAATAGAATTTTCAAGATATGAGTAGGTCCTTTATTCTAATGGGTTTGCAAGTCTAGAATCACAAATATATAAGTAAATCCTTTATTATTATAATTCACAATGGTTTAAAATTATTCCATAATAACTTGAGGTGACAACTTGAATTCTAAATATAACTCTACCATGCTCACAACTATCTTGAATTGAAACCAGACTCAACTTTCTTTTAAGATCTGGGGCTGTAGAAACCAAACTCCAAATGCAAACTATTAGGTCAACTATATTTTGATAGTGTTAAATAACGACTTGACCTAAAAGTTTATGCTTGTAAGCAAAAGCCAACAATTTTTATTTAATAACTCCATTAATGCTATGGGAAACAACTATTCTATTTTTCTCGTACTTGACCTTTGTTTCTTTTATAAATTGCCCCCAACCTTTCCCTTCCCTACACCCTTACATTTACCCTTTGGCCTCTAAAGGATGACTTCAAATCTAAGACTTGATAATTGATTGGTACAAGCTACGTAGCTTAGAATCCTAGATAATTATTCTGCACTTGTACACAAAGAATGCATGGAATATTTTTTTAACAGTGATCTCCTGAAGACAAACTTAGCAAAAGCTTGGCTTCTTCTCCTCAGTTGCATTATGTCTCATGTTTAAATTTGTCACTTGTTGAAGTTCGTGTCTCATTCAATAAATTAATTGTGGAATTCTTATATGAATGGAGTTATAATTTCTTATTTAAACAATTTATCCTTTTAGGTAACAATAATATTGGAGGAGTTGCTACTAATGTTGCTCTGTTGTTTGCAGCCCATGCAACTGCAATTGCTTATTTGCAAAGAAGGAAACCTCAGGATCATATATTCGATGTTCCTGGTTAGTTGAATAATAGAAAACAAGGCATACATGCTGATAAATGTTGTATATGATATCTATAACTAATTTACTCACATTTTATTTGTATTTTACTGGCAGTTGAGGAGGATCCTGAAATTCACCTTGGTTAGCTTAAAAGGTTTTCTAAGCATGAGCTGCAAGTTGCAATAGATAACTTTAGTAACAAACACATTCTGGTGTATGTTGATTTATTATTTAACAAATAAGAATTATGTATTTCCCAGACGTTATTTGGAAGCAACTTAAACACAATAAATTAGGAAATTCTTGACATGCTTCCTTATGCTTAAGAAATTAGCTAGCTTACATGCTTCATCATCTTTTTTTTTCTTTTTGGTAAGATCTACAAAGTTCAACAAGTACAAAGAGAGAAAATTATATTGTCATAAGAAACACTTATTCTGTTTCAGTAAGTTGTTTCTTGGTTTCTTGCACATGTGTAATTGATAATCTCATTCAGAGGAGTTCTAGCTTGTAACATTTCTTTAAAATATTATTTTTGTTAAAAAAATAAAATTGTACACCAGGTGTTTCTAAGACGATTTTTTCATGAAAACCATCTTAGAATCTCCACATTCTAAGACAGTTTTCATGAAAAAACCATCTTAGAAGATAATTTTTTCAATTTTTTTTATACAAATAATCTTCTAAGACAATTTTTTTATGAAAACTATCTTTGAATGTGGAGATTCTAAGACGGTTTTTTATAAAAAAAAACTGTCTTAGAAGATTATTGTTTACAAAAAAAAACTTTATACCAAGTGTTTGTAAGATAGTTTTTTCATACAAACTGTTTTAGAAGATTATTTTTTAAGAAATTAATTTTTTTTTATATATTCGAAGACGGTCCCTTAGGAGAATTGTCTTAGAGTATTAACCTAAAAAGATAGAAAACTGTTGTCAAAAGTATTGACTTTAGACGACATTAGTTACAAAGGCAATTGCAAAATCAACATAAAATTGTGCTTTTGTAATAGTGTAAGATTATTTTATCTTTAGAAAAGGTTTACCAAAACGTTTGATATTACAGTTTAATGTTCTTTTTTTATCATATTTATCTTTAAGGTGTTTGGTTTATCTTTTCGTTACGAGAACATATATCATAAGTTACTAATTATTAACTTTTCTAAAGTAGGTATTTATTTTCTCTTTAAATAGTGCAATTTTAGCCGATAATAGATAGAAAAGCATAGTAGTGGTAATAAATACTTAAAAAGTGTTTTTTCTCTCAAAATATTTCAATCAATTTCCTATTAAAGATTTATAATGATATTATATATTGGAAGTATATTAAAAATAATATAATACAAAATGAAATTAAATTTGAAAAAAAAACACTTTAATTTACAATAAAATTATATATTTTAAAGAAAAAAGTTATTATAATTTGATCTATAGAATTTGATTGAAAAAAAATGATATAACACAATGATCATTCAACTCTTTCAATTGTGTGAGACTTTGGTTATTTTTATTTTCCTTCCACCATTTCTATAACATAGATCTAGTGAGAGAGACATCCAACTATTTTTATATGAGGATGAGATTAATAAGCATTTATAAGATAATCACTCATTTGGCCTCTATTATTATACATAATTTATCTTTTTAGTCCGTACACCTAAAAATCGCCCCTTTTACTTTGTGTAAACTTTTTTTTTTATATATTTTAGTCCTCATTAAAAAATAGGTTTAATATATTTTAATTCCTAAACTTTTTTGGATCTATACTTTTAGCCCTTAATCTAAAGTTTGATTGGTGAAAGTTTTAAAATCTTTTTTGGTTATTACTTTTAGTTTCTACTATCAAGTTACATAGTTAATTGATGAAGTAATAGAGACACAAATGAAAAAAAATCAAGATTTAAAACAAAGAGAGATAAAACTAAAAATGGTTGGGAAAAGGGGAAAAAATAAGAAGAAAATAATTTAAAACGAAATGGGGATGATATTTCATATTTATGAAATAGGCCTATTTATTTATACACATGTAGATAATCTTATTAATAAGATTGGTTAAGTAAATAAAAAATGAACTCATATTTCAAAAAAATGTGAGTTCAATTTTTGTTACCAATATAATATAAAAGCTTTATTGTTGAATAATTTATAAGTAATTATGTAAGTGTTATTTGAGGCTTAATGTTTGTCCCAATCCTGAAGAACTTTGGAAATCTAACTTTTCTAAACTTTTAATCATAAACAAAATTAGAGTCTTGTATTTTTAAAAGGTAAAATAAAATAAAATCTTCCATTAGATTTTTAATAGCAGGCAACTTGGTTTTAAAGGGTGAAAAAATGCATCCATATAGGGGAGTTCGAATCCTTTACAATTCAAGTGTCTGATATATGTATGATTCATGACCCTTCTTAATATAAACAAACGCACATTTGCTAAAACTATAAGTTGACTTAGGATTATTTCTAATTAAATGAGTTGATTTTCAGTTAAACCATACAAGATTTAACATAACCTGCATTCTCATGAACTTGAATTCAATATATTTAGTTAAGAGCTAAATTAATCTTCCGTCAACTGGTCATGACGTTCCTTTGTCAAATAGTATCGTTTGATAATCCCTCCCCCGGAAAACTCTTCTTGTACCCAGGAGTTAATTTAATGAACTAACTTCCAATAAGTCATTAAGATATTTTTATATATGAATGAGAAAAAGTAAACTTAAATATTATATTTGCATATAAATAGTTGAGATTAAAAACTTTTTAAAATTATATAATCATTTAGAATTAGAACATTCTGGCAACTTTTTTTTTAAAAAAAGCATATATTTTTCTCTTTCACTTATATAAAATTAAAAAGTATTTTTTAAAAAATTAAAATTATTTGATAAACTAGAAGTTAATATTATTTGTTAATATTAGTAACAAAATATTTTAATATTTTATTAAATGAATATGTGTAACACCTCGTGTGCACCCGACGTGTTATCATCATAAAATATCAAAGTAACGCAGCAAGCAAGGAAAAAGAACAGTAAAGGAAGCATGAATCCAACATAATGTAAATACTATATACATATATGGTGAATCTCTGTCACATACAGGCCAAGTTCCTCTAAATATACAAATGACCCCTCAGGGTATCAAAATACAACCAAAATAATCAAAAGTGAGCTAGCAAGCTCAGTCATCTAAACCTAGGGTTATCTTCACTCTATCCCATCTTAGGCCTCTTGCCTTGGGATCTCTCAGGGACGGTAGTCTCGGTACCTGCAACATGGCCCCAAGCAGGGGTGAGATAATTATCTCAGTAAACTCAGGGTTTTCAGAGGTTTCCCTCCCCCTGGTTCACTTCCCAGAACATAACATCACTATACAGATATCATAACGGAAACAGAAATTATATCACAGAAAATCTCATCAAGTACACTAGCATTTGTTAAATTCTTAATCTCAGAACATAAGCTGAAAACTCATAGCAGTATCAATAAATCATATGTAAACAACAACCACATACTGGGCCTGGATAGGATCATCCACTGAAGGGCACATCTATCCAGGGCTCAGGCCCGAGTAGGATCATCTACTAAAAGACACATCTACTCAGGACTTGTCGCCCAATACCTGAATAGGATCATCTACTTAAAGGCACATCTAATCAGGGTTTACATGGACGCCTATGGATTATCCCAAGGGAGATCATCCACTTAAGGGCACATTCCCAATGGGGTCCATAGTACCTCACATTACTGGCCAGTAGATTACAACAATCAAATCACAATCAATTCATGCCTCAACATCATCATAATCAAGTAACATGCACTATCTCAGTGCAGCAACACAAGCACATACCCTATCTCAGGGCCGAGCTAGCACTCAGTTGCCAGCAACCATCAAACCACGCCATCAGCAATCAACACATATATATTATCACATCATCAAAATGCATATGCATACAAGGTTCATCAAGTAATCACCCCATCCCAGGGTTTAGCTAGCATGCAATTGCCAGCCATCATCAATTCATCTC
>PYAF01002772.1:770155-786117 GCA_007407185.1 Glycine tomentella
AGATTATTTTATACAGGTTAAAAACTACATAAAAAAAAGAAAGTGAGAATTATAAAATTAATTTTATATTATTATTAATTTATTTATAAATTTTATTATTTATGGTTATATTATAAGAGATAGAGTGAAAAATAAATGTTAATTATTATCCAAATGATACTAGTTAACAAAATCTTAAGTAACAAACAAATAATTAATGTTATAATAAAAAATTAAAATAATATATTTTAAGATAATTATTTTTCTAACACAACAATTATAATAAAAATATAAGAATAAATTAATAAAATTTAAATCACATAATTTTAGCTTAATCAATTTTAAATTAAACTCACCACTACATTAAATGTCTTCCATAAAAAGTACTACATGTTGCTCCAATTTATATAAAAAACTAACAAAAATCATAAACACATGGAAAAATTCATATCAAACAATAATTTGTCCATAGGCGGCAGCAGCAGCACTGTTCAATCCAGAGCCTTCTCTGTTCCACAATCCGACAAACCTTTTTCTGTGCTGAGTGGCTCCCGCTGTAAATATTTCCCCAAAATCCGTCCTTTTTCTCATCCCTTTCTTCCCTCTCACTTCCATTTATTTTCTCATCAAGGTACTCAGAAAGAGAGAGAAGAACCGAGCAGAAGAAGTAGAAGCTAAAGAAAGAGAAAGAGAAGAAAGCACATCACAGTTCCACAGAACCTGAACATTAAAAACCACCAACACGTTCTCACTCTCACTTCCACTTTCACCTCGCCAACCAAACTAACCCTCTTCCTCTCTTCTTCTTCCCTGCAACTTTCTCTCTCTACCATTTTTCTCTGCACAAATGGAAATGATAGCTCTCTACAAGCTTGAGTCTCGCGGGATAGTGTAGTCCCCTCGAGACTTTTCAACTTCGTTGTTACTTTCTCGTTCTTTCTTCTTCTCACTCTCTCTCTTCCTTTTTTCCTCTTTCTCTCTCTAAAACTTCCTCTGCCGGAGGATGGACTGCCGGTGCCGGAATCTGACGGTGGTGAACTTGGATCCGGAGAGAAAGCGAAGTGGAGGGTTGAGGACTAAACAGGCGGGGAGAGGATCGTGCCGTGGTAGTTAGTTTTTCGGGAATGTGCCTTTTTTGCTATCTCTCTCTGTTTCTTCGTGAGGGAATGCTAGTGTGAGACTCCATTTGCGTTGTTTCGGAAACAAAACAAAAAAAAAACATAACTTTTCACCGGTTTCGGAACCCCTTTTGCGAGAAAACCAAATGGGGTTTTTGCTCAAAGAGGCTTTGCGGACTCTGTGCTCAAGGAATCGCTGGTCTTATGCCGTTTTTTGGAAGATCGGTTGCAATAATTCCGAGTGAGTTTCTAATGCTTTTTTTGTGTGCTTTGTGTGCGTGCTCTCTCTGTCTCTCTCCTTTTGGTTTTTGAGAAATTCGGGGGAATCAGGTTTGGTTGTTGGGGTTTTTTTCGGTTAGATGTGATTTTGATGCTTGTACTTTCTGGGGGGAGAGGGGGATCTCATGTGTTAGATTCTATTTCTGGGGTTGCTTCGTTTTCAAGATAAAGTCCACATGTTAGTTCCTGTTTTGGAACTTTATATGTGCCTTTGTTGCTTCTCTTCTGTATTGTTTTCAAGAATCTTTGTTTTTTTTTAACAAATAAGTTTGTTTTGTTTTTTTTTAATAACTAAAAAGGGGTTTATTTGCATTGATTTGTAAAGGTACTACCTATTGATTCAGTACTGTTTGATTCTGTTTGGTCTTACCTTCTTGTTCCGGTTTATAAAAAGCTGAACCCTTTCTTCTTGAGCTAATTTGTTGTTGATGGTGGGGGGTTAATATGCTAATCTATCTTTGTCATGCTACTCATGGTGTTTTCAGTATTCTGTGAAAAATCTGTTGAATTTATGAGCTGTAATTAGTTAGTTTTCTGAATCAATTAGGAGCGAGATAAAAGGGTTTGTTTAGATCAGGATCTTAAATTTGAAGTTTGTAATTGTGCAAAGAATTATGAATTAAAGTTAATTTTTGAGCTTCATTCTATTTGTGTTTTACAGATAAAAATGAACTATTATCAATTAAAAATAACTGCTATTATTGTTTTCTTTTCTTTCTTTTTTTTATTCTCTTGTAAACCTTTTCTTTTGCTTTTGGCTTGACGTATGAATATGTTGTTGCTTATCTTCTAAATATTGTATTTGCTTTCACACAATGTTTTCTAAGCTGCCAGATGTTTGAACGTTATGCTTTTGACTTTTTGCCCTGATTGTTGTCTATGATATTTATTTGTTTGAGTTAACTGAGTATGGTTTACTTGGCAGGCTGTTAATCTGGGAAGATTCCTACTATGAACCCTTGCCATCTCCTTTCCCACCACGAGATGGGGAAGGATGCTGGTTTTCTTCGGAGTCTCAGCTAGGGGTTCAGGAGGACAGAGTCTGTGTATTGATTAACAAAATGATGGTGAATAATTCAGTCAGTATTGCTGGAGAAGGGTTGGTGCTTCCTATTTTCACCTTTTCCTTGCTTGACATTATAGTGTTTTTCTTGTCTTTCCCATCTCACTCAAGTGCCGCCTTTTAATGTTGACCAGGATAGTTGGACGGGCGGCATTTGCAGGAAACTATCAGTGGATTCTTTTGAACAATTTCACTAGAGATGCTTATCCACCAGAGGTATGGAGTTGGTGTGGAAAGGCAAATATATGTTTTTTTTATATATAATCCTGCCTTTCCATGTTCAGTTTTTTAGTTAGAGCTTTTAATATTCTGGCTATTGGTCTAAATGAGTGTATATTAATGTAGTTTAAAAAGTAAATGACTTTAGCATATTTTATGTGATAGTGTATATTTTCTTGGAATGGTCAAAGGCTTGGAGTAGGTGAACTTATGAACCTCATTTTCTTGGTGTTTTCTTTGTAGGTATATCCTGAGTTGCATTACCAATTTTCAGCTGGAATGCAGGTTTGTGATTTTATTATGCTTCAGTATTTGCTATAATTTTTTTATTATTGTTTCTTAATCCCAAACTAACTTTTTTTTTTTTTTTTTTTTGCAGACAGTGGCAGTTATTCCTGTGCTTCCCCATGGGGTTGTTCAACTAGGTTCTTTCTTGCCGGTAAGTCTTTCTCAATTATTCTGTAATTTTGAAGAAACTTATGATCTTGTCTCCAATGATATCATGATGGAGAATGGGAATAAGGTGAAAAGTCATATAGAATTCATGGATCACATGATTCATGGCGTAAATATGTCCATCCTTGAAAATTGAAAGAATGGCATATGAGCCCTTTCACTTGGAACAAGTTGAAAATTCACACTATTTCACTCAGAAGTCCATCCTTGAAATTCATAATTCATAAATGTGTACATCTTTGACTTGTCTTGTGATTGAATATACATGCAGCCAAGTAAGTTTGGCTTTGGTCTACTGCTCCAATGTTCCTTTATTAACTAATGAATCCATTCATTCTAATGGCTGCAGATAATGGAAGATATAGGATTTGTGAATGATGTAAAGAACTTGTTCTTGCAATTGGGATGTGTACCTGGTGCCCTTCTATCTGAAGACTATTCGGCAAAAGTTTCTAATGAAAAATTTGCTGGACCTGTGACCGTTGATCCATCTGTCATTACTTCAAATTGCACTTCCTCGGTAGCTAATGGTTCCAATCAACTTACTAATTCTCCTCTTGCTTCAAGGCCTGTTGCTCAGCCACCTTATCCTCTAAGGGGAGGAATAAATAATTACCAGGGTTCTTTATTGACACCTCAAGCCCATAACCCGAACCAGATATTTGATGGCATTTTCCAACAAAAGGCTCATTCAATGATCAAAACAAATGTCTGTGGCCAACCCAAGAAGAACGTTGTTGAGGCTGAAGCTAAAAGGATACCTGCAAATTTTGAGTCATGTCTGCAACAGCATTTTGTTTATAATGCTAGATCTGCATTCAATGAGTTATCTAGTTTCAATCAATCAAATCTGAGTGACTGCAGCCTTAAATATATGGAACAACAAACATCAGGTGTTGGGAGACAGTGTCATGTTAATCTTAACATGAATTCATCAAGTGCCTTAAATATGCCTCTACTGAAAACTAATGGAGGCAAAATTCTGGAACAGAATCAGAGTTCTAGTAGCAGTTCACTACTTGGAGGAATCCCAATATGTAGTGGGAGTAATCTTTTGAGGACAAATATGATTAACTGCTCAGTTTCAAATCCTCCCAAAGTATCCACTTCTGATTTTTCTGGAACGCACAAGGTTGGGTTTGGTCTTCAAAGTAACAATGCAACAGCTAATACTGGGCTTTGTTCTGTGTCTAATTTCACTAATCAATCAGTTACCAGTCACATGAATCTAGAAGGCTCTGATCAGAAGAATCATGAATGTGATGCTTTCGCTTCAGCTGATCAAAGGCTAGATGATGATTTGCTTCAGGCTGCTCTTAAGATTCCATCTCTTAATCTTGAGGAGCATGTGCCTGTGGGTGATCACATCCCTGGTTTTGTTCAAGATTGCCTCAATAAAGATGTTACTAGTCAACATATGATGAAAATGAATGTTAAGCATGAAGAAGCCTATGCTCAACTTCCATCAGGTGATGACCTCTTTGATGTTTTAGGTATGGATTTGAAAAGGAGACTACTCAATGGAAGCTGGAATAAGTTGCTTGCCACAGATTCAGATGCCAACACAGAACATCTAGATAAAAAGGCAACATGCATGAATTTGCAAGGTGTAGTTCCTGATAATAGTTATTCAGTTAATGAAGCAATATCAGAAAGTGGCATCTTCTCTGGAACGGGCACGGACCATCTTTTAGATGCTGTGGTTTCAAAAGCTCAATCTGCCGCAAAACAGAATTCTGATGAAATGTCATGCAGGACAACATTGACAAGGATTAGTACAGCCTCCATTCCTTCTCCTGTCTGCAAGCAAGTTATGCCTGATCATGTTGTCCCAAGGGGATTGTTTGATTTTCCTAAGATCGGAGTTAAAACAGCTGCTGCAGAAACAAGTTCTCTTAGGTCTGGGTGTAGCAAGGATGATGCTGGGAACTGCTCTCAAACTACTTCCATATATGGGTCTAAGCTTAATTCATGGGTTGAGAATAGTAGTAATGTGAAACGTGAAAGCAGTGTTTCAACTGGATACTCCAAGCGACCAGATGAAGTTTGCAAATCAAATCGTAAAAGACTTAAACCTGGAGAGAACCCTAGGCCTCGGCCTAAAGATCGCCAAATGATTCAAGATCGTGTAAAAGAGTTGCGGGAAATTGTGCCAAATGGAGCAAAAGTATATAGCTTTTCTCGTGCTTTTCCTATATCTCAGTCCTGAACTTATATTTAACATTTGAATACTAACTATTTTCTTTAATCTCTTATTACAATTCAACAGTGTAGCATAGATGCACTTCTGGAAAAGACCATCAAGCATATGCTTTTCCTGCAAAGTGTAACAAAGCATGCTGACAAGCTGAAACAGACAGGGGAATCTAAGGTATAGACATCATCTTGTGTTTTTTCTCAGCATCTCAGTTTGAGACAACTGATCTAGTTATGATATGGGAAATGTTTTCATTTTCACTGGCATTGTGTTGATTTGCTGATTAATAAGAAGAATAACAAAATATTTGGTAGTATTGTGAAAGTTACTTGTCATTGTATATGGTTAAAAAACAAAGACTCCCCAGTGCCAGAGGCTGTCAGTGTATATGGTAGCTAAGATCAAATATTCGGTAAATTGGCCTACATTTTATGAGAATCATGAATATAAAAAAATAGTGAATAGCTGACATAATTTGTTACTTTATGGAAATATTAATGAGGGGGAAAATACTAATTGTTCAATTTTTTCTGAATATGCAGATGGTTAGTAAAGAAGGTGGATTGCTATTAAAAGATAACTTTGAAGGAGGGGCTACATGGGCATATGAGGTTGGCTCGCAATCAATGGTTTGTCCAATCATTGTTGAGGATCTCAATCCTCCTCGTCAGATGCTAGTAGAGGTAATGAGTGATGCTTCATAATTATTTTTAAATACATTTATCCCTTGAATGTATTTGTGTTGGCTCTAATCCGCTGTGTTTACTCGGTTATTCTTGCAGATGCTTTGTGAGGAACGGGGTTTCTTTCTGGAAATAGCTGACTTAATCAGAGGATTAGGTTTAACAATCTTGAAGGGGGTCATGGAAGCTCGCAATGACAAGATCTGGGCACGCTTTGCTGTTGAGGTAATACACTGGAAAGGGAAATAACTGATCATAACAAAGAAGTATAAGCAATAATGAACTTTCCACAGTATAAGTCATTATTTGTAGTTGCCTTCAAATATTTGAGCATTTTCAGCTATGACTAAACTATGTTTAACTTGATGGTAATTTTTATATAGAGAATATTCAGACTTCATCGGAATTTACATATAAGCATTAGCATTGTAAGATTAAACTCGGTAATTTATGCCATGAAAGTAATAGTGCCTTTAGATTGATAATTCTTATAATCACAATGCTTTATCTTTATGACTTCATCCTGTCACACTCACCATTTAAAATTAAGCTATCGAGTGTGCATTTATTTTGGTTGTTTCTTTTTGGGCTTGTGTGTTGATTTTGATGTTATTTGCACGTCTACAAAAAGTTCATGAGAGACATTCAATACACTTTTGGTTTGAGAAAAAATCAAATACACTATGCAAGTACGCATACTAAGTAGATAATTTCTAGCAACACTCTCTTTAACACTTTCAACACTCACTTATTAGGTCCCTTTCCCCATTTGGTATGTCCTATTGGCTATTCCCAAACTAGTAGGACCCACATGAATATTAACCAATAAGAGAGAGTTTGCTGGAAAGAGTGTTAGTATTGCTATTATTCTTCTAGTTATTATGGTAGTCACTTGCTATTAAATTTTGCTTTGCAGGCAAACAGGGATGTAACGAGGATGGAAATATTTATGTCACTGGTTCGTCTTTTGGATCAAACGGTGAAGGGCAGTGGTGCATCTTCATCGAATGCAATTGATAACAACATGATGGCATATCAATCTTTCCCACAAGCTACCCAGAGACCAGCAGCTGGTAGGCCCAGTAGTTTGCAATGAACCACCTGCTTATAGTTTCTTGGTTGCTGTTGCAATGAACTTAACTTCGTCTAACTACTGTTTCACCTCAGTTTGGAGGGGGATGAGTTTAGTTAGTGAAGAACTTCTCAAGATTAATATGCATTTGTATAATGTATATGCATGTTTCCTCCTGTTCCTGCCTAGGTCACTTATCCTGTGTTGGCACTTGGCAGCGTCTACTGATGCTTTAGGCAACTCTTTAGATAATTTGCATCCATTTTTTTCCTGCATCCATTTTTTTTCCTGTGAGTAATGCCATTGGTCACCAAGTTGGATAAGGCTTTTGTTGATGTTGTTGCTGAGTAATGCCATTGGTGTTGATGGTGTGATTCAGATGTATAGATATTTGTAGGATTTGTAAAGGGGGAGGTCATGTGTTTGACCATCAAGCTTAAGCACTTGTTCGTCGTTTATCACCTTTTTTCCTCCACGTGTTTTCTTTCTTGGAGTGGTGATATTGGCTGTGTTATAATTTACCAATTTTTATTAATGGAAGCTTTGTGTGGTTTGTATGAGTCTATGCTAAATGATGCACTAGATTAATAATACCTCTTAGACTAAGTGTCATTTTAGAGTGTTGTATAAGAATTAAGGAAATCATTTTAATTAAACTCTTGAAAAAATTATCTGAAACTAGGATACACAAACAGTGCAATGTTTTTAAATTATCATGTATAAGTTTATTTATTGACTTTGATAATAATTATCCAAACATGATTTCTAATTGGTTGACATTTCCACTAAACTTAAACATGATTATAGGACTAAATTACTTTTTTCCTGTGAGGACAATAAGTTGTTAATGCTTTATTATCCCTTTAAAATTGTAGTTTGAGTTCTAGTTTAGAGGAAGGACATTTTTTTTTTGAAGGACAAAGTTAGAAAAAGGTAATAAATGTTTTCATGATTTGGTCAAATGATAGATGATTTAGTATACAATTTTTGTTTTTTGAGAAAATGAACATGTACATACATATTAATGGTTTGTTCATAGCAAATACACAAGTTACGATTATTTTTAGCTCCAGACGTCATCGTGCTGTCAAGGGGGTTTGTAGAGTGCGTGAGTTCCGATTTCTGGTGCATAATCAAGCCATAAACTAACATTTTGGGTTTAGGTGATAAGAAATTTACTTAAAAAAAAACATATTTTGGACTTGGATTGTCTAAGTGTGAAAAATATATTTAGATATTGAGAGTATCTTGTCTCTTATAAATGGGATCGCCTATATTGAATGTCAGAATTTAAATTGATTTTAAGATACTATGGGTCTCAAACTAAATCATTTTTCAAGTTTCGTCGTTTGGTCTTAGTTTATCTTCTATTTTTATGAGATGGGCACAATGAAACTATTGATATTTGAATAAAAAAAATTGTTTTCAAATTATTTCTTTATGATACTCTTTTTGTTTTGAAATAAGTATTATTTTGGAATGTTGCACAAGGGTTAAAGAAATCCTAAATTTTAAAAAATCTTAAAGAGTATATATATATGATTAATAATGTTGGGCTTGACCGGAGGAGCACCCAAGAGAAATTCATCCCCATTCCCCACCATCCAAACTCTGCAAAATTAGGTATACGAGTGACATTTTTTTATGTATTATTTATTGAACACTTTCTTAGTAAATGTGAGAATAAGTGATCAACCGCTCACTTAAATTTTCAAAATCCTCCACCCTAAGATATTTGTGTTGGGGGAGTTTTGGAGAGAATAAAAAAAAAAATTAAAGAGCTTTTGACAGAGATTATTAAGAGAACCAAATATTGTATCTTTATTTAAAATCTTAAAACACTTGATATATGAGTCACATTTCTTTGATGTCATTCATTGAGCTCTTTTCTAATCAATGAGACTAACCACTCACTTGAATTTTAATAAATACTTTATCTCTTAAAAAATAGTTATTGATAACTGATTTAAAGTGATCGAGGAGAAAGTTGTAAAATTATTATTTTTAATTTCATAATGAAAGGTGTAAATTAAAAGTGTTTTTATAGGATATGATTTGCTGTCCAAAGTAAAGATTTACCTGTACTCGTATACGCGAATTTTGGGTCAACCACATGACTATATGTTTAAGGAATTTCATATAGCTTGTCCATTTGAATCAGCACACATTGTTATCGAGATTTAAATATATGATCTAATGCAAATTACGTTCTTCAATATACTAATTAATTCAATTCTAAGAAGCTTAACCGTAGAGGGCAACTGTCATATTTGAAGAAATAAGTTAGAAGACCCAGGTGTAAGTGGATGTCTCAATCAAACATGTCCTCTTACAGTAAAGATTTTTTTTTTTTTTTTTTAGGTTATTGTTAAAAAGTGAGATCTCCCATCTTAGTGCTTGTCGTAATCAAGTTTATACCAAAAGCCAATGCGCCGATCAAAGCATATGCCCTTACTAATTAAGTAGACTTTATGTTTAGAAATTTGATGGTGCCTGAATGCCCAAGCCTACTAATTAAAACCACTACTTATGAAGTTATGATGCTTTTCTTCAAAAAAACAAAAAAGAAATTATGATGCTGAAAGCTTCTTGATTAAACCTAAGAAATTAAAATAATGGTGACACATTCATTTTTTTCTCAGATAAGAGAACAAGAGTATTTTTTAATGCATTGGATTAAAAATTAATACCGTTTGTGATGTGTAACTTCTTCTGATCTAAGAGAATTTTATACAACAAGATCTTGTACTATTGTATCAACTCTTTGAGAATGATACATTAATTTTAATATATATAATTTTTGTTATTGAATGAATTTTTTGTCAACTTTCTCACATAATGAAACCCACGTGAAATTCATCTAAAAATAAAGAATATGACAAAAGAAGGTATCGAAGAATATAATATTAACATTCCTTTTTGAAGGTAAATCATTGAGCACAGTTGTATGATAAGGAAGACCTAGCTCGATCGCAATCTAATTTTCAGATTATATGCTGTAATGTTCAGTAGATGTTTCTACCATAAATCCAGGTGCTAGAGAATCAGCAACATTTTTGTTTAAATTCTGATGATCCTCCTTCACAACCGTTTATAAGTATTCTACACGACCAGTGCAAAAAGTTTGATACTATCATGTCATGTATAGTGTACCACCTTAGCTATAATAATATTTTAAATATTGTAATGTGAGAGACAATAATGAATAATGATTCACATTACCTAAGTACTTATATACAATGCATGTTATAAAGTAAAACTTTTCTTATTCCAGGAGGAAATAAAAATTTGATCTCCTTCCTTATAACATGATCGTGCGTGCATTGTTTTTTGTATTGCGACATTTTTACAACCCTATGATGTAATGGTCCATTGACGAGACTTGTAGCCCTTGAAACATAACCTACAACTTACTGAATAATAATAAGAAATGAAGAACAAGCTTAGCATGGAAAATGGCGAAGCAAAATCTTAGCAAGTGATATTTGTTTGATTCACATGTTCACGCTCTAATAACCACCCCACGTACACATGTCACCGAATATTTCCCTAGGCATAACGATATATGCACATTTTGAAGTTTATAGCTAGAGAAGAAGTGCAACAAAAGAAGAACAATTATCTAATGTGCTCGAATCTTAGTTAACGGCCACAGTTTGATTTCAGCAAAGAAACTGAGAGGGATGGATAGGATTATGCTTAGATTGCAATTTTTTTTTTTTTTTTTATAAAAAAATCATGGAACTCAAGAAATGAAATGCAAAATGCTTCATGTCTACCACCAAGTTCATAAATCAAATGGTGACTATTCTAACTTAATCAGAAATCTCATGTTTTACTTATGAATATGTAACTATATTAAATACTTGAATAGATAATTTTGTTATTCATATAATGGTCTTATCTGACTTGACTCGAACATGATTACTTCAACTGAAAAATACTTGTGGTATGTAAAAAAAATGCTTCTTGTCTTAACATAGAAAGAATATGTTCAATTAATATCCATCTATGCATATTCTAGATGTCTACACTATGTATTAGTGGTTGTGTTTATAACTCCAGCTCCTCAATCCTCTATCAACGTTATAGCTTTCACGAAACTCATGAATTCACTTGGAACGTGGAGCCTCGACCACAGGCTTGTTTCACGTACGATGGAAAGAATAAAAGAGGTTAAGGCAGGAGGCATCTCATCTCATGAAAGGATATAGAATAAGTGAAGAAAGTATTGAAAATGAGGCTTTACATCATTTCTTAAAAGAAACCCTTTTACGGCGTTCTTTTATCCGATGTGTGTGTTCTATTGTTGGGAATGTTTCCTTGTTTGCTTTTAGCCCAATGTTGATTTATATCAGTGTGTCTAATATGTCCAACACTGGTTGATAATGTACATGCCAATTGTATCCCAATTATGGCACCGGATATAGTTTTTACTTCATGAATTCACCACATGGAGGCATGGATATATTATTTGTTATTATTAAGATGTTTGGGCAATTTATTGAGATTGTATATTTATTTTATCTTAAATTGTACTCCCCCCAACCCTATGTTTTATATATGAAATAAGCATATAATATGTGTCACTATAGGATATTATCTTTTGTAGTGTTAAAAGTTATATTTCATATGTTTTGATCATAATTGATATTTTAATTACAATAATTTCATAACTCTAATAATTGATTAATGTTATCTAAATTAGATACTATTGGATTATTTATTCATGAATTAGCATTAGTCAATTATTTAGAATAAACTCTTTGAAATATTAAATATCTCAATTTTAATTTGGATATTATTTAATCATAATACTTGCTATTGGAATTTTGATATGAATGACCATTGATAAATTGGACTGCTCACTTGGTGTTCAATAATGAGTTTCTACTCTCATCAAACTTGCTATAAAATTGTTGTTCGATAAGATAGTTTAGCATTCATTATTGTGGGAAAACCTTAGTTTGAGTGGAGTAGTTATCTCTCATTCTTGTCTCTGCTATGACGCTTGATCAAAATTATAAATATGAATTTTAAATTTTTTTTGGTGATATATATTCCAAAAACATTCTTTAATAAGATTGTGTGATAAAAATATGCTACAAAACACTTCTTTCATTTTAATGTCACATTTAAAAAGATGTTTATCCCAAAATAAAAGTCAATATTCCTAATAAATGTCAATTTAATTTTTAATATAATATTTGATAATATGATTAGTTTTGTAAAAATATTATTTTTTTATCGATATAAAGAATATATGATAATACTTGTTTTGAGATGTAATGAGTATTATACATAATTCAGAATTGTGTGAAAATGTACAAAATTTTTCTTCTAAAAATTCAGCAAAATTTTGATACATAAAAACTTATGGATGAGTTGTGTTAATATATGCTTTTCAGCTATCTAGCAAAACTTTAAAGCTGGATGCACAAATTATCATACTTTTGGAGGAATCCTTGCTAGCTAGTGGTATGAACTACCTATCCTAGATAGTGAGTTACTAGCTGTATGACACGCCTAAGAGGCAAGAGCCTCCTTAAAAAGTTCGACCAAAGACAAAGTCTCAGAGAAAGTGTGGAGATTTGAACGAAGTTGGGGGGAGATGAATGAAGGGATCAAATAGGATTTGAACATGATCACATAACTGTGAAGTATGTTATTTCCAACATTTTAATTACCTAAATATAACTGAAGACAAAAAGGTTATTATCTAATTGGTTCTTTTATATTATTTTTTTGTTGTTGCATGTATTCTGATTGGTTCTGATTAAGATATAATATTATTTTGGAAATAGTAATTAGGTGGTTCAAATGTAAATTATTTTATCTTGTCAAAATTTTATTAACTAAATAAGGGAAAATAAATAAATTTCATTTTCAATCGGGGGCTAGCTAGGAGAATCACTGTCACGTTCAAATGATGAACCAAACTTAATACCTTCGCTTTCAGGTTGTTTTCAATATGTTTTCATTTTCATACTTCAGTTAAAGCTCAAGCCAAAATAATGGGGAAAAAAAATCTTTGCGATACGTTTGGGAGTTGGGATAGAAAAGGGAGAGAAGAATCAAATAAATTAAAGAAATAGGCCACCGGAGATAGAGTTTAAACAATATTCTGTTTACGACAAAAAAAGAAGAAGAATATTCTGTTAAACCCTTATTGAGAACTTGCAATTAAATATCTTAATCACGTAAGTTAAGCTCTCGTACAAGGCATTGTATTTTCTTTTATTCTCTAACTTGTATTGTACTTTTTAAGAACTTGTGTTTTTAAGACACATTAACAAAATTCTTTTAAGAACTACATGATAATTCCTGGTATTCTTTCTCCTAATTCACCAAAAAAAGAGTATCCTTTCTCTTATTCTTGGAGAGTTTTAGACAATATTTAGTTATAAAATTGCATTCCCCTCCTTTCAATTCTTCTCTTGCATCCAAATATAAAAATATATGTATATATAGGCAAAGAGTTTAGCATGCCAATTGTTTCATACTACTGGGTAAAGTTAGTAGGAAAGAGATACTCTTTATAGTGGAATGAAAACTTGATTAAATATCACGATCTCATGGTTTATTTTTCTTTTATATTTACTTTATAATAAAATATATTTTATTAATAAAATTATTAAAAGACTATGACCTCATGTAATAGTAAAGTCACTATTAAGAATCTATTTCCTAAGTTGGTGTGTTTAGGGGGTGACTCATAAATGACAACTATACTAGAGACTATTTGATGTTGGATATAGGGAGCATCATGAAGAATGGAAAGACTTTGATTCAAGATTGGTTTTGAACTTTCAACATGTTTGGATGCCGTGAAGTGTTGTAATTGATTCAAGTGTAAGAGAAAGACTAATATGGTGATTCATGCTTTGCATTCATTCATTTAACTAAATGATTTTCAAATAAAATAACAAAGCTTTTATAATTTGGTTAAGGTTTTAATCTAAGTGAAAGGTTTTTGGAAAAATGTTATTTTCACTGGTTTAATTGATTATTATGTTCTTCATTCAATCTGGAAAATCTTTATGAACATTGTAATCGATCACCCTCAGAATAATCGATTATTTGACCTTTATTTTTAACAAAACTGTTTTGTTAATGAATTTAATCGATTACTTAAGGGTTATAATCGATTACATAGTTGATCATGTTTTAAAGCCTTGTTGTGATAGTCGATTACCACACATTGTAATCGATTACTTAGGCTATTTGAGAAAAATCACTTTCCTGTTTTAATCGATTATCAAATATTGTAATCGATTACACAGTGCAAATTGTAAAACTAAGACTTTCTGTTTTAATCGATTACAACTCGGGATAATCGATTATTTTACTTGTTGGAAAACCCAGAAACATTCTTGAACGGTTTAATCGATTACATGATTATTTTAATTGATTACATAAGAATAATAATCGATTATTAGGCGCATTTAATCGATTACAATTAGTTACGAATTCTGTTATAAATAGGAGTGAAGGCTTAGCTTGTTTCACAACTTGACCATTCGTATTTCTGAGTATACACAAGTCTCTTAAGCAATTCTTAAGTGATTTTCTCAGTGTTTTTACTTCTTGCTTCATTCAAAACATCAATGGGTCTTTGAATGATTCTTGAGCAAGATTCTTTTCAAGATTAAGGAGAAGCATGCTCTGAGTTTGATTTCTTCTCAACCTGATTTGGTAATCATTTGCATTTTATTCATTGGATCATCAGGTTGTCTCTCTCCTTAATTTCTGTGTGTAATTCTGGTTTTGAATTTCTATGTAAGATTGCTATTGTAAAGTGAGTTCTTGCTTGTATCTAGAGAAGGGTTCTCTAGTGTAAAGAACATAGTAGTGTTCTCTGGTTCTTTGTCTCTTAGAATCTAATAGTGTTTTAGATTTCTGTTCTTTATCTAGGGTTGATAAAGGGGAGATGTTGTAATTGCATATAAGAACAGAAATTTTATAATAGTGGAACTCTAATCTAGTGTTGAATAGAAGAAACTGGATGTAGCTTCAAGTTGTGAAATGAACCAATATAAATTGCTTGTGTGTCGATTCTATTTCTCTATCTCTCATCTTATTCTTTGATTCATATTCATTGTTTAACAAGTTCTGTTTTGATCTATTGAATTCTTGGGCTGAGACATTTGATTGAGTAAATTGATTTCTTGGTTTTGAAAGTGATAAAGATCCTGAAATTCTGATTTGAAATTTTTTTTTAAAGTACTAATGTTTTAACCAATTCACCCTCCCTCTTGATTATTGTGAAGTATTCCTATTATTTTTATTTGATTGGCTGGAGGAAAAAAATCATGAAAGAAAGAAATAAAAATTAATAATAAATTGTATAAATTGACCAAACTGATCAAAATTAGATAAGAATGGAATCATTAAAGAATCATTAAATTACTTTAAAATCGTGTTTTGAAAAAGGTTGAAACACATTTCTCACCTCTCATGTTATTATTTTAGTTTCTCCATAGTCCTCTATTTTTTCTTTTCTAAAAAAAAATGATCTCTTAAAGCACCTTTCTTAGACTAAATTAATTCGTCTATCAATTTTTTTGGATATTAATTTTAGCTATCATAACATTTCTCAAAGTTTATCACATGTTACCAATTTGATCAAGTTAGGCCGGTGAACTTTCAACTATTGTGTTCTAGCCTTTGAAAAAATCTTCTTTTTTTTATATTTAATTTTAAAGAATTTTTTATTCTAAATTATCTTTTACAATAACTCAGTTGATTAAACATAATACTAACTGAGTTAAACATAATACGTGAGTTGTTATAAATCATTTGATTCTATGTTCGATTTTCATGATAAAAAAAATATTTAATGTGGTCTATTTATATTAATTTAAATAATCATTCTACAATTTTATGATTTTTATCT
>PYAF01002772.1:813819-852218 GCA_007407185.1 Glycine tomentella
TCAATGATAAAATTAAAATATAATACAGTAAAATTTATACATAATTGAGAAAAAATATTTAAATAGTAATATATACCAATGTATATTTTTGCTGCTCTTAGATTTAATATATATTTTAAAATATATATTTATGTATTTTATTAAAAATAACATACTATTTATTCAAAATTGTTAGAAAAATTAATAGCCACCAAACTAATCTAAAATGCTGGAAATTATTAAAAGTAAAATATAAAAAGAAATCCAATGGAAAAGAATGCCTTAAAATAATTAAAAAGTTAAATTTTAAAAATGTCGGTGAAGCAATTTTTTCAAATGTATAAACAAATAACATATAAGTTCTTAAATATAAAATATTATACTCAGAAGAAAACGAACCTATAGCTAGCAGCCACCATTTCTCTAGTGGCAGAGTAGACAAGATTTGTCCATATGAATCATCGAAGATATGTCATATGTTTCAATAATTAATCATGTCTAATAATGGTCCTTTTGACTCTTTTGCTTCGGAAAAGGATTATCTCAAGGTCTCTATCACGTTTTATGTAGAAGTTATAAGTTATAACTGTAAATATGAAGATCAACATGTGAGAAAGACAGGTAGTCCAAACTTCAATATTAACCGAAATTATTATGGCATGTTACACACATACACACACACACATATATATATATATATATATATATATATATATATATAAAATGTAATATGGTATATCTTTTCTATAATATTTCAAAAATAATTCAATAATTATTTAGATAAAAAATATCTAAATATATTTTTTAATAAGAAAAAAATAGATTAAATTTTTTAAAATATTTAGATTGTTATTTTTATTTTGAAAAGATAAGAGTATAATAATATATTAGATTGATAAAAGATAATTATAATTAAAGATAGTAAAAATAATAGATACAAAAGATTCATTAAATAAATTTTAAATTATATATAATTTTTATATAAAGATAAACAACTCTTTCTTTTAGAATTACATACATAAACAGTCTCTATTAGTATTAGCAAATTGTTGAGGACCGTAAAAAAGAAAAAAATAAATGAAAAAATTCTTTTGACTTAATTGATAGATAATTTAAAAAAAAAAGAATAACGAAGAGTATAAATTTTTATTTTAAAAGGTGAGTAAAATAATATATTTTTTCATAACTTTGATGGTATAAATTTTAAAGAAAGTATTATGTATTTTTCATATAAAAGTTCATAAAAAAAATCCTTTAGGCATAATTATTAGCGAATAAATTATACAAGCCTGCTATGGGGAAATTTAATTTTCGGCATATTAGTAAATTGCAGTGACGACACTTCTTCCTTTTCTTGTGTTCGAATTAAAAAAATTTGGAAGACAGAGATACGCGTTATGGTGTTTTAGGTGACAAATAGAATAGTGAAGGAAAATTCGTGTGGCACTAATTCAACTGAAATTGTTGAATGAGCTTTCAAATATTACACACACTAATTCAACTGAAATTGTTGAATGAGCTTTCAAATATAAAATTTATGTGTACTGAACTCCTTTCCTTTTGAAACATTATGCTGCTTATATAAAAATATATATATTTAGATGCATTTAGTCTAATACTAGAATGTATTTGTAAGCTAAAGTACATTTAGATTGCATGACAGTAGCAAGGAAAAATTGGAGCACGAATAGTATATATACGTTGAAGTAAATTGAATTTATTTTATGATATCTTCTTTTCGGTGCCTTTTATTTGAATGATGGAATATGGTTTATTTATATTTATATGTATATTTAAATGATACTTCTATTTCAGATGATGATGAAATTTATAAGATACCATTGATTAGGGTGATGAAAAGATTTATTATAGATATTTTTATTTGGGATGAAAAAGAGATTCTCAATATCTTAATTTATGATGGAGAAAATATTGGGACGCCATTGAATATAGAACATGAACTCATAAATTCTTTGAAAAATTTGAGATCTATAATAGTTCTGAAAACTAAAGAATTGAGGCTTGTGATTATAGGAATCACTAAATTATGTTTGTTATATTTATTTGGATGCATTGAGATGTTTCTGTTTATTTTAATATTTTATTTATTCAAAATTTTATGAATTGTAATATAATTTTTATTGATGTGTAAATATATATGTATATAATCTTATTTTAAATTCATTATGAATATCATGATTAATTTTTCAAATTATCACGTTAGTTGAGAACAATAATATTTACAAACTCTTGTTAGTTGTTTTATTAAGTGAGATTATCATTTCATGATAAGTGGTAGGAAGAGAAAGTAAGTTTGAGAAGAAAACATAATTTTCTTAGTTATATTTATTTTAACTTGGTAGTACTTCAGAATAAGACTTTCAATATAATCATTTTCATTATATTTTTAGTGTTCATTTAGTTTAGATATCCATATTTTAAGAATAATATTTTTATTTATATAAAGAATTATTTATTTATTTTATTTATTATATAAAAAATATTTTCAAATTATTATAATTTTAAAATTTTATATTCTTTTAATATGCATTATTATTTTAACGAACAACATTAGACTTTCAATCATTCAAACAAAAATACTGCTCGTCATAATTACAATAAGAGTAAGTGAGGAAGCCATAATCTAGCATAACATTTCCAAATTAAATATTAGCAAAACCCAAACCTATGTCGCATAGTCTCCTTTTAAGAAATGACACGTAAAGTTTTTCAATATTTAAGTATCTTTAGTGAAAAATATATTTTGAATCTTTACATTATTTTTTTGGGTTTCATAATATCATATAAGATGTAAAAAAATTATCATTTTTATTCTAATAATAAAACTTAATTTGGATTCTTAAATTTTACTTGTACATAAGATTTTTTTTTTTTAAAAGATATGAGTTTTTGAGAGTTCTTTCCCTAAAATCTAATATTCAACATAAAAAATCTTAAACAAGAATAGTGATAAATCTGATAGTCAGGGAATCTTGAACTCAGTAATTCAATTAAATTTTTTTATTAAAAATGATCTAACATCACAAATATAGAATATTAGAATTAATTATGAACAAAAAAATAAGTGATTAAATGACTCGATGTTTGCTTATTTTTTTTGGATCAGTAAATACTAATAGTTAATTGTTAGATTTTTCTTAATGGAAGGAATCAAACCCATAATTTATTCTTCTTTTACCATCATATTAATCTTATAACCCCGTTTAATTCATTGTTGATCTCAACATAGCTGTATATATTTACTTACATAGTTACTTATGATATATCCGTATGTGCTATTAGTTTAAACCAAAGGAAACGAAGGTTATTCTTGACAATAAATTGGTAATATAGAAAGAGAATATTAGGCAGTAGTTCATGGTCTTGTAACTGGACACACTTATATATAATAGTCGAGGAAGGAGGCATCATGTCACATATATATTCAACCTAATATGTCTTCATGTGACGGTCTTAACCTAATATTTGCTTTATAAGTTAGAGAAGTCATTGAAAATTCTCAAAAAGACAAAATGTCGAAAAATGATGTTGAATTTTAAGCTACCGAGGCACCTTCTTTTAGAGATATTTATCGATTTGGATCAATCATACTATTCAAACTAAATTAATTCAATTAATTCAATTTTTTTTAGTTTGAATCTAACCCGAACCAAATCAATTAGAATCGATGACAATTGATTGGTTTGGTATCGGATTAAAAATTTTAAATACGAATCAACCCAAACCATATCGACATATATTATTAATTTTATTTTTTAATGTTAAAGTTACTTATATTTTATGTTATTTTGTATATCTCTTATGTGTTTTATGTTCATCACGCAACTCACATAGACTCACTTTAATACTTTCATTTTCCTTTGTCACATAACCCTAAAAGGATGTCGCACATGCACATTCACAAAGTCTCCTTCACATGCCATTCTGCCTCCTAATGATAGTCATTGATGTTGTTGAGCCTCCTCTGAACCTCCACTCAGTCGGCATTGATAGTACAAATTTGACCTCTAGACTTCCTCATAATGAATTTAACTAATTTGGTATATGTCAAGATTATTTGTTAATTTTAGGATAAAATTGTTATTTTATATTTTTTGAAACAATTTTTTATTATTATTTTGATTGGATATTTGATGATCCAAATCGAACTAACCCATTTTAACATTAATTTGATTTGATTTGAATTAGATCCAAATCAAACCGAGTAAATTCAAATTTCATTTTCTTCCAAACCTAATTCATAAACACCCCTTCCTTTCTTTGACCGTGAAACCAAGGTAGCTATTATGAGTATAGGTCTTTTCAAGGCCTCTTCGCAAGACAAATCCATCCATCTTTTTCAAGTGTAATTGGCATATTGTGGGGAGCTCTATCTGCCATCTTGACAAACCTTCGAGGAAAAGTTTGTATAAAATCAAGGATAAACCATTATTTAAGTATCTGAAAGTGTAAAACACTGTGATGTTATCATCATCTATGGTTCATGATCAAATTTGGTTGGACAAAAACCAGGACCGAAAGGAAGTTTTGGTCTATTTTGGACAGGGAATTTCCAAATCCAATTATAATATGATTTAATTGTCACAGCTTGGATTGTAATATTGTATTGTATATACTCATAATGACATAAAATTAATTATCATTTTATTCGGAATAGGATTAAACAAACTACGGTTATGCAAATGCTAGATGAGATCCCTTTAAATAATTAATTAAATTAAATACATACCTAAAGTTACTTGGAATGCCAAAGTAAGTTGAAGTAATTAAGCAGTAACACGTTGAAGTAAACTTTCACTACGTGATTTATAATTTGGAAATTTTACGTATGATTTTTCCAACCTCCAAAAGTTGCAATAAAGATTTGTGTATATATGGGGGGCCTCAAAGCAGTCCTCTTATATTGTTTTGGCGCCAAAACTTTTCTTTCATTTTCCATCTTGTATCGTATCCTTGTGTAATCGCTTTCTGTAAGCATGTGTATGTCTTTATTCTTAGGGAGTAGAAATAGAGTTGGACTTAATTAAGCTTTTAATATTTGATCATCATTTTATTTGTACGTCTTGTAAATAAAAGGCTCAAGTATGGTTATTTACTTTATATGAATCATTTTATAAGGTTTGATTTGGCTGTAAGGTTGTTCAAAAGCTTATAATCTTTATTGTAAGGATTTGTGAACTCATATTGTCGTATTTTTTTAATATATTTTATTTATATTAAAAAACAATTAACGATATCTTTATTTTGGTATCATATTCTTTTCCTTAATAATGATTTTAAAATAAAATAATAGAGGAGTGTATACTATACAGCATTAACATAACAACTTTAGGGACGTGTTGATGATTGAGGTTCCTCGGAAAACCATGAATACTAATAATGACGTGTTGTCTCTGAATTTAAGCATCATGAATCATTAATCCCCACCGTCAGGAAAGGATGAGACGCTTTAAAGAATGTGAAACGTGGATAAATTAATTTTTAAAAGCTAAAATTTAAATTTAAATATTAAATATATAAAAAATATGACAAATTAGTCTTGCAGCTAATAAATTGGTCCCTAAATTTTGTAATTTAATGATAAATTAATCATTGAAAAATATAACATATTATTAAATTGGTCTTTAAACATTATTTTTTTCTGATCTTAAATTTAAGAATAAAAAAATGACAAACTAACTAAGAAAGTTAGTTAATCATGTTTAATTGCATCAATTTTAATTAAAAAATATTTTTTCCCAACTAATCCTTCACTGGAATTTAGTATCAAAGATAAAAAATAGTCATTGAAACTAGAATCTCAATTAAATAAAAAATATTTTTGAGATAATAACATTAAATAAGATAAAGTTAGTTGAATTTTTTTTATATTTAAGACAAAGAAAAATGTGTTTTTTTCCTTATATTTGAGACCAACGGGAGTAAGACTTAATGATAAAATGATCTCACAAATTTACTATAACAACCTAGCGAATCACACCAAAAAGAGAAGGATCCAAAGGTTGTACAAGTGTGAGACTATATAGTTGAGGATGACTTAAATGAATTAATTGATAATACCTATATCTATAAGATGTATCTAATTTTCTGGTAGCCTATCACTTAATAATTCAACAATTAAGCGTGTTTGACTTGGAATAGTTATGATAAGGGTGACTTTCTCGGAAGTTTCCCAAAAAAACGTGAACAAAGACAAAACATGCTGAAAAATTTCTTGTTGGTTTGTAGTGACAATCATTGATCCTGGAAGTAGTCGAAGTAGATTGTCAAGGTCTTGAAAATGAGTAACTACAGAGGATTTTGATCAACAAGGATGTTGAGTGAAGTGTCATTGTGCGAAGTGTCATAATGTATGTCGTCAAGAAGTCAACAATCATGAGCATTAGAACAGTATGACAAATTTGTCACACTTTTTGTATATTCAGAAACTAAATTTGTATTTTTATATTTCAAGGATCAATTTGTCATCACATCACACTTTTAGAGAAAAATTTTACTATTTATCCTAAACTATTTGCTAAAGTATATGAACTTAAAAGAGATTTAAATACGTTTTTATTTTCATTAATTTTTTTTATACTTTTGATGACTTTTGAAAAATTATGTTTGACTTGAATTCTTTCTTTATTCCTCATTTGTTTAGGTAGAAATAGAGAGGGAAAGGGGGAGTAACATATCATTAAATGCCATATAATTGGGCAATTTGATTCATAAAAGGGATACTTGCATATGTTTGGCTATTGAAGATATTAGTGTATACAAATTAGTCCTCTAATTGTGACAACTTCGATACACTTACATTGTTCCTTATGTGATTGTTAATTAAGTATGATAAAACTATAGCAAATGAGTTAATAGATTTAAGGACTTAATTTGTATCATTACTTTTATAGATCAAATCTAATATGTCTAGTTGATGCATTGGAAAGTAACTGAGTGATTTATAAAGTGATTCGATGGTTAGAGTTATTCACCTGACGTTATACATAACTCAAGATGCCACAAAATTGACGTTGTATGTTACCACTACACCATCATAGTTACTTATTAAATCATGCCAATACATACTAATGACCAACTAATTCAATATGGAGTCATTAAATAACCGATTAGGTTCTTAATGCGCCACATCAAAAAGTTTGTTAAACTTTATTATTCATTATTGATAATAAGATGAAATTATAAGAATATATATTCATTTTGTTTCTTGAAAGTGTGAAGTAATGATAAATTAGTTTCTAAAAGATGAAAATTCAAATTTAGTCATTGAATGTGGATAAAATGTGACATATTAGTGTTCTATAAATAATTTAATGACAGACTGAACCCTATATTTTATAACTTAATGTCAAATTGATTATCAAAATATATAATTTATTGTCAAATTGGTCATCAAATATTTAAACTTAATGAAAAATTGATTTCACAAATTTGAACCAATCTGTTGCATTTTTTACATATTCAGATACTAAACTTAAATTTTTCATCTTTTAAAGATCAATTTATTATCATCTCATACTTTAATATATCAAAATGAATATTTACCAAATTGTAAATAGGTTAACAAGTTCAAAAATTAAATCATAGACATGAACACTTTTTTTGTTTGGATGATATGTGAAAGGAAATACGGGAATGAAAGGAAAAAATAAAATAAAATAAAAATGAGAAAGAAAATTAGGATGGAATTTTTTTTATAAGATTTATCCATTATTTATTTATTTTAAACTAGAAAATATTTTTTCCCGTTTTCTTTTCTCTATCTAAACATAGGGTGAGGGTATGAAGGATTAAAACTAAACAAGTGTTACTTTTTTTTGCCGGTGAAGTTCTGTTTACGAAACAAGTACTGTTACTTTCAAAGAATAAACATGTATTTATTTAAAAAATCTAAATTTCACATTTTATTCAATATCTTTTATTTCTCCAACGAGGAATTGTTAAGAATGTCACTGCTAAAATATAGAATTTTTAGATTTAATAATACCCATGAAACGGGCGATGGGGCATAGTTGTGACATTTGTTGTTCACAAAATCAATTTACACAATTTTTTTTTCCATCGGCTGAGTCAGCTGCTTTTTACGACATTAAATTTTTTAACATGTGTGAAACTATATTAACATCACAATTAATCTTATAAATAATAATTATTTTCATGCATCCGGTAAACTTAGTTCATATATTTATCACAAGTTAAGTACGGTCAACACTTCCTTAATTACAAATATATCTCTCTTGCTAAAAAAAATTGTGTAAATTATTATTATTATTATTATTATTATTATTATTATTATTATTATTATATCACATCAAATAAATGAAACACAAGGTACATAAAAGGAGGCAGAAAATGAAAGGGGTGAAAGTTCTGAACAGAGACGGTCATGGTGGACTAATCAAATTGAACAAGAGTGTAAGAAAGAAACTCGCTTTTATTATGCCTTAGCTTCCTTTCTTCATTGATTAAATAGAGTATACTTCTCTTTTAAATCCCACATTCCCCTCCTTAGTTACATCAAAATTTCCCGCTTTCATTTTCTTCTCCCTTTCTTCATTCAACAACATCTCTGTCAATTAAAATTCCCTGTCTCTCTCTCTCTCTCTCTCTCTCTCTCTCTTTTGTTCTCGGTAACACACATTTATACTCACGTGTTCTGTTCTTTGCCATCTGGGTCTGTTGTTGCTGTCTCATTCTGTTCCTAGGACTCAGCTGTCGATCTTTGACACAAATGGGGTTGTGAGTTTTCCGGGAAAGTTTCTACCTTGATTGTTGTTTCCTCTGTAGGATTAAGGTAAACATGATGGGTATGATGAAACTTTGCATCTTTGTGTATTTCACCCTGATGATCACGATGGGTTGTTATGGTGTCACAAACCCGAATGATCTCAAAATTCTGAATGATTTCAGAAAAAGAATGAAGAATCCAGAGCTTCTCAAATGGCCAGACAATGGAAATGACCCTTGTGGCCCTCCTTCGTGGCCTTATGTGTACTGTTCTGGAGGGAGAGTCACTCAGATTCAGACCAAGAATCTTGGTCTTGAAGGATCATTGCCTCCAAACTTTAACCAGCTCTCAGAGCTTACGAATTTGGGTCTTCAACGCAACAACCTTAGTGGAACATTGCCTACTTTCAGTGGATTGTCTAATTTGGAATATGCTTTCTTGGATTACAATGGGTTTGATACAATCCCATCTGATTTCTTCAATGGACTCAACAGCATCAAGTTCTTGTCTTTGGAGGTAAACCCTTTGAATGCTACCACAGGGTGGTATTTTCCTAAGGACTTAGAAAATTCAGTGCAATTGACCAATCTTTCTCTAGGGAATTGTAATTTGGTTGGAACATTGCCTGATTTCCTAGGCACATTGCCCTCTCTCCAAAATCTGAGGCTTTCAGGCAACAGATTGACTGGTGCAATTCCATCTAGTTTTAATCAGTCTTTAATCCAGGTTTTGTGGTTGAATGATCAAAAAGGAGGTGGGATGACAGGTCCTATTGATGTCATTGCTTCAATGACTTTCCTCAGACAGGTTTGGCTTCATGGAAACCAGTTCAGTGGGACAATTCCACAGAACATTGGAAATCTAACTTCCTTGCAGGAGCTCAACCTCAATAGCAATCAACTTGTTGGTTTGATTCCAGATTCCCTGGCAAATATGGACCTTCAGATACTGGTGTTAAACAATAACGGTTTCATGGGTCCAATACCTAAGTTTAAGGCTGCCAAAATATCTTATGATTCCAATTTATTTTCAGTCCAAGCCTGGGCTTGAATGTGCCCCTGAAGTTACTGCACTGCTGGATTTTCTCAATAATCTGAATTACCCTTCAGGTCTTGCTTCTAAATGGTCAGGCAATGATCCATGTGGAGAATCGTGGTTCGGATTGAGCTGCGGTCAGAATTCAAAGGTATCTATAATCAATTTGCCAAGACAACAGCTAAATGGTACACTGAGTCCCTCACTGGCTAAGTTAGATTCACTACTTGAAATAAGGCTTGCAGAGAATAGTATTACCGGCAAAGTTCCGAGTAATTTTACTGAATTGAAATCTTTGAGGTTGTTGGATTTAAGCGATAACAATGTTGAGCCACCACTGCCAAACTTTCATAGTGGTGTGGAGGTTATTATCGAGGGTAACCCTCGTCTTGGTAATCAACCTGTAAGTAGTCCCAGTCCCATGCCTATTACAAGCACACCACCTTCAAGTGCACAGCCTTCACCGCACAACCCGTCACCGTCACTGTCCCCACCATCCTCCCATATGCAACCTTCTCCAAGGCAGAGTCCAAGCTCGAATTCGAATCAGTCTAGTCCTGTCCGGTTAAAACCCCAGTCAAATGGCTTCAAAAGGTTCAAAACAGTAGCTATAGTTGCTGGAGCTGCAATCTTTGCATTTGTAGCTCTTTTGGTTACTTCTCTCTTCATATGTTGCTTGAAGAAGGAAAAAGCCTCCAATGTTGTGGTTCACACTAAAGATCCATCTTATCCAGAAAAGATGATTAAAGTTACAGTTATGGATAGCACCACCGGAAGCTTATCAACAAAGACAGGGATAGGTTCTCTGACCAACATTAGTGGTGAAACTGAGAGCTCTCATGTAATTGAGGATGGAAATATTGCCATCTCTATTCAAGATCTACGCAAGGTCACCAACAACTTTGCTTCAGAAAATGAGCTAGGCCATGGTGGGTTTGGAACTGTTTACAAGGGTGAGCTAGAAAATGGCATAAAAATAGCAGTGAAGAGAATGGAGTGTGGAGCTGTTAGCAGTAGAGCACTGGAGGAGTTTCAAGCTGAAATAGGTGTTCTTTCCAAGGTCCGGCACCGGCATTTGGTATCCCTGCTCGGCTATTCCATTGAAGGATATGAAAGACTTTTGGTTTATGAATATATGCCTATGGGTGCTCTAAGCAGGCATCTTTTTCATTGGAAAAACTTGAAATTGGAGCCATTGTCGCTGTCACATAGGCTTACAATAGCGCTTGATGTTGCTAGAGCGATGGAATACCTTCATGGTCTTGCACGCCAAACCTTCATCCATCGAGACCTCAAGTCTTCTAATATTCTACTGGGTGATGATTTTCGTGCAAAAGTTTCTGATTTCGGTCTAGTGAAACTTGCCCCAGATGGCGAGAAGTCTGTGGCAACAAAGCTTGCTGGAACATTTGGATACCTTGCCCCTGAATATGCAGGTATGTCTTTTCTGTAACCTTGAAACAGTTATTGAAATTGACCCTGATAGCATGTTTTGGTGGCAATGACCATGTTGATCTCTCGGTAGTTGTTGGTTTATTTCAGTTAGGATATCCTTAAAATAAAATACGTCCAAGTATAAAGTGTACAAATAAGAGGTCAAGTTTTCATTGTTTGTTCATTTTTTTAGGAATATGCAGATTAATTTAATAGTGCTTTATTAACATGCTGTTTGGTCTTTTCTATGTTGTCAGGCATGCTCTGTTCCTTCAGTTGCTAAAAGCATAAAACTGTTTTTTCAAGCCCCAAGGCAACTAATTACTTAAAATATGCTGTTTTGTATTTATCTATTCTGCAAGTAGTGTTTGCACACATTATTTTAATCAGTTAACAAGAAAATGATGTCTAACTATATGTATGTGTTCACATGTGAGTTCAATACTACAGAATTTGTAAGCAATATGATCTTCAAATCCTTGTATAAATATAAATGTGATTGAATTGAATCTCTACATTTCTTGAACTTCTCTGGTATAAGTTTGATGCATCTAGCTTCCCACACTAATATAAGCTTCTGTGAGTTGCAGTGATGGGGAAAATCACCACTAAAGTTGACGTTTTCAGCTACGGTGTGGTCTTGATGGAACTTCTGACCGGACTAATGGCTCTTGACGAGAGCCGGTCGGAGGAAAGCCGATACCTAGCGGAATGGTTTTGGCAAATCAAATCGTGCAAAGAAACGCTTATGGCTGCCATTGATCCAGCTCTTGAAGCAAGCGAAGAGACTTTTGAGAGCATTTCCATTGTGGCCGAACTCGCCGGACACTGCACTTCCAGGGATGCAAGTCATAGGCCTGATATGAGCCATGCAGTTGGCGTTCTATCCGCATTAGTGGAAAAATGGCGACCGGTTGATGAAGAATTTGATTATGGCTCTGGCATCGACTTCACTCAACCACTTCCCCAGTTGCTGAAAGCTTGGAAGGAATCAGAAGGCAAAGAATCAAGCTATACAAGTGCACACAGTGAAGGAAGCATACCAGCTAGGCCTACTGGTTTTGCAGACTCTTTTACTTCTGCTGATGCAAGATGATTTGGATTGGAGGTAACTCCAGTGCAATTTGTGGGTCTTGTTACTTGGTCTTAACTAATAAAATTCACTTTATATTGGCCATTTCTGTGGTGGCAGCATATAATTTATTTGTTTCTAAGTTTTTGTCTTTGGACTTTTAGAGAATACAGGTATGGAGATGGAGATCAACATCAACAACATCATCTTTAATCCAAGTTAATTGGGGTCAGTGATAAATAAACTCAATGATAAATCGAAAATAAAACAAAGAAAGAGAAAGGGAGAGGAGAAGAAAAAAATGAAAAAAGGCGAAAGAGAGGAAAAATAAATTAAAATAAATGAGGGATGAAAGGAGGAGGAAAGAAGAGGAAAGTAACTAAAAAAGGGAACAACTTAAAACATAAAACTACTAATGGGTTTAATCCTCCACCAAGCTTATAGTTTTTCTCCACTCCGTCCTAAGACATATCGTCCGCCAATCTATATCTCACTCCATTAGGTCTTGTTTAATTACCTTTTCTCAGGTAAGTTTCGGTCGACCACTATCTCTGTTTGTGTCGAGCTCTTGGTAACAATCTCTTGTTCTTAGGGGAGCACCCAATTGTCGTCTCATAACATACCCAAATCATCTCAATCTATGCTCCCTTATCTTTTCACATACCGGTACGACTAATATCTTTCTTCGAATATCCTCATTTCTTATCTTATCCATCTTATTATAACCACACATTCACCTTAACATTCTCATTTCTGCTACCCCTATTTTATGTTCATGATGCCCATGTGCTAGTCAACATTCTGTTCCATATAATATTGTCGATCTTACAGTTATTCTATAGAATTTTCCTTTTAGCTTAAGGAGAATTTTGCGATCATACAAAAATCCTGATGCAGTCCTTCATTTCATCCATCCTATTCTGATTCTATGATTTACATCCTCATCAATCTCACCACCTTTTTGTAAAATTGATCCCAAGTATCTAAAAACATTTTACTTGGGTACCTCTTGACCAAGTATATGAACTCTGTTTTGATTATCATCTCTTATGTGTGAAAACTCACACTTCATGTACTCCGTCTTGCTCTTGGTTATCGTGAATCCTTTAGACTCCAAAGTGTTTTTCCACAATTCTAGTTTCCTATTAACACCATCTTTGATCTCATCAATAAGCACGATATCATCTGCAAAAAGCATACATCATGACACTTTCTCTTGAATATCTCTTGTTAGTTCATCCATCACTAAGACAAAGAGATAAGGACTAAGAGCTGAACATTGGTAAACACCTACCGTGATAGGGAAATACCTTTGTTACGGATTCTATAAATGGGCTTTGTGATTAGGTCCATTGAGGAGTAATGGACTATTGGCCTTAACTGAAAGTTAAATCGTGGACCTTGACAACTTCAAAGATCATGGTACCAAACGCTTAGAGATCTCGGCCGTGATTATCGGGAAAAATATGCAACTGACCAAGAGGTAAGTGCAGTATAAATAAAAGATATTTTCAGAGGAAAAGATACACACATTCTCATTCTCTCTTATTTCCCTTCACACTGTGAACACACCACACCCCACTGATTGAGTATTGCTTTGTGCATAGTGATCGTCTTCTAAAAGTATTTTTTTCATATAAATACCTTAAGAGAGAGCTTGATCCAACATTAAATTACCACATCCTTGCTAGACATTTCTGTTCGCAAACAACAGAACATTGGCGCCATCTGTGGGGATTGTAAAATTCAAATCCCATGATTCATGATGGTTAACACCAGAAGCAACCGGTCTCTACCACCACGTTCTGACGTGCCGGGAAGAGGAGAATTACCACCTGACAATCAGAACGTGGTTCACCATGAAGATTTGCACGTGACTGATGCAATTTCAGATTCAGCCTCGTCTCCTGCTCCAACGGGACGAGTAATTTGTGATGCTCATAAACCAAACCCGGTTCAACATCCAGTGGCTATGGCAGCCCACTAATCGAAGCCGGTTGAACGTTTAGTGAGTAACGCTCTAAATTCGATCCTAGCTCGAATTGAGAGTATGGAGAAAAGATATGCTTTTCAGAGGTAGGAGGATATTAGAAACATTACGCTTCAGATTGAGGAACGAAATGAGGAATGAAAACGTGAGGAAGAACAACACATACAACGCATGGAACAACGTCTAAGGAATATAGAGACCTCAGACCATAACGAGAATCACGGATGTCAGAATAGTCACGCAGCTAGGAACGAGATGAGTCTCCAGGCACATCAGGTCCTGGTTGTTCCTGCGAATTATCCCGGTAATTCGGAAGAACCGATTAGCTGATTTGAAATCGGGGGATCATCTCGAGTGAACCTTCGGAATGGAAAACCGGTGCGTCATGACAGTAAGAATGTGGAGAATGCAAAACTGGTAGTTCCAAATCAACCAATCAACCCCAGGATGAAGCAGCCAGCATACCAGCCTCGGATAGAAGATCAGAATATTGCCATTGAATCTACATCCCGGATAAGGAGAGAAGGAGGAATATATCAAAGGAAATACAGTAGAGGACAACACAACAATAGTCCTTTCACTGATGAGATAGTTAATGTTTGGTATTTAGATGATTTTGATGGTTCCTTTTTGTCAAAATATGATGGAACCCAGGATCCGCAGGTGCACATCGATGAATTCGATATGCAAATGTGTATTCGAGGAATCGACGAGCCGATAATCTCTCGGATTTTTGTCACTACTCTGACTGGAGTCGTCCAAACATGGTTCTATACCTTGCCTTTGCTGTGGATTCGTAACTTTGAAGATTTTGACCAAAGGTTTTTGCTGAATTTTGAGACCAGCAAAAAACAACCGAAGTTCGAGTTCGCACTCGGTAAGATACATCAACAACCCGGAGAAACGTTACGAAGGAACCTCCTATTTTATATTTTACGAAGGAGGACATGGAAGATGTGGTGCCGGGTCACGAGGATGACCTAGTAATTATTGGAACGCTGGCCAATTGTCGAGTTAAAAGAATGTTTGTATAGCAGTTCTGCAGACATCATCTTATGGAGTGCGTTCAAAAAGATGAATTTGGACGAGCAGGACTTGAAGCCTTGTAAGACGATGTTGATAGGCTAGGAAATAACAGTCTTAAAGGTTCTATTGACTTGCGGATGACATTAGTAACCAAGTATGCGTTCAAGTCGGAAAGAGTCAGGTTTGTTGTGGCCGATTTCCCTTCATCGTACAATATTATCTTGGGAAGACCAACTATCCATAAGTGGGATATGTTGATGTCTACCAAACATCTGAAGAAAAAATTTGTAGGGAACAAGGACCAGGTGGTGACAATCCGCGGGGACCAAAAAGAATCTCGACAATAAACATGGTAGAGCTCGACATGAGAGAAAGTTCTGAAGAATGGAGACCGGAACCAGTTGAAGGTGTGGAAGAAGTGCAGATAGGAAACCAATCGTGTCAAATTACTAAGATTGGAAAAATGGTGGATGCAAATATCAGGGTCAAACTCATGGAATGCCTCAGAAGGAACCAGGACGTGTTCGCTTGGAAAACATTAGAAATAGTGGGCATAGATCCGACATTTTGTTGCCACAAATTATCCATATACCCTGAATCAAAGCCCGATCCAACAAAAAAATGGAAGCTTGGCCCTGAAAGAACTCAAGCATTGGCCACGCACATCAACGAGTTGTTAGAAGTCGGGTTCATACGAGAAATTCAATACACCACATGGTTATCCAATGTAGTCATGGTCCGGAAATCTAATGGCAAATGGAGAGTATGTACGGATTACACTGATTTAAACAAGGTATGTCCTAAGGATGTCTATCCAATGCCGAATATCGATCAACTCATGGATAACTCGTCCGGGTTCCAGCTATTATCGTTCATGGACGCTTACTTGGGGTATAACCAGATAGCCATGTACCCAGCTGATCAGGAAGAAATGACTTTCATAGGTGACAAGGCAAACTATTGTTATAATGTGATGCCTTTCGGGTTGAAGAATGTAGGGGCCACATACCAAAGGATGATAAATAAAGTCTTCGAGTCCCAACTCGGTCAAAATATCGAAGTTTACATAGATGATATGATCATGAAGACAACCACTATGGAAGACCATATAAAAGATTTGGAAGAAACATTTTGCAGGTTAAGAGAATATAATATTCGCTTAAATCCGCTTAAATGTGTGTTTGGGGTTTCGGCCGGGAAGTTCCTGGGTTTCATGCTAACCCATAGAGGAATCGAAGCAAACCCGGATAAATGTAAGGCCGTGTTGGATATGCAATTTCCAACAAGTAAAAAAGAGATCCAACAACTGATGGGAAGATTGGCCGCTTTAACGCGCTTTCTTCCTAAATCAGCAGAGAAGGCGCTCCCTTTCTTTAAGCTACTAAAGAAAGAAGTCGTTGTAGGATGGGACTCGGATTGCGAGGCTGCATTCACCGAAGTAAAGAGATGCTTAGCCTCTCCTCCTCTATTGTCAAAACCGGAGCCCGAAGAGATATTAATTTTATACTTATCGGTTGGAGATGAAGCGGTTAGCGCGATATTGGTAAGGGAAGCCTTAAAAACACAAAAACCTGTCTATTTCGTAAGCCGGGCCCTCCGAAATTCCAAGCTACGGTTCCAAAGGCTGGAGAAGGTGGCTTTGGCCCTGCTAGTAGTCGTAAAGAAGCTTCGCTCGTACTTCCAAAGCCATACGATCGTTGTCAGAACCAGTCAGCCAATTCGACAAGTATTGCACAAGCCGGACTTTGCCAGGAGGATGATAAACTGGGCGATACAAGGCATGCTATTAAATCCCAAGCTTTGGCGGATTTCGTTATGGAACTAACTCCGGTTATATGAGATACAGAGAACTGTTGGAAGTTGTATGTTGATGGATCATCTAATATGAAAGCAAGCGGAGCCGGGGTCATCATTGAAAATTCGAAAGGGGTGGCTATTGAGCAATCTCTTCAATTAAATTTCCCAACATCGAATAATCAGGCAGAGTATGAAGCATTAATAGTTGGGTTACTACAGGATAAGGAATAGGGAACAAAGAAAATAAAGGTGTTCATCGATTCTCAGCTCGTCACAACCCAGATCGAGGGGTGCTACCAAGTGAAGGGGCCATTGTTGGCCAAATATTTGACGGTGGTGAAGGAGATAATTGTTGATTTTGATGAAGTAATGGTGAGCCATATTCCTAGAGAAGAAAATGCAAGCGCCGACATCCTGTCGAAATTGGCAAGTACCAAGAGCCTGGGTAACCACCAGACCGTGATTCAGTAGGAAATTTCTAGACCAACCTGTGTGATGATAATCTCGTCGGCGGAAGACTGGAGAAGGCTGATGATTGATTATCTGGAAAGGGGTATACTGCCGGACGACGTGATGGAAGCCAAGAAACTTGTACGTGATGCAGTCATGTACGTAAGGCACTAGCAAGGAAGGCTTTGGGAGCCAGATACTATTGGTCGACAATGGAAGCTGATTCTGCAAGTCACGTCAGAAAATGCGAAAGTTGTTAGAAACATGACAAGCTGCTATGGTCCCCTCCCACCGAGTTGCAGTTTATTTAAGCTCCATGACCCTTTTTTAAGTGGGGAATGGATTTGTTGGGGTCGTTCAAAGCAGCAGAACGGCAGTTAAAATGGCTAATAATGGCAGTAGATTACTCCACAAAGTGGATCGAGGCGGAACCTCTCGCCACCATTACGTCGGCTCGAGTGCAGAGATTTTTTGAACGAAACATCATTTTCAGCTTTGGATCCCAGGTGAGGTTGTAACTGATAATGGAACTCAATTCACTGATAGGCATTTTCAGGAAATGATGGCCGGGTTCCGAATCAAGCATTACTTTTCTTCAGTAGAACACTCGCAATCTAACGAACAAGCTGAAGCAGCAAATAAAGTAACTGTTGAAGGATTGTGAAAGCGTATACATTATGCCGACTCGAGTTGGGTAGAGCAGCTTTATTGTGTATTGTGGGGACACAGAACCATGGCCATTGAGTTGAATCTGACGGATGAGATCCGGGTTGAGGCCCATTCACAGGATCTGCTAGCAAAACAGCGGGCAGCCACGAAGTATAACAAGAAAGTGAAGCCGAGGTGTTTTGAACAAGGTGACCTAGTGCTTCAGAGGGCGGATATCGAAAATAAAAATGCTCGAGAGGGGAAGCTAGCAGCTAGCTGGGAGGGACCATACTGGATTTCATAGAAGCTCGGACAAGGAACTTACATGTTGGAAACCCTTGATGAAAAGGCAATCAAACTAACTTGGAATGCGAACAAATTGAAAATATATTACAGCTAGTCCCGGATTAGATGAAAGGAGTAATAAGCCATATGACAAAATAAGTATTTGTGTTCTGTGTTGCAATTAACAAATATAATTACGTGATTCATGTGTTTCTCTTTTATTGAGAGTATGAGCCGGGAAACAATAATTTTTCAACCACGTTCATATGGTTCTCTTTCGTCAAGATCATGAGTCATTTTGTAATTTAATTGATTAATCGATTATGGAATCTGCTTCATGTATGTTTCTTTTATTGAGAGTATGAGTCGGGGTACAATAATCCGTTAACCACGTGTTCATATGGTTCTCTTTCATCGAGACCATGAATTGTTTGTAATCCGATTGATTAATCGTTTATGAAAATTCTGGTTTCCTTTGGTGAAATTACCAATTTCATTTATAATTCACCTATGTTTCTTTTATAAAGAGTATGAACCACGGTGCAATAAAGCTTTCAACCCGGAATTCATATTGTTCTCGTTCATTGAGGTCATGAGTTGTCATATAATTCGATTGTTAAACGTTTTATGTAAGTTGTCAATCAATAAGGTATCTTGATCTTTACGAAGAGATCGTGAACTTATTTGAGTAAAGTTGCTTACAAGTTAATAAAAATACGAGGTATCGTGATTAATCCCGGCAAAGAATGACACGTTATTATAACCCTGATCAGGTTGAAATGTAGGACCGTTAATGATAAGAGTTAATGTTCACACGTGGCATGTTAACCGTTGTTAGGATCAAGTCCAGGTAAGACAACCTGGAATGTATCAGAGAACACTCTGTGTTATAAATAATTGGTCGTTGAAACCAAATGAATATTTATTTAGCGTGTGTAAGATATTATTTTCGGCCGAAAGTCATGATATGAATTCGGATTGGTATGGTTACACGCGTAAACGAATTATCAAAAGACCACGTGGATTTCAAGTAAACTTGGGTGCAACCTGACAATGTTTTAAAGACAATGTTTTAAAAACTGTATAAGAAAAGTTACAAGACATTAAAACCGGAATCCCTACCCTTCGCACACTTATGTCGTTGGGGTTTGAGCTTGAATGGTAGAAGTCACCTCTTCTTCATGTGGCAAATCCTCTTCCATTGGGATGATTGAATCTTCACAACGGGATGGAGGGACAAGTTTGTCGCCGTCCACATAGGCTTTAAAGTGCATGCCTGTGGTATTCAGCTCAAGCCCCGGGTTCAGACAACGTATTTGGTCCAATGTATTGGTGAATGATTCCTCCGCCGTCATAGCCAATGCCTCCCTCATCTCAGTAGCCTCCATCTCGGCCTTATGCAGCTTGGATTCAGCTTCCTCACGCTCATGTTGGGCTTTTTCCAAAGCTGTCTTCAGTTCATTAAAGTGCCCGATCATGAGTGCATGCTTTTTTCGGGCCGTTTCCAAAGTTGACTGGGCACCCTCAGTGGCATCCAACGCAACTTGGAGTTCTTGGCTGAGGGAGGAGTGATATCTTGCGATGCAAGAAGTGTTGATTTGAGGGGGAGTTACTTGAAGCATGAAGAGAATTGAAGACATGGAAATGTTTTGGGCTTTCAACATGTTTGAAGATTTGAAGAAAAAAGCTTGTGATTAAATGTGAAAGGAAGGAAGTTTTCTGATGATCCAAGTCACTGCATTCATATCATTCATAAGCATTTAGGATTAAATCACAAAGGCATTAAGTAATTGTTTTGAATCTTGAAATAAGCTAAGTGTTTTTTGGAAAAACAGCATTGCACTGATTTAATCGATTAAATTAAGCAAAGAATCGATTATTTTGTTCTTGAAGCTTTCTGGAAAATTCTCAAGAACAGTTTAATCGATTACACTATCGGATTAATCGATTATTTTAACTTAGTATATTCAGAATCTGCCATAGTGATCTCTTTAATCGATTACTACTAATCTGTAATCGATTACATTACTCATACAATTTATATCATCACTCTGGCTTAATCGATTACCAATTAATGTAATTGATTATGTAGTTCAAACAAGTTTTTCATAATTTCGGATATAATCGATTACCATTTATTGTAATCGATTACCCAGTACATTTATGATTATGCATACTTCAGATTTAATCGATTACCAATTATTGTAATCGATTACATAGTACATCCATGTTTATACATATTTCGGACTTAATCGATTACACGTCGGGATAATCGATTAAATTGCTCGTTGTAGTTACCCAGAATTCTTATGAACATTTTAATCGATTACAGGAGCGTATACAATCGATTATATATGCTAAATAATCGATTACAGGAGCACCTTTAATCGATTACAAGCGTTTACAAAAATTATTATAAATAGAACCATTGCTCAGCTGATTTCCTAACTTGAGTATTTCAAAGTTTGAGCGTTCAAAAGGTTTCTAAACATTCTCTAAGTGATTTTTCTGGGTTCACAAAGCTCTTGCTTCCATTAAACTCTTATGGGTGTTTAAGGATTGAGTGAAGCAAGATTTTCTTTTCAAAGATCAAGGAAAGCCATGTTCTGAATTTGTTGCTTGCATTAACATGGTAAATTCATTCCATGCATATCAATCTTTGGATCATCAGGTGATTTCTTTCCTTAATCTTTGAGTGCTGTAATTTTCTGTTGAAACTTGTATTGACTTGTCTATTGTATTTTGGGTTCTTGCTTGTATTTTAGAGATAGTGTTTCTCTAAGGGTTGCTGGGTAATGTTCTCAGCTGTGTTTGGTCTCTAAGGATCTAATAGGGTTTTAGATCTCTGAACTTTATCTAGGGTTGATAAAGAGAGACTTGTAAGAATCTTGTAAGAACTAAAATTTGCAATAGTGGAACTCTACTCTAGTGTTGAGTAGAAGAAAACTGGATGTAGCTTCATAGTGTTTGAAGTGAACCAGTATAATTCCTTGTGCGTTTGTTTAATTCTGCATATTTGATTGTTTTATGTGAATTCTTATTAACTACTTGATTCTTGAAGCATTACATCTCTTGGGTTGATTCTTGGATAAAGGTACTTGGTTGTGTTTGTGATAAAGATCCAAAAGGGCAAAAACTCTGATTTTGATTAATAAATTTTTAAATTACTAAGGCTAACCAATTCACCCCCCCTCTTGGTTAAGTGTGAAGTTTTCCTAAATTTTACAAGAAGCTCTTGGTGGGTTTTTCGAGTCTCTTCTGTTAGGAATGATGAAGAATCAAGTTGAGGAAGATCATGAAGAATCAAGTTTAGGATGATCACAAGTTTTGATTTTACATGCCCACTCAAATTGATGACATATATATTTTGTTCAAAGCTTGGTTCAAGAAGTTATTATCTCTTATTCCTCACATAGGTTGATTAAGCCATGCATACATTCATTCATTAATTCATGATTAAGTCATATGAATTAGTAATCAGTTGATATGACATTAAGGCATTGAGAATTTCATAAAAAGTATTTTTCATTGTTTTAATCGATTACCAATATGATATAATCGATTAAAAGCATGTAAACAGAACTGCATATTTTCATATGAACACTTTAATCGATTACCAATAATTCGTAATCGATTACACTAATTTGACTGTGTTAGAGTCATTCTGTGATAATCGATTACTTCACGGAATAATCGATTATCTGTGTATCTGCATAATTTTCAGAAGCATTTTTATCTGGTTTAATCGATTACCAGATTATTTTAATCGATTAAATATGCTTTGATAAGTTTTTCACACTTCCTGTGATAATCGATTATTTGAGGCATTAATCGATTGCATTAGTGTATCAGAAAATCCTGACCTCCTGGAATAATTGATTACGACATGAGTTAATCGATTATTTGTTCTTGAGATTTTTTCCAGATTTTTGATGAACACTTTAATCGATTATTTTAGAACTTTAATCGATTACATGAGTTAAAATAATCGATTACACTTATGAAATAATCGATTACAGGTAGTTAATTCTATTTTTTTTATAAATAGAAGGAACTCATTCTGTTTGAGAGAGTTCTGAGTTTTCGAACAAGCCTTGTGAAAATCACTTTCTGAGTATTCTTAAATCACCAAGGCTCATAAGAAACAAAAATTCTTAGTAGATTCAAGAATCATGAAGACATTCATTTGTTGAGTCATCTACTTCATGAGAAGCTATTGTTGAAGCAATTTTTGTCAAAAGAATTCATCAAGAAAGATCATGGCATTCATTCTCAATCTAGTTTGATCATTTGAATTCGTTCATTGCATTGAGGATATTGAGGTGATATCTTTCTTGAATCAATTTCATTGTTGTTTTTGATTAAAACTATATGTTTTGTTGTTGTTTGTTCATATAACAAATTGTAATCTTTAAAGCATTGCTAGATAGGTTTCTAGTAGCTAGAACAGAGAGAGGATCTCTGGTTCTTAGATCTTTTGAAAAGTCTATAGGTTTAAATTTTGAATTTTATCTAGGGAGGGTAAGAGAGATCTTTGTTTGCTTGTAAAGATACTATGTTTGTTATAGTGGAAACTCTAATCAAGGCTGATTAGAAGTAAAACTGGATGTAGCCTTCGGGGTTGAGAGGTGAACCAGTATAAAGCTTGTGTGTATTTGTATATTTCTGTTCATACTCATATTGTTCTTGAAGTATTATGCTTGTTCATATCACAAGATTGGTTATAGCTCAAGAGTGGTCTGATTGAGATAAAAGTTGTTTTTAAAATTAGATTTCTTATTTGGGGTAAGATACGATCTTCTTTCAAAGACTTTCGCTGTTATTAAAATTTGTTTTAAATTTTAGAAACTCTGAGGTAAAACTAGTTCACCACCCTCTTGGTTATTTGCATAAGTGTTCATTCTATTTTCAATTGGCATCAAGAGCTGGTTCTTGTAATTTGCTCAAGATCTTTTCAAATTCAGTACAATGAATACTAATCAAATAACTTTCAAAGAGGGAGCCTCATTGAATAGACCTCCTTTATTTGAAGGGGAACATTTTAAGTTTTGGAAGAGTAGGATGCAAATCTTTATCCAATCAAACGACCCGGGAGCTTGGAATAGTATTGAAAAAGGACCTTACATTCCAACCAAGTGATGCATGGAGCTCATCCAATAGCTTGTCTTGCTTAGTCTTCAAAGTGGCTAAACTTTGAACCAAGGCGGCACACTTCAAGCCATTTTCTTGGATAACGTTGAGCTCTTTCAAGTTATCATGGGAAAGAGGGCTCAAATCTGAGAAGCGCTTTAGAGCCTTGATAACGCAAACCACTTCCTCATCAACTCCTTTCTCCCAAAGGCGGCCCGGTCCCGAAGCTATGGCCGAAGGAGGAACAATAGAAGTATGGGGTGGAGGGGGAGGTTCGAAAGACGCAGTTCCCGGTGCCGCAGAAGGTTCCGGGGTGCTTTGGGCTGTTGGGGTCACCTCTAACTGAGCCACATCCGCGATCTTTTGTTTTTTCTTCTTACATCCCCCAATGTAGTTAAGATAACCGGGAGGCTGCAGTCGCTTGGCAGGGTTAGCACGCTTGGTGGGCGGTTGTCTTGGCTTGGCAGCGAGATTGGCCGAAACAATCGTCAGAGCAGCAGAATCTGAGATCGGGGCTGCATCAGATGCAGTGGGAGCCGGGGCAGCGGGTTGTGGTCCCATATTATCAACTACAAACCGAAATAAAATAGCTAGAGCAGATTAAATTATACATCACAAATCAAAGTTCGATATGTCCATACTCTATTCAATGGAGAACCCGAAATGATAATCGTGAATATAAGAAGCAATATTTAGCAGTTCGTGTGCTTCCCTATATGTCGCAATCTGGGTCATTGACGAAGCATCGGAATCCGACAGGTCGGTTTCTTCGAAACAGTAAGAGGACAATGGAAATTCGTGATGAGTGTGGGTCCAATAGAGTGAAAATTTCCACTCTACATCCTGAGACTCCGGGGAGGAAAGAAAGAAAGGCTATTTGCTGGGTTTGGCAATAACCTTAAAGTATTTGATGTTGAAATGTTTAAACGATTATGTATAGACAATGAATAGTTTACGATCCGAATGACCCCGGATGGAAGTCCATCCTTTTTTGTTGGGGGGTTCCCTACCCATCCTAGAGGTATGTACAGTAAAATAATAAAAGAAAAGGTGAACTGTACAAGGAACTCCTAAATGCTGATAGAAAAGTTCAAAGGATTGGATAAAACCCCAGCTGTTGGGATGAAGTTGTGATAGAGCTAAATTTAGGTGGTTCAGGACTTGCATTTGAAAATCTGAAAAGGGGAAGTGAATACCTAAACAGGTAGTTACATCTTTGTAGAAAAAGAAGAAATTGCGCTCATTCCCTTCCCTGAATGAACAGATGGGTTCGTCCGGGTCAGGGGCGCGGACGCAAAACCATCTTGATTTCCAACCGGGAGCGCAACAATGCTTCCCGGGTCTAGATCGGAAAGGGTTCATGGGTAACCCATGGAAATTTGTCGGCTAAAGCAGAAGAGGGAAAGTTAAAATGTGACCTAGGAGATTGAAATTCAGCAACTAATTCTGATTGGGAGGGATCCATAATTACCTACGTCAAAGAAAAAAGTCACAGTTAGTACAGCAACGACATACCTAGAGAAATATTGATTATGCGAGGTGGTGAAGGATCATCCGGGATGATAATGACGTCCTCAGGCTTCCCGGCACTGGGGCCAAGGATAGGAGGATCGCTCGATTCCCTAATTGCAATCTGCCAAGAAGGGTTTGCTTTTGGTACAAGAAACGGGTTGTGTTGGCATGATCCAAGTATAGAATCAGCCTTCGAATCGAACTCGGAATTTAAATATAATAGCTTTTTAGTAACAAGTCAAAGCATGGGTCAAATCGGGTTTCAAAAGAACAATCCAAGGAATTATTTTGTTCTAAGGACGATAATGGAGTATGGGGCACAGAGTTTAAAGTTAAAGAAGGATGATGTTCGGAAGAATTTCTAGATTCAGAGATTATATGAATCTTGGGGTTTGAAATCTTGGGTTTATTTGTGCTGGTTTTCTTTGTGGCATTGGAACCACTAGAGGTCCCCCCGTAAGAAATCTTTCTCCCTTTCTTCTTCTGAAAGGGGAAATCCGAAGAGCCAATATCCAGTTTTGCACGGAACTATTTTGCGCAAATGTGCTTTTTCTTCAAGTGTAAGTTTCATTTTGAAAAGATGAAATAGGATTTAAAGAAAGGGTGAAAATGATGAATGAAGAAAACAACTCAAGAACAGAAACAAACCCATAAGAAAGAAGGGACAAAGCAAAAGTTACAAAAGTAATGCACGATTACAACGGTGACAAGAGGAAGAATAAAATTATAATATACGATGAAATTGTAAATGAAAGAAAGAAGTTTATGGTAGTGAAGATACCTGGTAGAAGAGAAATATGGGAAGAGTTTGGTGGTGAAAATAGATGAACAATAGAGGAGAGAATGCGCAAATGCAGAGAAAAGCTGGCGGAGGAAAATGAGCGTATACTACCTACGATAGGTAATGAGTAGAAGAAATGAAATTTGAAAGAGAATTTGAAATATAAAGTGAAAATATAATGAACACTTATGCAAATAACCAAGAGGGGGGGTGAATTGGTTTTACTTTAGAGTTTTTAAAATTTAAAACAAATTTCAAACATAGCGAAAGTCTTTGAAAGAAGGATCGTATCTTAAACCAATTAAGAAATCAAACTTTTAGAATCAACCTTTGTCTCAATCAAACCACTCTTGAGCTATAACCACACTTGTGATATGAACAAACATAATACTTCAAGAACAATATGAATATGAATAGAAAAATTCAATCACACACAAGATTTATACTGGTTCACCTTTCAACCCCGGAGGCTACATCCAGTTTACTTCTAATCAGCCTTGATTAGAGTTTCCACTATAACAAATACAATATCTTTACAAGCTTACAAAGATCTCTCTTACCTTCCCTAGGTAAAATTCAAAATCTAAACCTATAGACTTTTCAAAAGATCTAAGAACCAGAGATCCTCTCTCTGTTCTAAACACTAGAAACCTATCTAGCAAAGCTTTAAAGATCACTATTTGTTATATGAACAAACAACAACAAAACAAACAATTTTAATCAAAACATTCAAGCAATTAATTCAAGAAAGATATCACCTCAATTTTCTCAGTGCAATGGACGAAATTAAATGATCAAACCAGACTGAGAATGAATGCCATGATCTTTCTTGGTGAAATCTTTTGACCAAAATGCTTGAACACAAACTTCACATGGAGTAGATGTCTCAACAAATGAAAATCTCCATGATTCTTGAATCTATTTCTAATCTTTGTTTCTAATATGCCTTGGTGACTTTAGAACTCTCAAAAAGTGATTTTCACAAGGCTTGTTCGAAAACTCAAGGAACTCACAAAACAGAATAAGCTCCTTCTATTTATAAAAAACAAAATTAACTGCCTGTAATCGATTATTCCGTTAATGTAATCGATTATTTTAACTCAAGTAATCGATTAAAATTCTAAAATAATCGATTAAAGTGTTCATCAGAAATCTGGAAAAAATCTCAAGAACAAATAATCGATTAACACTTATTGTAATTGATTATTCCAGGAGGTCAGGATTTTCTGATACACTAATGTAATCGATTAATGTCTCAAATAATTGATTATCACAGGAAGTGTAAAAAACTCATCAATGCTTATTTAATCAATTACAACAATCTGGTAATCGATTAAAACCAGATAAAATGCTTCTGTAAATTATGCAGAGACTTAGATAATCGATTATTCCGTAAAGTAATCGATTATCACAGAACGACTCTAACATAGTCAGACTAATTTAATCGATTACAAAATATTGGTAATCGATTAAAGTGTTCATATGACAATATGCAGTTCTGTCTATATGCATTTAATCGATTATATCATATTGGTAATCGATTAAAACAATGAAAAATACTTTTTATGAAAACCTTATTGCCTTAATGTCATACCAATTGATTAATGATTTCATATGACTTAATCATGAATTAATGAATGAATGAATGCATGAATCAATTAATCTAAGTGAGGAATGAGAGGCTTTAACTTCTTGAACCAAGCTTGAACAAATACAAATGCCATAAATTGAGTTGGCATGTAAAATTAAAACTTGTGATCTTCCTAAACTTGATTCTTCATGATCTTCGTCAACTTGATTCTTCATGATCTTCTTCATTTCTAACATAAAGAAGAAAATGTAACTGCCAGAAGCACGAAACGACATGGAGGTACAGTTGGCACAAATGAAACGTCGTGTAGGGGCAGATGAGTAAAATTCATTCACTAGTTGGGGGCAAAAAAGACATGTACATTCAAATGTCATGATTAAAGCGTGAAATGAAACGATGGCGCAATTAAATGCGCAGAATACACGTTACAGTTATGGATAAAACATAATGACGGCTTTTCACGACAACCTTCCTTATTCTAGTTGTGTGGAAATGAATCGACCAAAATGAACCCGGTGAAACAGTACCCCGATAGGGGTAAGGAAATGAATTGGCAAGAAGTATAATCCCGGTAGGGATGGCCGAGGTGAGATAAAGAATACCTCGACATGTGATGACCATTAAACGGTCAGCGAGGCGGATCAATTATTCAAGCTGTTGGGGAAAAGGTCAACCTATATGCATCCCGACTATCGAGAAACCTAGACAACCGGGCTGAGGGGGCAACTGTTACGGATTCTATAAATGAGTTTAGTGATCAGGTCCATTGAAGAGTAGAGGACTATTGGCCTTAATTGAAAGTTAGATTGTGGACCTTGACAGTTTCAAAGATCGTGGTACCAAACAAACAGTTAGAGATCTCGGCCGTGATTATCGGGGAAAATCTGCAACTGACCAAGAGGTAAGTGCAACATAAATAACAGATATTTTCAAAGGAAAAGATACACACATTCTCGTTCTCTCTTATTTCCATTCACACTGTGCACACACCCCACCCCTTGGTTGAGTATTGCTTCGTGAATAGTGTTCGTCTTCTGAAGGTATTTTTTCCATATAAATACCTTAAGAGAGAGCTTGATTCAACATTAAATTACCAGCATCCTTGCTGGACATTTATGTTCGTAAACAACAGAACAACCTTGATGTTCCACTATAAGCTTTCACATATGTAGTAGCCCCATCATACATATCCTTGATTGCATTAACATACTTTAATACTACCTTTTTCTTCTCAAGAGTCCACCATAAGACTTCTATTGGGACGCTATCATATGCTTTCTCAAGATCTATGAACACCATATGTAAATCTTTCTTCTTTTTCCTATAATTTTCCATTTATTGTCGCATCAAGAAAATAACTTACATGGTACATCTTCCTGGCATAAATTCAAATTGATTTACAGAAACCTTGGTCTCTCTACTTAAACGATGTTTAATAACTTTCTTCCATAACTTCATAGTATGACTCGTGAGCTTGATGTCCCTATAGTTAGAACAATTCTGAATATCTCCCTTGTTTTTGTAAACAGGCACAAATATACTTTTCCTCTAAGCATCAGACATCTTATTCCCAAGCCTCTTCACACTTCAATAAGGACGTCATTAGGTCCCAAAGCTTTATTATTCTTCATCATCTTTAAAGCCTCCTTAAATTTATGTGTATTAATTCTGCACATAAATCTTTTATTCAGATCATCAGAAACGTTTTCCAAATCCACCTCACTCTTATTGTCATTCTCATTAAAAAGTTTGTTAAAGTAGTTTAGCCATTTTTCGCTTACATTTTTATCCCTTACTAAAAGTTTTTTATTTTCATCTTTGATAGTATGGAGGTGTAGATAAAGAAATATTATTTTTATTCTTTTTATATTTGTTTCTAAGTTTTTTTTTTAGTGTCTATACAAATTCTAAAATCTATGAGTAACGAATCTTGGCTACAAGGTACGTTAATATTCATCAATAATGCTACATGTGTTATCCATGTTGTACGAGGCCAATTATTGTATTAAAAATGTTTGGCAATAGCATAAATTACAAATGTACTACCAAGTACAAATGAAATTGTCTAGTCAAAGAGCTTGATTGCTTAATTATTTTTCTACCGCAACATGAATGAATAGCATTTGATGACATTTCGCCAAGGAGTTACACAAATTTATTGTAACCCTTTTATATTTATTTCACAACTTGGCCATAGATGAAGAAGTGAAAACATTAGCGAATTTGGGTGGTGAAAAGTAAAGGTGCAAAACAAAGCAGAACACGAGAATGTCACATGCACATGCTCTCTTCTTAGTGCAAGTCTGTGAAGTGTTAAAGCTATTTAATTTAACCTTGTGTTGGACCACACTTATTGAATGGGTTGAGATCAAAGTTCGTGGATCGGGGGCAACCCAAAATGGCCACACATACGGATAAAATATATATATATTTTTTTTTTCATGGGGAGCTATATTCTATAGCATTAAAATTCATACTCACCACCAAACTTTCATCAAACTTTCATGATCTTATTTAAGGTACTGTCTCAAGATTTAGACCCTTAAACCCGTGGTGTGGGACTTGAAAGGTTCAATGGTTAGTTTGGAATTAAAACACCTCAACTTTAGGTGCTATGTTTTGGCTTGATTAGTCTTCAAGTAGCTCTTCGTAAGGTCCTTTTTGGAATGAATACAAGGATTTGAACTTTGAAGCTGAATAAGTTCACTAAGAGGCAAGATAGGGTTCAGTGTATGAGCCGTGTGATAGTGAGCATTCTGCTCATTGATATCATATAGGGTAAATTAATTATGTGGTCCTCTAGAAGAGACATTAATATATGATAGAGAATGTGTCTTAAGCCAGATGAGGTGGGTTTTTTTAGGTTCATTGCTTGTAAGACTCCTTAAGACGTGTTGAGCTCAAGAAAATTCCAATTATGTGAGCTCTTTTATGACAACATAAATGCAATTAGTAGTTAATAAACTGAACTGTTTATCAATTACTAAACTCAGACATTATTATCATTTATCAAAATTTCCTTACCTATCCAATTTATAATGAATCAAAATAACCATTCATTCAAGTATAAATAGTTATTATCTGTTCTTCCATAGTAAGAAAAGTTGATTGGGATTGTTTAAGCAACTGCACAATCGTTTGAAAAAAGGAAAAAATAGAGTCATTGTTTTAAAAAAATGCCTTGAGAAAGGGCAGATGTATAAAACCTTTCAACAAGATAGTGTTTTTTCAATTCTCTCAAAATGGAATCTATTCCAAACATATATACCATGGTTCCTTACCTCAACAGGGTACAAATATCTAAATTTCATATTTTTAGATACTTTTTCAGACCTATTGTCGATACTAAGTAGCAGCCAACAATTTGTATCCATTTTTCATGATATTATGCATGAGTCAGATATATTATGGCAAATTTGTCATATTCCATTATGTCTTCCACAATGGAATCTGAAAAATGAGATATGGAATTTGATAAGTGACATTCCAATACCACACTTATTCTTTTTCACTTAAACCTCATCTCCTATCAATCAAGATTAAGAATAGTTGAATTTTGGAAATGACAATAATTTGTTAGATAGAGAAAAACTTGAGAGAAGGGATATAGGAGAGGGAATCTTATTTTATTTTGAAAATAAAACTAATTTACTAAAATAATTACTAATAAATTTTGTTTGAATAACAGTAATAAATTAAATTAAAAGTTGGGTTGAATATATATATATATATATATATATATATACACACACACATACACCCCTGTGTGATATAAAAAAGAGAATATTGGCTATTTTTTGGTTTTCTTAGGTATTCTCCTTCAAATGTAATTTTGTTTGAGTTATAATCAGGTACTATATATGCTTGTAAGCAATTTTTTAGAGCGAAAATTCAAGCTTTAGTTGGTCATATGTTAAGAGACAAGTTGATTATTAGATCTTATTCAAATAATTAAGATTAAAAAAATGCATATAACTATTAAGTAGTCATGTAATTGTTAGAGAATTTTTAAATTTAATTATTCATATATGATTAAATGGTCTAAATTCATAATTTTTTTATATTTTTTAAAATGAGAACGATAAATATCAACCATTAAATATGATTTAAATGGTGAAAATTAAAAGATAAAAATATTTATTCATTTTTATATAATCAAGTGAGCACTTAATAATTTTAAATTTTGATATTATAATCATATTTAATGAAGTATAATTTTAAATTTTGATATTATAATCATATTTAATGAAGTACAGTATTAATTAATTTCTAAATTATGTAAATTTTTATATATGAATATTCTTAAAAGATATAATTTTTATCAATACTTATATACAAGTTTTGTGTCATTGCAGCAACATATATGAAGAAATAGTGAGGAACAGTAAAGTGGTTGATGCATAGTAAGAAGTAATAATTGAAGTGAGTGGAAAAATAAAAAAAAAAAGGTGCTGCCTTGGAATATTTTCATCTTATGGCTCATAATTTCAAGTTTGGCACTTATGCCAATAAAAGTAATGACAAGGTGAAACAAAGAGTGATTGATGTGTGTTTGGTTATATTTTTGTTTAATGAGATTTTCCATGAGTGGGAATTGGGACATCATATTTTTAGGACATTTGAATCCTCCACCTTTTATTTTATTTGGAGGAACACGATATGAGAAACTTGCTTCAGTTTCTTTCGACGATGAGCACTGAACGATTAGAGATACTACAAGGAAGTACGTTTTTATGCAATTTCATTCATTAATAACTAGTAAGGTACCTTTGTAAATACACAAATTCGCACATGTCATTGTTATTTCATGGATATTTAAAATATATTTGTTTATAAAATTAAATATTTTTATTAAGATAAATATAATTAGCTAATTAATTTTTTAAAATAAAAAAGTAAGAGAATATTCAGGTAGAGAACATGTATTTGATTATATAGTATCACATAATTTCTTATTTTTAAAACTTATACATTTTTTCTATTTTATAAATAAATTACACTTACCCTGAACTTTCTTTTCGTCCATCCTGATCATACCATTCTTGATCACATGACCAAGGTTAGCTAAGCCGCCTTCGCAAAGGAGCACTTCTCCTTCTTGATGTTTTTATTATATATTTTGACTCATTACAAATTTTTAGATATTTTACAAAATTTTATATACTTTATTTATTTATATATTGCACTTGAATATTGATATGATAATAAAAATTTAAAAATATTAATACTAACTAAATGATCTAATTGTGTACTCTTAATGAATTAGTTAATTGAATCTTATAAAAAATAAAATTAAAGGAGTAATAAAGTGTACTAAAAGCTACACATTAAAAAGTCCTCTAATTTTATTTGGAAAATAAAGATATGTTATGAACAAACAAAAAATATAGGAACAAAAGAGTCTAGTTTAACTGGTTGAGTAGAGTGTACAAATGCTATACAAAATTTTTGGTATTGCATTCAGTTCTTATGGATAAAAAAAATACGAAATATTGAAAAAATGAACACTAAAGACTGTGTGTTTGTGTTAGTTTTGGTAAAACTAATTTTAAATAAAATTGATTTTGCCAAAATAATTTTGATTCAAATTGATTTTGAAGTAATGTGAATTATCTTTGATTGCTTTTATTTTGAAAGTAAGTTACTAGAAAAATTCAATATATTTTTTTTTTTGGTTTAATGCATAAGTTTCCTAAAAATGTTTCAATCCTATCAATTTTATACCCAAAATTAATTTTTTAGGAGTATTCACGTGTTCGGATCAACCGGTAACCAATCCAACCCAATTATAGTGGTTTGGGTTTTTAAGTATTCGTATCAAACCGACCCAACCCAATTAAGACTCGATCATATACGGGTTGGATAACAAGTTGTGTTTTTTTAACCCAACTCAACTCAATTCAACCCATAGCATATAATTAAATTTATTGTTATATATAAATTAATTATTAAATATAAAACACATTAATTTTTAGCTCATATAGTTTGTTAAATTAAACCACCATGATTTTGGTGTGATTGTCGGGGACTTTGTTCCTTGTACTCGGTAGTTTGTATATCCTCATTTTAAGCATCAATTCTTTTTGTTTTCTAGTTCTTTGTGTTGTATTATGCTAATTGGAGTAGTATGCTCAGACAATTAGGGGTCAATCACCCACAACCTATCAATTGTGATTTTTGTGGAGGAGAACATTTCAATGATGGTTGTCATCTTTACTCCATGGAAAATTCTTGGTGGGAGCAAGAGTTACACCCTTACAATCAATATGAAGAAGAAAGACTCTCTACTCTTGAAAATGTGTTGATGCAATTCATGGAAGCTTTCCAAGCTAGATTCAAAGCCAATCAAAATTCAATTCAAAATATGGAGATTCAAATTGGTAAGCTAGTAAAAGAAATGACTGAAACATTTTCTTTGGTCATAAAGGAAGAAACGTTTGTAGAAGTCACAATATATGAGGAGAGTCTTGTAGAAGAGCATTATTCATGGGAGAAAGATGAAGAAAAAAAAGAGAAAAGTGAGGAGAGAACACAACAACAATGAGAGAAGTGCTCACAAGTATAAATTCAACAAGAAAACCCTCTCCAAGTCAATACCTCTCCTCATCAATTGATTGCCAATGAAGAAAGGCATGGAGAATGTGACAAACCTTGAGTGTCATTTCTTCCATGATCACCAACACGTCCCTTGCAATGATATGGAAGTCGCTTCATGGATACATGATTTTCATGGAGGTTCTAGCTAAGAAGCATAAATGCAAGGAAGATGTGTTCTATGTGACCTTCATGCCACCTTGAAGGCATTTGGCCCGTCGAGCTAATGACGTTAAATGAGTGCTTATTGGGAGGTAACCCAATATTTCTATCCTTTTTCTTATCTTTTGTGACTTTGTTAATATTTGTGTTAGTTAATATATGTGTAAACGTGTGTTGATGTTTGTTGTCTTATGCTTGTTGTCTAATTTTTTATGTGCGCTCAACATGTATATGTTGTTTTGGTATCTGGGCTCAGCGCGCAAGTGCAGGCTTAGTGCATGTGAGCAACTCGCTCAGCCTGCAATGCTTGTTAAGAGGATTTTGCATAAACAAACTTCACCTGTAATTCTCACTTAGCACACAGGTTTAGGCTTAGCGCGCAAAGTGCAGGCTCAATGCACAATGCGCGCTTAGCCCAAATAACTCTCTGGAACTTTAATTACGCGAATTGGGCTTAGCTCACAGGTGCAGGCTTAGCGTGCACATGCATGCAGGCACACCTGTGCGCTTAATGCATGCCCCCTTCTTGCATAATTCCATTTTGTTTCTTTTCATGTCTGAATTAATTATTTCTTCTCTTTTCTTTTATGTTTTCATTGTGTTGTCAATTTTAGTAGATGGTTTCTAGAGAATGATGAGAGTCCAGCTGCTCAGGGAGCATGGAACCCATGGCCGCCCCAGGATTGAGACCATCTTTCGCTGGACTTATCGTTATTTTTCTATACTTTAGACATTTAACATTTAATTTCCTCAATTTACTTTTTATTTAATTTTGCATGATAGATAGTTATTTTGATTAAACGTTTTGGTTAACTATGACAGTTAACACTTTTTGGGCATGTTTTGGTTAAATCGATTGCATTACTGAGATTTTGCATCTTATTGGTGTTGTGAATTTAGAATTCTTCAGTGAGCACGCATTGTTGTTGATTGATGGTTTTATGAATTGAATGTGAGTGAGTCAGTCGGTTAGCTTGCATGACAGAAATCTTGTGAAAGAAAGACTATATGCTTCACGATACCATGTGAGTTGTGTGCATCTTAATTGTGAGAGAACCATTGATTTTGCTTTCTGGTTTTGCACGAGTCTTGAACTGTTTGAGTACATGTATGATGTGGATATGATCAAGGCCTTAGTGTTAATTTAATTTTAGCCACTTGGCCAAAAAGCCAACCTCCTTGATAATGAATGTTGAATCTCTTGTACCTCTTTTGAGCGTAAACTGAGAATGAATCTTGTTCTTGAACCCTGAACTGAAAAGCATATGGAACTATGTTCACCTTACCTTAGGTTATAAGAGAGCATCATTCATGGATCAAGACAAATTTGTTCCAAATTTGGGGGAGTGTCTTTGAGTAAACTCTTGTGCAGGGATGTGAGTAAGAAACACACAGAGGACAAGAATTACAATATACCTTTAGCAAAAAAAAAAAGAAGAAGTAAAAGTAAACCAAAGTTAAGAAAACCTTTGTGTGCTATTGATAATGGCAAGTTAAATAAGGTTGGGAGAACAAGAAAAAGCGGTTTCTCTGATGCAAGTAAGGAATGAGTGAATGCTTTCCTAGAACCTTATTGTTTGATTTCTAAGAAAAACCATTATTTCTTTGTTGCCCAGCCATGTTAAAAGCCTAATAAAGTCCTTTGTTATCCATGTTGTGTGTGTGTGATTGCATTGAATGAGATGATGTGCAAAGCTGAGAATTGTGATTTCAATTGTTTTGAATGAAATATACATGACTGAATCACTTGTGTGCTTGAGTGAAACACTTGCCTTGTGAGGAGTGAATCATGGGTTGATCTTTCTTTGATAGTTGTCATTCTTGCTAACCTTTTTCACTTTTTAAGTGCATTCTTTGCATGATTCCATCATAAAACCATAGTTAGTGTGAACTTGAGGATTGGATACTAAAATTATTTTGGAAGTATGCAATTATCTCAGTTGTTGTGATTTGGTTACATCCTTAACATTGTCATTGATCTAACTTAGTTTAGCATTTGCTTATTTTTGCTTAAGGACAAGCAAAGCTTTAAATTTGGGGGAGTTTGATAATCATTATGCATGTGTAAATTTTACATGTAAATCACATAGCAATTATCTTCTTTTCCCTCTTTTAACGCTTCTTTTTTTAGTAAAACGTATGAATTTAGCTTCTTCTAAGCTTTTATCTAGTAGATGCTAAAATTAGTTGATTTATAGTGTGTTGGTTGTATTTTTTTTGTAGAAAATGATACAATAGAGACATGGAAGATGGTTTGAAGATCTAGAGTTGTTTGCTCAGCGTGCACATGCACCTTGGCTTAGTGCGCACATGAAGGCTCAGCATGCACATGCATGTGGGCTCAGCACACACATGCATGTAGGCTTAGTGCGCAAACACACAACCAATTCTGAAACAAATAAGAACGTGTTTTGAAGTATAAAAAGGGGGAAACACTTACACTTGGGAAGAAAACAGAAGAACAACTCCTATTTCACGAAAAGATGAGTCTTTCCACACCATTGGAGCATCTTCACCACTTGTTCCTCATTCCCCTCCATCCAATCCTTTCCTTCGCCCTAATCCTCCATTGTTGTAAGCTTCTCAAGGAAATGAGAGGCTAAAACTCCATTGTTAGGTGTTCAGCAACCAAAGGCTTTGATGTAATGATTCTAACTATCTATTCAATGTTATTTGTGCACAATTGTTATTTTTCTAAGCTTTATTCGTGTTAGTGGTTTGATCACCCATTTATGTAACGCCCCAATCTACTAATCAGGGTCATTACCAACCACAATTCACAATCAAGCAGATAATCAATCAGAGTTTAAGCAGTTTGGAAGCATAACTAAAAAGTGACATCATCAAGGGTCACTATCATAACACTGTACACTATAATATGGTGAATATACATCAAAGTTTCTCTGTACAGTACAAAACTATACAAATGTCCCATCAGGGTACATCAAAATCCATAACCAAAACCAAATACAAAAACATCTGAGCAACATGCTCAAGTCCTCTAGCCTAAGGTGTCCATCAGCAGCTAATCCTGCATAGGCTTCTTGCCTTGGGATCTCTCTGCTACCCTGGAAGAATCACCTGCAAAACATAGCCCCACACAAGGGGTGAGATATAAAATCTTAGTAAACTCAGGGCCCTTGAAGGTATTTCCTTCCCCTGGTTCACTGACAACAAATACACAGACAGAAACATCATAATCATCATGGTTATCATCAATAATTCATTCAATCAACACATAAGCAGTCAATGTACAACCATCTGTCAATATCCATGTGATTCCGATGGTCATCACCATCTATCACCTATCATCATCATCCTGCGGAGGCTTTCATCTAGATATATATGCCGATCCCCACTCACAGAGGATCCAATATATACTAGGACATCTCATGGCAGGACATCACTATCTATCAGAGGCACCTTCGAAAATATATAGGTACAACCACGTCTGGAGGACTCCTATATACCGGGCCGACCTCTATCATGAGCTACATCTCATATCCTGTCTCAATACAATTCGCCTGAGGAGGCTACATCTGTGAATATAGGAACATCTCACTAAGGAGGCTACCTCTATACCACATGAAACATCTCATGTCAGGCCTATCTCAATCACATGTCATCTATCCTATTACCATAGGATTCCACAATCAATCATGTATATCTCAAGCTAAACAAATCATAGCTATGCACAACAATCGCCCATCTCTGGGTCCAGATCAGATGACAAACATCACAGATCAAATCACAGCCATTACCCTCTCATAGGGCACAAGCATCACTCACCAGTCAACCATACCAATAAACAATCAACCACATAGGCATAAAAGCACAACAGAACCATCACCCCCTTAGGAGTGTGGTGGAACACAGCAAATGAATTACAAGCAAGAACCAAGAGCTTACCTGCTCTAGACAAGTCACCGGCTCTCCCGGTCCTGTGGTCTACACCACCGGAGCTTTCACGCTCACGTCCTACACAAAACAAGCATATAACACATTAAATACGATCCTAAACCGTTCAAACGAAAGGAAACTATCATCCTTTCTCTAAACATATACTAATCACTGTACAAGTGATCTCAGACCCTTCACAAGGGTCCTACTTAGCCTACACAAGGCTTCAGAGCCTCTATTAAGACTCTAATCAGGCTAACATAA